>JAGKQL010000006.1:3733684-3753776 GCA_018398635.1 Cyprinodon brontotheroides | reverse complement strand
AGAACAAATATTGGATATCTATTCTATTAAAATATCTGTATCTGTATAATGGGTCTGTTTTATTTGTTGTGTTCTCAATTCAGATGGCCCATTCCTGCCTTTGCCCAGGGCTCCAAATTTCCTAAATCCACCCCTGCTAATAACTTTACTAATTGTGTTTCTGATTACAGGTCACCCTGCACACATAGTTGGCTAATAAGCTGTTAACACGCTGAGTTCCTGAAAGACGAGGTTAGTCAGCGGTTTTGGGAGTAAAACAGTGAAACATGATGATGCAGAGGGCAGTAAGAAAGAATGGATAAAAGGTATGACAGCATTCTTCATATTAACGCCCATCTGTCTGGCCACTTTCAATCCCGAGACAGTGTTCATCTGACATGAGAAGACAGCTCTAAGTAAAACACACACACTGGACTGTCACACCTCCAATCATATTGTCAGCAAGCAGCTGAAGAACCTCTTTATCCTCTGAAATAGATTTATCTGTTTTGGTTTTATAGGAGAAATGCACAATGATCAGTCTGTGAAGAAAGCTATTGCTAATGACATCCTATAACCTTACAACAAAACTGATTTGAGAACAGACTTTAATATTTATTCATTTATTTGACTTTTTATTTTTTATTTTGGAAAAGCAACAATAACATTCCCATCCAAAAAGTCATAAAACATCATCTTTACTGAACATTTGTTTCACGTTATTCTACTGATGCTGAAATATTTCTGCCAAAGGATTGTTAGATCAGACGAAGGTATTACCTGGTGAAGCAAAGGGGTAAATAAAGGCAAAACTGTAAATGTGCCAGAAATATTTGGGAGGTGAGATCATATTTGGGTTTATAAAATCATATCAAGGAGAAAAAAACAACAACAAAAATCACAAATAAATTGGGTTGTGACTGGATCCGAAGTCTTTTTCTGTTCGACAGGCAACTACGCAATCAAAAATCGGATCCTTTTTTCAGTCAGTGAATGCACCAGAAAAACAAACCTTACCTTTAAGATAAAAATGGTTGGTGTAAGTGATATTTGATCCCCAGCCCGTTTTCTCTTTTTAAAGGTAATAACATTTTGGTGTGAGCCAGTCAGGTCATCATAACCTCAACAGGCAACAACCATCAGTAATTACAAAGATTTGTTTTCATTATTGCCATTTGACATTTTTGCTTTTTATTATCGAGAACGGTACAATTAATCTTGCAAATTATCTTGTAATAAAATCAATTCAGTTTATTTATATAAAGCCAGTTCACAACACAGTCATCTCAATGCACTGTACTACGGTGGCCGGGAAGTGCAAACCAACAAAACAAAATCTGACACAGTTTTACAAATCTCGAAACACATTTACATTTCAGGAAACAAAACAACAACGTGTGAAACACTTTTACAAATCCTGAAACAAATGTGCATTTCATGAAACAAACTGGAGAGGGAGGCAGTGTCTTCGAAGCTGACCCAGAAGTGACAGCGGGAGTATTAATGATGAACGTTGCGTTTTGCCGGCTTTGTGGTACACAAAATGAGCAGATTAATGCAGTTTGGTTTTCGTGTGATTGGTCCTTGGTGCTTTTTAAATTGCACAGAACACACGGAAGAACCAGTTATGTTGCAGCAATGGATACAATAGTTTAATGAGTGTCACTCCTACGCTGTAATCGTAGAAATGTCATGTTTACATGGTGTACACACCAGTTTGAGATCTCTAAAAAGCAAACTAAATGATGCCGCCTTTTATTGCAGAAAGGATTTCTCTTCAACAAACGTAATAATTAGGGCAATATGGCAGGAGCTCCATGGACCCGGACAGCTGTTTTGATACCGATCAATGTGGCGGGTACTTAAACAAAAGTGCAATCTGCGAGTGAAGAGGGATCATGTATCGAATTTGCTCCGGGAGCTCAATCCTGAAGGCTGCCAGAGGAGAACACGCAGAAGGTTTATACGGAGAATCTACCACTCTATGAGACCAAACTATATGTGGCATGTGGATGATTATGATAAAGTCAAGTCATTCAGTTTGGCTTTTTCAAAATGAAAAAGCATTTCTGGCCCGGCCTTCTGACCACCATCAGTAGACAATGCAGGTGAAGTGTCTTGCCCGAGGACAGCAATTGACAATGAAAGTCGAGCAGGGGCTTGAACCATTAAACCCTTGATTTCAGGGCAAACTCCTACATCCACGCGCCACTGTAGCCCCTAAGGATGGCGGTGTTGAAGAAAGAAAATGAAAATGCAAACAGGATTATTGATTACTAACTTCATTTATGAGTCAAACAATGCAGCCACATTCTTAAAGTGAAAAAGCATTTCTGAAAATGCTTTTTTCATTTTAAATATAAGTAGCGATTTGCTTTAAATACCTACCAGCAAAATGATCAGCGCAATTTTCCTTTTCATGTGTGGAGAACGTCGGCATCATTCCAATTAGACTGAGAACGGATTGTGGTGCGGAAAACGGGACAATGGCTGCAATTCAGTGCCCCCTACGCCACCATCACAATGACTACTACTCCAGCCACATCTATGGCTCATCCACAACCAACCAGAGGGTTGAGTCCTGATGGCCCATATTCAGAAAAGGAAAGCAAGTGGTTTTAATAATTAGTTGTACCAATTCAAACATGGATGTGCTTAGAATCACAATATGATCTTATTTATTTACATCGGGCTCAGTTCTGGGTGGAGCTATTTGCAGAAAGAGTTGCTGTATAGTTCAATGGGAGTCACTAGCATCAGAGTCTGCTCAGACATTGTTTTGGTGATGTTATTCAGTTCCCCTCTAGAACAGCATCATTTATTCTCATAAATTCAAATAAATAATATCCTCTGTTTAAAGGTTTGGCTCCAGAGACAGTGGATTTCAAAAAACTGAAGCAGACTAAGAAGTGGATGAGGAGGACCTGACATCAGCTCCATGTGGGGATCCATACATCCAGGAATTCTTGGTCTTTGCCATGGAGAACAATCATTTACAGAAACCAGAACACAGGCAGCCTTCAACTGAACTGAACTGAACTACTCAGCTGTGAACTGAAGGAAGTTTATTGTTTTGATGGTGAAACCTTAAAAAATAAATGTCTTGAACAAATGAAATAAATGGAATAAATGAAAACAATTTTTAGAAAACAGTCATCAAAGTCCTGATTGAGGGAAAAAGCTATCCTCAACTCAAAACATTTTATTTATTTTTTTTAACAAAAGCAGCTGTTTTTGGTTTTAGGTGCATCAACAACAACAAAGAAGTTTTTAGAGTCTAAGCTCTAGGAGTTATCCAGTTCTCAATTATCGCCAACCAAATCCTGGGCTATTTTTAAAGTCCATTTGGAAATTAAACTGTATGACTCCAGGGGTGGTAGTTTCAGCAAGTTTGCACATGTGTTTGCGATTGGGAAGGAGAGTCATCGGTTCCTCCTACCTCTGGGTCAACAAATAATGGAACTGTTTTCCCTCTTAGGTTTTAAATCAGCTCGGATCAGCACCATCATTCCATTGTTTATCTATGTTAGGTTCAAAAATGTAGGTTTGTAAAAGAGAAACTGAATCCACACAGGAAAGAGATTCAAACAGCTCCTGCAGGAGTGGAAAGAGCCCAACCCAACTTTCAACTCTTTCTCTGACCCCCTCCTGCAATTGTCTTTTATTAACAGAACATAACACATGGTTACAAAACAGTTCTGAAAGAACAATTGATCAGGTCATAAGACAGGATGCTCCACCAACTGAATCATAAGGCAGGGTGGAGCATCTCTCCTTGCTCCAATGTTTCATAAGCACACACACATTCATTTTATAATCATCATTGAATAAACCTAACAATCTATGACAAAGAGGAGACAAATATCATGTTTACTACTTAAGTGAAATTAAGAAAATACACACATTTGAGTTTCCATAGGAAAGGTGTCTCATGGTTGCTATGCCACAGAATCTACGTCAATATATCTGCTTCAGATTATAGTTGTCTTTTTAACTTAAAGCTACAGTGTAATAATTACAGGGGATATACAGTCCAAATGTAATATATTATACATAACTTGCTATATGTTATTTATCATCTACGAGCTCAGCCTCTTAACCTTAATATTTCGTTGCCTTAGAATTGGGTTATTTATAATTACATAGGGCGGGTCTCCTTGGCCATGGAGGCAGAACATCTTTCTAGCGCTACGGCGAAGCGCAGAGCCAACAAACTAGCGTTCTTGAGATGGCCAAAAGCGTCTAGACGATGTAGAAAAAATAACGGGCATATTTATTATCTTAAAGTCTACATGAAATCTATACCTACACAGACTAATGAAATACTATCTGTAAAATTATCTGCTCTTAAACAAACCTCATCACTTGAGGAAGGTAAGGTGATGCGGGGCGTGCGTGGAAAGACATTTTGTCCCGTAGCATTTCGCCGTACTGTTGGGGGGAAGCGTTGGGGAGATGTTCATGTTTGCTGCAGTCTGCAGTCTGGACGTTAGATGTCGCTAAAAGTTACACACTGTAGCTTTAAGTCTGTCTATAAAACAAATTCACTGTCATACAGACTGTCGGGCATTGATGGTAATCATGATAGAACAACAACAACAAAAAAATAATAATAATAAAGCTCACCTGGACTTGTTTTTGTTCTTTAGCCTGATGTCTTCCTCTCGGACTTTGAGCTTCTGTATCCATGAACTGTGTGATGGGCATGATTTCTTTGCTTAAATTAACAAAGCTAGTTGAGCTAACCAACAGCACAGTTCCAATTCATTTATGTTCCTCAGATAGGGAACTTCTGCTGCATTCACTTTGTTTAGCATTATCGGCTTGTTGAGATGTTCCAGGTGCCTCCGGTTCTTCAATCTGTTCTGTGCCACTTAAAAACTCCAAGGACCGACCACACGCAAAACAAAACCACCTTAATCTGCTCATTTGTGTGCCACAAAATTGGCGAAATGCAACTCGAATGCTGTCCATCTAGGGTCATCATTAACTTCCGTTATCACTTCCAGGTAAGCTTTGAAGACACTCCCTCCCTCTCTGGTTGATTTCATGAAATGTAAATTTGTTTCGAGATTTGTAAAAGTATTGAAGATTGAAGATGGGTTAGCACTTCACGGCCATAGTACTTTACAGACACAATTCAACCGCATCATCCAGTCAAATTGATTCAAAGTTTTCCATCTAACGAAAACCATTAGATTGCATCGACTCATTGACTCACATCAAGCATGCTTGTAGCGACAGTGGAGAGGAAAAACTCCCTTTGAA
This sequence comes from Cyprinodon brontotheroides, assembly GCA_018398635.1. Taxonomy (NCBI): domain Eukaryota; kingdom Metazoa; phylum Chordata; class Actinopteri; order Cyprinodontiformes; family Cyprinodontidae; genus Cyprinodon; species Cyprinodon brontotheroides. The sequence goes on along the minus strand of JAGKQL010000006.1, from coordinate 3,748,529 downwards.
CAGGAAGGAACCTCCAGCAGAACCAGGCTCAGTGTGAGCGGCCATCTGCTGAGGCCCACTGGGGTTCATGGAGACAGAAACAGACATACAGAAATAAGCAGAGTTACAAAAGGCAACTGTCAACCAGCTCTACAGGCGGCCCCGTCCAGGAAACACACAGCCAGGCAACGAGCTACAGGCCAGCTCCCACACCAGAGGACGAAAAGGGCACATCCAGCCAGTCACAGAGAAATAGGACTACACTGGAAAACAGGCCAAGCTCCAACATCTAGAAACAAAGGTGTTGATGGCAGCAGCACAGCTGATATTTCTCTCCAGGATGGAGTCACAGCCAAACAGGAACAGACCAGATGAAGCTACTATGAGAAAAAGCAGACAGAGCACAATGTTAGAGATTACGATAGAGATATGATGATGCAGGATGATGAAAAAAGGGTCCCTATGTCCTCCAGCAGTCTAAGGCCCCGTCCACACGAAGACGAACCCTGGCCTAAACGCACAAATTTTTCACCAAACCAGCCTCTCATCCATACGAAGCCGGCGTTTCGGGGGTCTGTAAACGATCTTTTTTTAATTCAGCCTTCAGAGTGGGAAGATTTCGAAACGCCGTTTTCGCATTTCCATCTTTACGCTCTAACCGCATATTTTTTTTTACACGCATGCGTCATAGCGTCGCCTCTAAACACGCATGCGCGACACATCACAACAACAATGGCGCCGTTGCTGCTAATGCTACTCACCCTGCTGTCGGGCTTACAACAGAATCTTCTTCTTCTGGAATATCTCCAGGAAGAACAGAGCAATATCGACCACATAGTTCAGCACCTGAATTTGACTGAACCACCAAAATGGACCCGCAGGGCAACCATGTATAAATATTAGTGCGCATGCCCAACATTTCGTCGCCTATTTTTGCTTTGGCACCACAGCGCCACTTACAGGCCTGGCATACATTTTGCAGCGTTTTCGTGGACGCTCACATTTATTTTACGTCTCCGTCTTTACGGCAAACGTTTTGGAAAATATCAGCGTTTCGTGTTCGTTTTGACTTCGTGTGGACGGGGCCTAAGCCTATAGCAGTTGATTGCATTGCCTCACTGACTCGAAGGCAATCCCTTACAAATACAAGAGGTAGATTGTATTTTTTATAAAGCATACTCTGAAGATTGTTTTTATATCTTCTGAGAGATGTCTGTCTCGTTTCCTGTAAAAAATAAAAAATAAAATAAACACCTAATCTGTAAGGTGTATCAGTAACTTTTATTGTAAATGTGTAACACGGTTTTAATGAAAACAGGACTACTTTGGTGAGAAACTTAATTTCAATATTTGTAAATTAAGCCTATTTTGAGAAAGCACAGAGATGGATGCATATATTTAAAATGAATTATTTCAGCTTTAAAAGTTACAACTAAGTTTCCAAGGCTTTTTTGTAGATTAAAAAATTTAAGTTAGGTGAGATGTTAACATTTGGCTCTGATACAGTTTGGTTTGACCAGAGATGGATTTAGAAGTTATGGACAGAACATTTTAATGTAGAGTCTGAAAAGCACAAAAACTGTGACTGGTTTGCTGAGCAAACTGGAACTGGTAACCTACTTATATTTGCTGATGCTAACCAATCTACTTGTAAATATAAGCTAAACGTTCATTTATAATTCTGGCCATTCTTCAAACTATCTTTGATTGAAATTTGTAGAAATATTTAAAACCCTGTTCCACAGGAGCGGCTTTCATACACTGTGTGAGTTTGCTTTTGTTTCTCATATAAATAACCAGTGAATGCTCACAGTGGAAAATCTAGAAAGAAATACTTTGAAGAATTTGAACTTTAAAAAAAGAAATTCTGACAGAATTGATTCCTGGATAGGTGTCAAAACGTCTTAAGAAAAAATCTCAGCAAAAGTCTGGTTTCCTTCCAAACTGAGGCTGTTTTGTTGTTGCCATGACCTGAATGACTGAGAATCTACTTGGCAAGAAGAAAATAGGGACTGACTTACAATGGTTACTGACAAGTTAAACTTTTACAAAAACTGTGGATCATATTCTCTTTATTAGTGGATTTCTAAACAAAATGAATTAGTACCAATAAGTTATTCAATGCTAGTCATTTTTATATGATTTGGAAATTTTATTTCCTATGGCTGATTAAAAGAAAAAAAGGTGCAGAACAAATTCACCAAATGCCTTTTAGCAGACATCCATCGTCTCGCCTCATTTAACCAGTGGAGGCTGCTGCCTTCAATGGTGTTAATTAAATCTAAACATCATGTATTGCATTAACATATACTGAAACACATAAACCAATCAACACAACAGGTGAAATAATGAAGTCATGAAAAACAGCAAGAGTTTAGCACCAGATGATTATTCTGACTGAAGGATAACTTTTCCCTCTCGACTCATGAGGAAAACCTCCTCGCTGTCTGGTCACTATCAGTCAGAAATTAGCCAATCAGCATCAAGCTGCCAGCTGCACGACCCGCCCCTGCTCTGTAGACCTCATAAAAGGTTTAGCCTCACTGTATTTTGGCTTGTTATCCAATCAGGGCTCTACTTTTCTGCTGCTCACCTCATTAGATGGAGACTCAAACCTCAACAGGGATTTCTCATAGTGGCTAACAGGCAGATTCCTGCTGCTCCAAAGCGGAGGGGAGATGACGTCCGAAAGCAGCTGATTAATGCGCGACACACTCATGACATCAGGTGCATTTGAGCCAGTGGTGTCAAAAGTTCACACATTTGTTACTTCAGTAGAAGTATAGATACTGCAGTTTAAAAACACTCAAAAGTTGAAGTATCTATTTGACCTCTTTACTCAAGTAAAAGTGAAAAAGTATGTGCTCCAAAAACTACTTAAAGTATAAAAGTATAAAGTAACCTTTAAAAAAAACAGCCAGATGCCACTTTATGAATTAAAAGCTCAATTTTTGACTATTTCTATAAATTCCCTGAGATAGGGCCGAGGATGAGGGAGGTCTTGCTGGTCTCCGTCTCCCGATACGCTCTCGCCTGTGTCCGACCTTTCAGACATTTCAACATCTTTTTCTGAATCCCACATTGTAGCATGGCATAGACAATTCACGTTTGCAGTTTGAAGAACAGCTGCTTGCTTCTGATGGTTTCCTTTAGGTAACCAATGAGTGTTTGCATTCTATGACTCATCCAATCACACTAGTTTTCACTAGATGTGGGTGGAGCCTGCTGCTCACCTCATTAGGATGGGAGACGCAAACCCTCAACAGGGATTTCTCATAGTGGCTAACAGGCAGATTCCTGCTGCTCCAAAGCGGAGGGGAGATGACGTCCGAAAGCAGCTGATTAATGCGCGACACACTCATGACATCAGGTGCATTTGAGCAGATATTTACGGTTTTGTATGAAGTTCAATTAAAGAAACTGATATTTACCCTTCCCCTGCCTCCAGGCCAATCATCCTGAACGACACCCACTAAAGCCAATCAGCATTCAGAGTTCATCTTAAAGGTTTCCAAATCCACATCTGTCTGCAACTCCAAGCACAGGCGTGGTTGCGCTTGTTCGACTTCAACTCAGGATGACCCCGCTTCAACCCACCTCCAGCCCTCCTCCGCATCGTAGCTAAAGCTTCATTCCTTCTGGACTCTTACTGCATTCCGTGTCTCATCTCCACCGATCCAACAGAACCAACGCGAATGTTTAAAACTAGGTTCTGCTAGAGGTTTCTTCCCAATGGGGAGTTTTTCTCTCTCCACTGTCACTTCATGCTTGCTCATCATGGACAGGTTCTCTCAACCTGGACTTCCATCTTCCAGGTCCCTGAGTGAAGCACTAGTGTCAGCTCATGTAGTCCCAGTGGATCTCTCCATACAGCAATCATGGACTGACTTCACTTCATCCTCTCCACTCCACCACCAGTAGGGACGGGAATCTAAAACCGCTTCCCATTCAGAACCGGTGCTGTGTGTTCCACTTCCATGGCACCGCTTTTGCAGCTCGCTTAACGGATTCTTCTTAACGGTTCTTTTAACGTTTCCAGGCATCACCAGAGCCTAGCGCTGGGCAGCACAACTTACGTCACGTTTGCTGCGTAAGTTACGTCATGTTCTTTTACACACGTTACACACACGGCATTCAGTAAGCAAGTGACCAGGCATAAGTTTAGGAAAAGCAAAACAAAAAAAGTGGGCGCCCCATCGGTAGATCGAAACTTTGGATGCAAAGCGGCAATAACATCCGTGGGAGGAAATACATCCAACATGCAGAAACACCTCAAGACACAACATGGCATACATTTTAACGAATGTCGTGTTTTTGATTTCCTGGACAGAAGCTAAAGTTACCACCAGCATGGAAGGCAACTCTGGTGGGAAGTAGTTAGTTTTATATCACTGGCTGTGCTTAATCTGTTTCCTAGTGAATCAGGATGCCATTTCTGGAAATAAACCAGTTTCCTTCCTCTCTTTGGGGTTATTAAACATGATATATGAAGTTGCTCTGCTGAAATTGTACAGTAATGCTTTTCATTAAACTGACGCTTCCATTAGATTTAGATGACCGTGAAGAGACGGGTAGCCTGGCTGGATCAGAGGCTGGCAAGCTCCCGTTCACCGCCTTCTGTAGAAATAGAATGTCCCAGACCTAAGGTAGACGCATCGCCTGGTGCGGCACGACCACGCTTCATTGTTTCACAGAATCTATAAGAGAATCGAAATCGAAAATCTTATCAATTCGCAACCCTAACCACCAGTTTCAGGTCTAGGGGGAAACATCCCTGTTCTTATACTCCTGTTCATGCATATCAAAGCAAAATTCAGCGCTAATTCCCTGCCGGGGTCTGAGCGCCAAAGACTAAAATAATTGTGTCAATAAAATTCTTCTAATTGTCTTTTCCTTTTTCAGTTTTTGAAAGATTTTCAATTAATTTGTGAATATCATACACAGGCTGCAGGACACACATGACCGTTAGAATTTGTTTATAATGTACATTTTGCAGAATATGGGACCTTTAAGTGCAAGGATCTGATGGAGAGAATGTCTTTATTTTCTCAGCTAAAAACTTTAAGAAGTCAACCAATTTAGGTATTTTAAGGAACATTTCCTGTTAGAATTGCAACACTCCCCTGAGGAAATATAGGCCCATCTTAATGAGGAGCATGCATGGGGACCCCTGAAAAAAACACCATGCACCCTCTTCACCCTCTGCTTTCCTTATCCAATTTTCCATTTTTCTGCCTTCAACCTCCTGACATCTGTGCCTGGATCAGCAACCTTCCTTGTGCTCTTTCTGTTTTTCTTATTTCCTGTTTCCTCTCCGCATTCTGAAGATGGACAGATATTAAAGATTGCACAGTCTGTGCACCACCTGACAGAACCAAAGCTGTGCCTCTATGTGCTGCTATCATGTTGATAGAGCAGTCTGAACTTTTTCCTTGCACAAACCAGCAAATTTCTCCATCATTGAAAAGGAGCTTAAAAATATTACAAAGAAGCAACCTAAGTCTATCTGAGGAAGCTCTAGGTTATATTTACTTATGCAGGAGTACTGCCAACAGGATTTAGGGAAAGCTGTGTCACTGCACTTAAAAACCGACAACAAAAGTAGGGCTGTTAATGAAAAAGGGCAAAGTGGCTTCTTTTGGCTACTGTTTAGCCTAGCATTTAGCCTGGTGCAGAGGTAAAAGCTGCTGCCGTGGGAATGCTAATGATGGTAAAGAAAACAAAGCCTGGTTAATGAGAGCCCTGAGATAAGAGAGCAGAGACTACGAAGCAGATGTACACACATACACACACAGCTCATGCTCCTCTCTTTCGACACTAATTAGACAGGGAGGACTATATGTGGAGGAAGAGCCAACTAACCATCCACATCGACGCAGCAGTGTGCAACCCCCGTCTCGGCCACTGGCCTCAGAGACGGAAAGGGAACTCCAGATTGAGAGAGCAGGGGAAGAAAAGGCAAATTAGAGCTAGGTTAAGGAAAATAGGGCAGAGAAATAATTCTGCAGATATGGAAATGAAGTCAAGCCAATTGTAATACTTAGGGTTATTTCAACATATATACACCCTACTATTGCTTTTGAGCCCTGACCCTTTTGACCCAAAGGTCAGCCTACACATGTGACATATGCTGGGCATGTATTAAATACCACTAGAAACACTTTCAAATACAATATTGGATGATAACATCCAAGTAAAATTCATTATAAGTACTTCCTTAGGACAAATACATTATTGCCAGAGGTGGAAAGTATCTAAAATACATTTACTCAAGTTACTGTATTGAGTAGGTTTTTTGTGTTGTTTTGTATTTTTCAAGTAGTTTTTAAAATCGGTAATTTAAATTTTACTTGATTACGTTTTGAGTGAAGTATTGTATTTCGTTACATTACCCCATCCATTACTGAGTAAAAAAAAAACTTTGGAAAACCAAAAGGAAGACAAAAAATGGGGCCCAAAGGCACTACAGTGAGTGACGGATCAGCATGTAGATCTAGGCTACCAGGCGCCAAGTCTTTCTGTAGGAGATTGGGAACGAGATGGAGGTGGATCAGGAGAGCGACGACGGTTCAGAGAACGTTTCACTAGAAATGCTAGCTGAAACATCGAATTCTGCTGCCCAAAACGACGAAAATCCTTGGCCACATTTGAAAGACTGCTTTTCATTTAAATTCAAGAGGGCCAACAGTATCATCATGCAATGCCAGATGTGTCTGCCAAAGGTGACTGAACTGGCAGCATTCAATAACTCCACATCTAATCTGCGGAAGCATGTTTTGGTAAGTATTTAGTGCATTGGTACTTCAAACAAAGTTTTCATGACTAATAGCCAATTAGCAAAACAACCTGTTTCGTGGCATTGCTAATTTTGTCTAGCACAGGGGTCGGCAACCCGCGGCTCTTTCATCCTCTCAGTGGCTTGGGAAAATAAATTGCTAAAAAAAACTCTGTCATTTAAGTCAGTGTTTCCCGCAGCACTATCTTGGTGAGGTTGGCAACAGTTTATTTTTTTTAAATGTAACTAAGTAACTAAGTAACTTACTTTTACTTGAGTAATTTTTCTGATGGGTAATTTTACTGTACTTGTACTTGAGTAATATTTCATCCAAGTATGGGTACTTTTACTTGAGTATGATATTTTAGTACTTTTTCCACCTCTGATTATTGCTACATTCACACTGCAGGCCTTAGTGCTCAATTCCGATTTTTTGGGGAAATCCGATTTTTTTTGCGTTGTCGTTCAAATTTCCAAAGGTATGCGACTTTGCATTCATACAACACAAGTGTCCCGAATGCGCTGTAGAGCACGCAATGACGTCACATGCAAGCGTGCTCTGTGTTTACAGAAGTAAGCATGGTTCGTAATGCTGAAGCGCATTTAGGGATCTTTTTCAACCTTAAAAACTTAATCTTTTCAAGATGGTTAAAAACAAAGACTCCTCTCTGTATTTTCATCTGCCATGGCTGTTGTTTTTCTTCCCACTTCTGCGTAGCAAGAAGCAGAAATGTGACCTTTGATGAGTTTTAATGACGTTGAGGTCAGCTAAATGTGACCTGGCTGTTCAGACACAGGTCATATTTGAAAAGATCAGGTTCGTATCGTATTCAGGACAACAGAGCCAAGTGCCCTGGGTTGCATTGGAAAAAATCTTAACTGTGTCATTCACACTGTCATGAAAAGATCAGATACAGGTTGCATATGGGCAAAAACATCTGATTTGGGTCGCTAAAGGCTGCTGTGTGAACGTAGCCTAAGTTAGCAATAGCTTTGGGTCGCCTCTCCAAATGAGTCAATTATGGTATTCCATCAATGCATCAATGCCCCTGATATACACATTTAAGTACCAAGGCACGTGGATTGGCAACATGACAATGGTAGGCGCATGTTAGAAGGATATATGTCTTAATAAAAACATTAATTCACAGAGACATGGCTGACAGCAAGGGGTGTGAACAGAGTACCAGACTATAAGAAAACAATAAGCATCAAGTTTAATACCCCAGGCATTAAGAGAAATCAGGTTAGTGCATTTAAGTGAAATAACAGAGACAATGGTCGCTTCTCAATGTGTGTTCTTGTCCGTTCTCATGTGCTCCTGTAGTCATGAAAATTCATCACCCTCAGCACTAGTACTGTTTCAGTTCACAAGAACAAGATGACAGAGAACGGACAAAGTCCGCGGATGTTGTTCTCATCCCTCCCCCCTCTTTACCCAGCATGCATCAGAGCAGACTTGTCCGTTCTCCAGCTTCCAGCTTAGCGCTCACAGAGCTCAGAGTATTAAGTTAAATGTTCTCTTTCTGTTGCCGTTGTTCAGTAAAAGTACGTTTTATGAATATTTAAGGCCAGAACATTATACTTTAAGTTTCACTATATAGCCCATTTACTGATTTATGCGTAATTTTAAAAAAAGTTCTGGCGTTGAGAGGACCGCGGCAACTAGCGGACCTCTGAGGCTAACTGCAGCCAGAGCTAACATTAGCCCGTCTGCTCTCGCTGCATAGCCATGTGTGAAGGACCGCTGGCACTGATGGCGATTTTTTTGTTTTATTTGGTAAAATGTTAATTTAATTTGTGTTTATCTGAATGTGTTCAATTTATTTTCCCACTAAATGAAGGACGTAAGAATTTATTATCATCAAGAGACTATTAATTAATAACCGGAGGTGAAATGCAGCTCCAGACGAGCCGAGCCTGTGATGATGCCATCAGTACGCTTCTGCTCCAATTGACCCATATTTATGCTGCGTGCTCCCGTTCTCCCAGAGTCCAGACTTTCCTGGGTTCTTCCCAAGCACATACTTGGCGAGGACATGAGTCCGTACCCGCATTCTTGTGAATTTAGAAACGGTCGAACAGAGCACATGTTGAGAGACACAACTGGTAGATTTTCTCAACATTCTTCAGAATCAATAGCTGCAGCCCTAAAACTTATCGTGGAAATGGCATCCTTACATCAGAGAAGGTAATGCAGAATGTCAGATGCACCAATGTGAACATTATTTACATAAATGTAAGATATCCTAACTAAGTTGAGATCTGTGCCTTAAATGTGTGGAGAGGGGTAGGAATATCAATGCTGGTTGCACTACATGAACCATAAAATATAGTCCATGTGTAACAGCTGGTTTTCCTGGTAGGTATTCACCTTATATTGTGGTAAAAATGCACCCTTTTTGTTTAATCTGCAGATCAGCAGTCAGTGCTGATGTGTCTGTAGTCTATATTTAAATATGCTCATTTAATTGCATGAGCTAAAGAATGTTCATGAGGCTCAAACCACTTGTCGAAAAGAAATTAGGCTTTGTTTGTGAATCTGAAATCAGACTCTACACAGAGACTCAAGTCACCATCTTTGTAATGAATGCAAAATAGCAAAGTATCCGTCCTCCCTTTTCTGAATACAAACAGGTAGTATAACAGGAAAAACCATGAGAAGCAACGTGCAGAGCTGACAGGTTGGTTTTAGATAGAATGACCATTCTGAAAGCCTTTTTTTTTCATTACTTGCATCTTTTATCCCAGGTGAGTTACTCCACATCTGTCAGACATGTCTTCCCTTCTTCCACCAGCACCACCTGTCTTCCACCTCCCTCAGGTCCCTCTACTTTTGACACTCAGAATACTAACCACCAGGCTCTCCTCCTCTCTGTGTTTGACCTGATATTGCTGCCACTCCTCTTCCATGCCTGAGGCGATGCCTGAACTTCAACTCGACTGGAGTGGAAAGGGAAAAGTGTCCACTAACATCTGGCTCTTCTTGTAGAGCATTGTAAAACTAATAAGCATCTAGCAAAGATCTTAGAAATGACTACCTCTCCATCTTATTCTACCAGTCATGATATTCATTTTTCCAGTCTCTATCTCTGATTCGCTTCCTGTTTCTCCCCTTCCTTTCCAATCTTTAGCAGCTTGTCTCCATCTAACTGTCTTCTTTATATTTCTTTGAATGTTGTACTCCTCCATTCTCTAATTTTCACTCCCTCTTGTACAATCAATCAGTTCTGAATTACTCATTTATTCTATCGTTCAGTGCTGTGTGCTCTCAGTCACTGAGGACTCTTAATTTTCTCTCCTTCCCTTTCACTATATACTCTGCTTGATGGAACCTGATGTTATTTGTCTATCAGGGGGCACTGGGATGTTTATAAAGGGACTGATATACCTGTGTATGTACAGTTTGTGTGTGTGCATGCCCCTGCGGTGCTCTTGTTAGCTGCACATTCACATTATGTGCTGCATATTCACATACATTCACTGCAAACATTTTATGCACGCCATTTCTTTGACCAATCACACCTTTTTGCAGACTTGTTGCCATGACAGCCTTATAGCTCCTAAGGGCTGCTGGTAATGCCTGTTTGGTTATGTACTTTTATATTTCTGCTACAAACACGTTGCCAGAGAAAGGAATTAGGTAATGAGGTCAAATGATTGTTGCTGTGTTGTTTTTTTTTTCTGTGTGTGTCAGGTTTTGTACAAGCTTTGATAGAAAATATCCTTTTGTAAATTTTACACTCCAATTACCCGGGTTAAACATATTTAATATTTCTCTAAAGAAAACCATACAAAATATCTTTGAATAAAACATAAATCACAGTGTTTCCAAATATTCAAAGCTAATAAGGCTGAGTATTTTGATTTGTTATTTTAGCCCCAAAATTATAATATATCCACAAGGAAAACCATATCAGGGGCCCGAAAGAAGGCAGTTTCTTTTTTTATTTATTTATTATTATTTATTTAACAGTTAGTAGTAAGACAGTAAGCACTTCTAAGCAGTTAAATTGTGGAAGCATGCCCCTGTTTTTTCAACAAAGGAACCATTGCAGATGTCATCTGGTTTCCAGCGAAGTGCAGCACCTTTCAGCATGCAGCGCGCCTTTGTGAGAGTAACACGGCTAACAGTTTTCAGCTTTTCTTTTAAAGCATTTGCTTTCTAAAAGTAGATGATTTTTGCTTGCATCAATTTTTGTCTGTGTGGCATCATTTGTGTTTTGGTTTTATGCACTGATTTTTGTGTATCCTTGGAAGAGAATCAACTGTATGAGGTTCAGAAAGGGATATATATATATATATATATATCTTGTATTTCTTACTGGCTGCTAAATATGGTATCCATAAATTGAAGAAATGAGTGTTTAGATTATTCAAATCTGTCCTATATTCATTGCGTTGGAACTGCTGCTTTTCTCAGCAGTGTGATTCACAAATGGGCAAACCGTATGACTGCTCACTATGCGAAAACTCATACATGTTGGCTCATAGAAAGTCGCACATAATGGATGTCAAGAAGAATTGTTTGGTTTCCTCACCAAGACCTGGGGCGAAGGCAGCCGAGACATGAATACTTAATCACTCGTACCCTAGCAAAGGCAAAGACAGAGACACAATGCACCCCCGCCCACATACATTCAGAAGATTGAGAGTGTACAAAGAATGCTCAATACCTCAAATGTCCGGTGAGAGTTTGATAGGAGAGCGGGGGAGGCGTCGGTATAGGGGCAATTGTGGGTCAATTAGTATTCATAAAAGACAAATAAATCCATAGCTGCTGCCTAATTCAAATTACTTCTGATCACCTAATCAATTAGAGTTGGTTAGTGTTGCTGTTGCTAAATAGAAAATTAACTGAGACATTCAGTGTCTATGTCAAGAGGACTTTTCATCAGCCTCCACATCGGAGATGTTCATTTCCGTTGCATGGTGCAAAATCAGCAGGATATTCTACATTCCAGCCGACATTCTGGAACATACTGCCATGCAAACACCAAAATGGTCCTACATTTTTAACATAAACAAGCGCTGGTGGGTTTGAAAGCCATAAATGACAAGTAAACGCATATACACTCACCGGCCACTTTATTAGGTACACCTGTCCAACTGCTCGTTAACACTTACTCCTGCCAGCCAATCACATGGCGGCAAATCAGTCCATTTAGGCAGAAATGGTCAAGACAATCTCCTGCAGTTCAAAAAGAGCATCAGTCTGGGGAAGAAAGGTGATTTGGGTGACTTCTAACAGCATGATTGTTGGTGCCAGAAGGGCTGGTCTGAGCATTTCAGAAACTGCTGATCTACTGGGATTTCACGCACAACATCTATAGGGTTTACAGAGAATGGTCCGGTAGAAAACATCCAGTGAGAGCGGCAGTTCTGTGGGCGAAATGCCTTGTTGATGCCGCTAGAGGTCAGAGGAGAATGGCCAGACTGGTTGGAGCTTATAGAAGGGCAACAGTGACTGACTCAAACACCCAATCTCGCTACAAATCAAGGTGGGCAGAAGAGCATCTCTGAATGCACAGTAAGTCAAGAACTTTGAGGCAGATGGGCTACAGCAGCAGAAGACCACAATGGGTGCCACTCCTTTTCAGCTAAGAACAGGAAACTGAGGCTACAATTTGCACAAGCTCTGCGGAAATTGGACAATAAAGAAGATTGGAAAAACGTGCTGCTCGGTCTGGATGAGTCTCGCATGTCTGCTGCGACATTCGGATGGTAGGGTCAGAATTTCCATGCCTACAACATGAAAAGCATGGATCCATCCTGCCTTGTATCAACGGTTCAGGCTGGTGGTGGTGGTGTCATGGTGTGGGGAATATTTTCTTGGCACCTTTGGGCCCCTCTTTGGTACCAATTGAGCATCGTTGCAACGCCACAGCCTACCTTGAGTATTGTTGCTGACCATGTCCATCCCTTTATGACCACAATGTACCCAACTCTGATGGCTACTTTCAGCAGGATAATGCGCCATGTCGGCAAAAGCTGGAATCATCTCAGACTGGTTTCTTGAACATGACAAATGAGTTCACTGTACTCAAAATGGCCTCCACAGTCACCAGATCTCAAATCCAATAGAGCATCTTTGGGATGTGGTGGAACGGGAGATTCTCAAGATCATGGATGTGCAGGCCGACAAATCTGCTAAGGCAACTGTGTGATGCCATCATGTCAATATGGACCAAACTCCCTGAGGAATGCTTCCAGCACCTTGTTGAATTCTTATGCTCACCAAGAATTGGAGAGGCAGTCTCTGGAAGGCAGAAGTGGGTCCAACCCAAGCATTACTAGCATGGGGTACCTAATAAAAGTGGCCGGTGAGTGTATAGTAGCAGGGCAAAAGCAAACATTAATCACTTACTGCTGCAATGACAAGCAGGTTGAGACATTTGGTTTGAAAAATGCACAAATATTTAATTAGAAATATGCAAAATATGCAAGACAGTTGGGAGGTTATCAAACCCAGCTTAACAAAAAGCAGTGCAAATCATTTCTGACTAGATTTCAATTACAGCATCCTTGTACATAATTTCTACCAGCTCCACTGAATCGGACGAGGATTGGGCCTGAAATTCGACGTCCATATACAGGTTTGTGTTTACATAAACTGTTCTAGCATGATTCAAATTGCTAATATTATTAATTATACTTTAAATCAATCCCCCTATTGTCCACCAAACACTTCAACCTAATGGGAAAATTATCACTTTGCTAAATACTATTCGTAACAAAAATGCAGTTGTGTTCCACATGAATGAAACTTGTCTACAGTAAGTAGACCTACAAGTGTTTAGATGTGCGGAGAGAATTCACTGAACGGCTTGATGCCAGCGAAACACAACAATCTGATCATATCTTGGGTCTTGCTACCTTTGCAGGTCCCCGGTGTCCAATTAGAGAAGAAAGAAAATCAAAGTGGTCACTTCAGTGAGAAATATTGATCAAAATGACCCTGTGTGTGTAACACATATGTAACACGTAGGGTCTGAGTCGGGCCAACACATTAAGGAACACATTTGTTGACATTTGCTGACAATCCCACTGTGACTTAAACATTGAAGCTGGGGCTGACAATGATACATTGGATTGATTAATCTGTCCGTTTTCTGTTTGTTTTGGGGCTTTTTAGGGGCGAAGGGGAGAGAATGGACACTAAAGCATATGGTTTAGATTGCACAAGAGTGATAAGGTTAAGATCCATGCAAATTAGTCTCAGCTATTATAAATTCAAATGAAAAAATTGCAATGTTACGAATGCCCCTGTATAACCCTAATTAATCATTTATTCGTTACATCTGCATATTCAAATTAGCTGAGATCCACAGGAAAGAGGAGAGACGATGGAAGATCTAAAGGGAGGGAAAGTTGCAAGAAGAAAGTCTAAAAATATGAGAGAAGGGGAGAATGTTTGTGTGATTTATAAAAAGAATATTTCTCCTCTTCCTTTGTTTTATCCTCCTTGGCCCCTAGCCACATGCAAACAGTATCGCTGCTAACAGTAAGCTAGTGACCGAATAGTGCCATGTGCATTAGCCCTTTGGTCTTGTGGTTACTTGGAAAAGGCTCTGTGTTGTCAGAGACAAAGCACCAAAGTCTTTATGTGCACAACTGGCAGATTCCAACCTCTGCCCTATTAGTGAGCAGGGAGGCTCTGGGCTTTCTTCTCTCCGTCTCTGTGAGCCTTGTGTGAGAGCCTTGATTAGGACTTCAGGGAACCAGAAGACGGAGAGCGTGGCGACAGCCAAAGACAAAATAAAAAGGAAAGGAAGAAAAAGAGATAAGAACAAAAAAAGAGGTTGTAGTGGAAGAAGGAAGACAGTGATAAACTAAGCAAATGTGATAAGCTTAAGCTTTATATGTTAATGTATTTAATATGCAGCATCATTAAATGGTAGGATAAAGATGGTTAACTATCAGATCATGAGTACATAGGTCAAAAAGACAAAAGTGTTCCACGAATACAGATTTTATTATAGTAATCAGTCATTTGAAGAAATTAAAAACTGCCTCATTGAGGGGATTGGCGGCAGAATAAAGTAGAGATGGGAAGTAACAAAGTACAAATACTTCGTTACTGTACTCAAG
>JAGKQL010000006.1:3716338-3733184 GCA_018398635.1 Cyprinodon brontotheroides | reverse complement strand
GTTGGTCAAATGCCACTTACGCCCCTCTGGCTCCAAACCCTCGATATATAATAGTATAATAATATAATAGTTTTATAGTGTCAGGTCTAAGCACCTAAAACATCATACATACATACAGGGAAAGAAAGAAGGCACAGAGACAGTTAATTTAGTTTCACTCGCGAGGAGAGTAGGAAGAGACTGCAGAGTTTACAAATCTCCAACCCACTCTGCGGTCCCAGGGTTCTCCTCGCTATTTATTGAAATCAGTGGTCCCAGCTGAGACTACATGGGGGGGGAACAAGACAAGGAACTCAGACTTGCAGTCTCAAAAAACATCCTCTAAATCTAAGGGTTTAGTCAAAGTTTAAGCTGTTGAAGCTGTTCACCAAAGTTTAGCAGGTTGAGTGCTGCTCGTAAATCAACCACAACCTCCCCAAAAGTCCACAAATCACAGTATACTTCAGAAAAGGTGGCTGTAAACACATGCACATAGGACACAGCTTTATGCATTATAAGACTACACAGATACATTTATATACAACTATTCTAACATATAGAAACTAGTTACTGTCAGTTTGGGTAGAGGTTGGTTGAGGACCCAAATGCAGAGATGAGGAGACTGATGAGTTTAGATGATTTAATGAAGACGACAAGAGAAACAAATCAGGGAACAAAATACAGAAAACCAAAAACCAGGAGATGCCAGCGAAAAACACACATCAGGGGCCAAGTAACGACAAGAAAATGGTAAATGGCCTGTAGTTATATAGCGCTTCAGTCAAGTCAGATGACTTGACTGAAGCTCTTTATACTACATTCAGTCATTCACCCTTTCACATATGCACTCACACACTGATGGTGGAAAGCTACATTGTAGCCACAGCTGCCCTGGGAACTGCTCTGCACTGACAGAAGCGAAGCTGCCCTACACTAGTCCCTCTGACCACCATCAGTAGGCAATGCAGGTGAAGTGTCTTGCCCAAGGACACAAAGACAGTGAATATGGGGGACAGAACAAAGAATGGGCTAAACAGCTGGTATGGAGCAGGTGTGGATAGAAGTAACTAGAAGGGAGCTAGGGAAAAGGAGACTGGCACAAGGGGGCAACAGAGAGTAACTCAAAAAAATTCAACATGGCTTAAATATAACGGAAAATGAAAAAAGAAGCCAATGACCAACAAATCAAATTGACATAGATTACTGAAAACTCAAAAAGGGGAGAATCATAAAAGTTACATTTACTCAGTTACATTTATTTAAGTATTTTTTTCTGTAAAAAGATTACTTTTAGAATCTGAATGCACTGTATTTATTATTTTGACTTGAATAATCAATTCAGTTTATTTCTATAGCGCCAATTCACAAGAAGTGTCATCTTAAGGCACTTTACAGTTCAACAGATCATCCAGTCAGATTGATTCTAAGTTTTCAATCTCAGGAAAACCAGTTGATTGCATCGACTCATTGACTCTTCAGCAATCCCTCACACTAAGCATGCTTTGTAGCTTCAGTGTTATTCTGTGAGATGATTAATCGTATTAAGTATCACTACTCTGACTGGAGGAAAATATATGGCAGCTCTATTGACACACTAACAATAGGAGGGTATATTTATTAAAAATGCACCAGAAATACACTTACAGTTTAGTCAGTTCAGTGATGCTTCTTGTTTGAACACCAGCTTTTAATGTAATTTCTTCACTATTGAGCTTGCTGAGCAAAAAAGTAGATACTGTCATTATTCCAACATATATACATGACCTACTTTGATTACTAGGTTCATAAGTTTGATATTTAGAAAAAGGATTTGGATAATGTTTTTGTTCTACCTCCATTTTTATTTAAAAATGATTATTTTAGTTTTTAAGAATCAATAATTTGAACATAACTTTATATTGTTGTTTGTCTTTGTATTCAGGTGTTATGATCACAGCCACTACTTAAAAAGTCACTCTTCCAAATACTTGAATACATGTGACAAATGTGGATGTAAGCATGTTTGTGAAATCACAGCGTGTATTTACTTTTAATGTATCCATGAAGTCATCAGCTGTTGCATGGCCCCATGAGCTGGGAGCCCAGGTATCTGGACTGAACCTGCCCCCTCCTCAAACCTTAAAATGTAAAAGTCGATCCATCTGTTTAATCATTGCACGTATGGGAAAGTCACCTTAGAAATAAATCCTGTCCTGATAAAGTTTGCTAGTCCAGAGGTTCTGTAAGCTGTTTTGTCTTTTCAACACTTAAATGACTTAAAGATGTTGCCACACATTGACTGGAACGAGCCATTTGCACTGTGGTGTTGAAACACAATGTGGAGATTGCGGAGAATCTCTGTTTGAAATGTTGGTTCTGATCCAAAGACGACACAGAAGTTTCCAAGTCGTTGACTCTGAGGCGGCGTGGAAGGACCAGCGCTTGTGCTGCAGCCGGAGTAGCAGAACTGACTAAAGGCTGCCGTCCGTCTCAGGCAATTTACTGCGGCAGCATCGCTTTCTTAATGTGACTCCACTGCCCGCTCACCCAGGATATCAGGTTATATGTTTTTGTTTTTTTGCAGTTTAGAACAGACGAGACTCCAACTATTAAAATTTGTCCTTTGATGCTGTTAAGGAAGAAAATATTCTAAAATAGTTAACTTTGGAAAAAGGTTGGCTTTTCATTCTTCCTTTCCCAGGTCCACTACGGCGAGCTTCGTGTGGTCACAATGATAACCAACAAGGTGTGGTGACGTCACAGAATTACAGAGTTTTAATCCAAAAGTAAGACAATGCATAAACTTTAGAAATAAAAGACAATGCACAAACCTACACCAGAAACTGCAGAACAACGGAGACATACATTCAATTACCTGACATAGGAGAAAGCAAAGACGTACAAGAGACATCTTTGGAGGAGTTGCAAAGAGCAAATCTGATTTGTTACTGCTATGTAGAAAGCTTTATCCTCTTGTATCTAATTTATTCAAATAAGGCTGGCTTTTGCTCCTCCAACCAGGACGCCATCTCTGACACTGCCTAGAGAGCTTCACCTAATTTACTGCAAACATCTGGGGTCATTTGCTTCTTTTGTTTTAACAAGAAAAGGCGGAAAACTTGTCCTGGCATCTAGAATTCTTAAGGTCATAAAACACAAGATAAGCTCTCACAGACTCGGTGTGGAATGCGGCCTCTTCCTGCCATAAATTCTCAGGAACAAACTTAAATTCAGTAAAACAATCTGCACCTTCAAGGAAAGGTTATCTTCACAACTTGTTCAAAATTAAGAAATATGTTCACAAGGAGAGTATACAACATACCTTTTACACATGCCATAAGATTAACTGTATTGAAGAAGACTAAAAATAATCATTTTTTTTTCTTTAACAATGCCAATGCCAGCCCACTACTGTTTCCATACTCGGTGATTCACTAATACTAAAGGCTAAACACTAAAGCTTAAAGGTATAGAGAACGATACTTTATTTCCAGGGTGGATCATCTAAATAAGTGGACCTCCTAATATGTTTCCATAAGGCTGTCCTACGTGCTCATCTTGTCTTTTTTTGCGCATGTGCGCTTTTAGCTGTATATCTGTGGTGAGCTACGGCTTCAGACAGTCATTGAAGCTCACCTTTCTCACCGCCATTCTTTGAAAATGGCCGAGGGTTGTAACGGAAAAAGTGTATAAGAAGTCATCTTGCGTTACAGCAGCCCGCTGTCACGCGAAAATGATGGCGCAGGCACCGCGCAGTGGACCAAAGGGGAAGTGATCATCAGTCTGAACTGGTAAACATTATCTGAGACAACTAAGTAAAAAAAATTATGAAATTAAGTTTATTTACCCTTAATTGAAGTTGGTAAATAAATTGATTTTCCAATGGAATTATTATCAAATAGTTTGTAGCTCTTGAGGACTCGAGCACACCTGATATAGAGTTTGAGGGATTTAGGGGTTAAGGTGGACGTTTGGACACAGTAAGCATGTATGAGCTATGAGAACAGCAACTTTAAACAGAGCTTGCACGAGGAGAAATGGGTTCTTGCACACGCATTTTTTTTTAAAGTGGAAAGGGCGGGTCTTTTAAAGAATTTAAAGGTATTCCACAATACCTTTATCACTAAAGCTGATTGGATGTTTTTTTTTTTTTTTTGTTATATCATTGTTTTATTTAACACTTTAACACAGAAACTCAATATATTTAAGACCTTTAGGGTAAATCAAGTTGTTATTTGTAGTTTTATATGTTAGAAATTTTCAGACCATTTAATACCTGCAGAAAACCCCGATTTGTGCTTCGAATGACCAACAAAAAGTATTTGTCAAGTGTGTTTGGAACACTGCAAATTTTATTCATACTTAATTATGTGGATCTTTCAGGGGGCTCTATTCTTTTCGGCTTTGCTGTCGACAGTAACAATGTTCCAGCTTGTTTTAGTTTATGACTAGCTGGAGTATTGGAGGTAACTGGGTACATAAACATCTGGCACAATTTTCCTTCAGCCTAAAGCAGGGGTGGGCACTTCCAGTTCCTGAGGGCCTGTTTCAGGCAACTTTTAGATGTGCCTTTGGTTCAGCACACCTGAATCAAGTAATTAGATGATTGAAAGGACCCTGGAGGAACGGACTGCATACTGACGAGGTGACTCGGCCGTTTGATTCAGGTGTGGTGGATCTAGGATGGATCTAAAAATTGTAGGAAACCAGCCTCCAGGAACTGGACTTGCGCACCCCTGGCCTAAAGACAGCGGCTCTGTTCGAAATCCTGGGCTACATCCTCCAAGGACGCCGTCTACCTAGACTGGATCCTTCCAAGTCCTTGAAAATAAGGAGACCGGAAGAGTTTTGGCTGTGAATTCAAACAGGTCTACCCTTTGGCGGGTTTTACCGCCGTATGCTCTGTTGCTTGGCAACCGTGAACGCTGACACACAAAGCAGGAAAAGAATGAAAACCGAAGTTTTCAAAACTGTTTGTTTATTTATTTATTTTTTATTATAAAGTGAACAAAGACTACACTCACAAGAATCCAGAGTGGAATAAATGTTCCAACCACCGGGAGCAGGAACAAATCAAATCAAATGTAATGATAGAAACCTTAGTCAGTTAAATAACCTGCTGCTGTCATTCTGCACATCTCTGATGTTGCTGCTATTTTCAAATATCCATTACTGTAAAAATGTCCATAGCTGCATATTGGTTATTTATTCTCCAGTTTTATATTGTTAAAACACTTTAATGAATTGTATTGTTTATATTTTAACTCTTCCCTATTATGTTATTCTTATACATTTTCTAAAGTCCTCATTTGTGTGACCATTTTCAATAATCTTTCTGCTGCTGTAAATTTGCCCATTGTGGGACAATAAAGGGATTTTCTATTCTATTCAAAGGGCATATAGAAAGATATAAGTAAATCTAAACAATTAATATATAAAGAATATATCTGCAAAACCGCTAATATTCAACATTTTCTTGGTTAAGCATAATGTGCAAAACTGCAATAAAATATTAAAATCCTATCAGATTTATAGTCCCCACTCTGCAGATATATTAGAATCTGTCCTTAAATTCCAGCCAAACCCATTTACACAGTAACAGATTAAAACCTTTAGATAAACCAAACATTACCGCCACATATCTGACTCTATAACCATTAAAACAACTATTTTTCATTCATTTCAGACGGAACTATTCACTGACTTGTATTATATATTAAACTGAACTTCCAATTGTCACCACTGTTCGGCGCGCCAAGTAACCTTTCCTCTGATGACGGAGCAGCCGGCTTGCTTGGTCTCGCAAATGAATCCTGGGCAAAACCAAGGATAGAGAGGATACATCGGACCCGTCCCCTTAAATCGGCAAAAAGAAGGACGCATTTTGCTGCCGCATAATGAGGACTCTTGGAATCCGACCCAGACCTCGGCGCCGCCAGCGCTATGACGTCATCGCCCTTTGAATCTGGCCTTCCTAGGTTTCTAACAGAGCATTGGGCTCAATGGTTGAAACTTTGACACAGCTGTGTGTTTCAGCTGGACAATTATAACTAATTCATGCAGTTCTTTTTCTGGCCTTCCCTAAACATCTCCTTCTTCTGTTAATAAAACACTCCAAATGCATCCTAAAGCCGCTACTCATTACATTTGTGCTGAATGTAAACTTCTGGCTTGAGCTTTATAAAAGCTTTATTTTGTATTTAATGTGAGATTTATAACCTCACCTCTCAGTGTCCTATGGTGTGGTCTAATCTAATTGCATTGAGAAGCAATGAAACTCACAGCACCTGATAATTGGTTGACCTCTGGAACCCTTCAACTCTTGAGGATTTGATATTTTACAGCTAATGCTAAAACATGGGCTGCTGGTCTTAATTTATCGAATTGTCCCCGTAGATTTAGGGCTGGCTACTTATGCATAGCTATGTTAGCAATGATATGGCTCATTAATGTCTGCATCTGGGGCTTCCACCAAACAGCAGTAGGAAAGCTCTGTTAAGTGGTGCAACCGTTGGACATGTGGCCTAACCTGGAGACACAATCTGAAATTACAGTTTCTATAATTGCTTGCCATTTGCTTGTGTAAATTCTATATACACACCAGATGTTTGAGACTGAAACTTCCACCCGTGCGTGTATAAATGACTGTATGTATGTGTATGTATGTAATAGAATAAATAAATAATTACATTAAATGCATCTTTAGCTGTTAGATAACGTTGCTGTGGGGGTCTTTGCGGTTGTCCATTTGATGTCGACCCTGGTGTTTCTGGTGTATGCGTGTGTTCCCTTTGTCAGTTAAGGGAGTTGTGAAGCATCTCTTTAATTTGGTCTATAATTGAATTTGGCCCGTGGGCATGCCATGCTCTTCAGAGAGATGGCAGCAGATTAGAGGGGGAAGAAAAGAAGAGACAGCGGGAAAGCGAAGGGAACAAGAGGAGACATTGCTGAGAGAACTGAGAGAAAGGAGGTGGCATAAGGATGGCAGATGAGGAAAGGGAAAGAAGATGGAGGAAGAGGACGCCGGGGGAGGACACAGCATTGCATCCTCAGTCATCTGTGAGACTTCATAAGTACTGGGTGCATGGGCGAGTGTCTGGCAGTCAAGTCAATATGACATATGAATATTGCAGAAGCTATTCTCTCGCCTTGTGCCCTCCTCAATTATTAATGTCTGGCTTAGAGTTGGCTCAACTTTTACTTGAGGCACTATTCTATCAAATACTCATGAAAATGAGTGAGAACAGTGGGACCAACAGTCATATGAAAGACGGAGAAGATAGCCCCGTAGACGGGGAGCACACGCACCCGGAGTAGGCAGGGTCCTTCTCATGGACATGACTGTCATGACTGAATGTATAACCCCACAACAACATAGAGGGAAATATTATAGTAAATAAGGCTGTGCACCTTAATAAAAATGTGAGCGACATGATCCAATAGTGAATATATATATATATATATATATATATATATATATAATTAGTGCTGAAACCAAAAATTACTTTAAAATCACAGACATTCAATAAAAACTTAAGATGCACTGTTTTTCAGCCATTTTTGTTGTTTTGTACACATTCTCACGTGATTTATCTAATGGCGTGATTTTTGTCCAGGAATAATAGAATACATTTTTTTTGACTTAGCAGGCTAAAAAACAACCACAAGGCAAAAATCAGTACAGTATATATATATATATATATATATATTAGAAAATTGGCATAATTGTATGCCATGCACACAGTATAAATATGGCTATCATATGGCAGTCTTATGTGTAAAGTGATGCAGATAGTAATTTCATTAAATTTTTTTCTTTTAGACATTGGAGTGGTGCATTTACTGATCTCCCGGGGCAAGTAGTTTTTATTTGTCGGGCACGTAGTAAATGTACAGTTTTCTGGGTTCACCTGGGGACTGGTTCCCTGCCGGAGGGAGACAAGTTAGCAATTGATCTAAAAAGTTATTTATCACTCAGATGTTTACTTTAAAATCACCGACATTTGTTTGGTTCAGCAAAAAACTGCTTCCAGCATCTTACTTCAGTGAGCGTGTTGACGGTTTGAGTTTCCATTTTAAATTGATTTGCTTGTACACATTCTCAAGAGATTTGAGAAAAAGCTCGAGCAGGTGGCAGATTTTTCCAGTCACAGGAGAATTGGGTAACGCGGAATCCAGACAAAATTACTTTTTTTCTTTGGACTTAGAGAGGCTAAAGTTCTCAAGGTTCAACCACTAATAATAGGCAAAAATTGTATTGTCATTACACTGTCACAAGTACAGAGCCACCTATTTCTTTTACCCCATCCTTGGGAGCACCCATTTCACCCTCCACCCAGAGATAACAGCCTAGATGGAAAATTATCGGGATCAGGGCCCTATTAACCAAGGCCAATCCCCTTCTTAGCATAATTGTATGTCATCCGCTGCAAGTGTCTGAAATATACTGGCTCCTGATGATCAGTACAGGTGGCAGGCAGCTCTTCTGTATAGTGATCTGCTGGGTCGGTGGAACTGCTCTAGACATTGGAGAGGTGCATTTAAATGTTATAGAGCTAAACATGTTAAATTGGTGACCTGCTATGTTATTATTATTGTCTTGTTGCTGCATTTATTTTGTCAGGGCTTAAAAACTAATCCTGAGTCAGTTAAGTCAGGGAATTCTGAAATGATGTCTTAGACTGTGTGAAACCCCGAATAAAATAACTATGTATAATGATTCTCTAGAAAAGTCACATTATATTAATAGTGCATATCTTGTATAAACATACCGTGACTCTAAAAATAAAAGTTATTCATTTGTGACATTGACTTCTGTCTTGTGATTTATCTTAAGTTTTTAACCTGTCAAGTTTTTTTAGATTTTTTAACATTACAATTTATATTTTTCCGAAGCACACAACAGTTTAAAGCAAAAGTTTAGTTTGAAAAGAATGTGCAGGAAGGATTGAAACGCATGTTAACACGGTAATGTAGGCTTAAGTTCATTATCTGACGATGCAGATACACACCAGGAACCTGGAAACTTACAAAATACTTGAAATACCAAAAACATTTAAAAAAAACAAACATGTTTCATTGATATATATACAAAAATGAATATTAGGAACTATATTTATCAAAGATTATACTGGGCAAGTAAAAATTGTTTCTGGGCAAATTAAATGAGAAAGTCACTGAAAGTAACTATATATATATATATATATATATATATATATATATATATATATATATATATATATTATATATATATATATATATATATATATATATATATATATTATATATTATACCTAGGGATCCTTGCCATGGGGTAGTTTGAAAACCCCTGCATTAGATCATTCCAACATTTGAGCTTAACCAGTACATTGTAACTTTGACTGTATATTTTTTTTTTGTGTGTTGTGTTGCTGGAAGTTGCACCTTTGCTCAGTCCTCAGGTGTTTTTCATTGCATAATATGATTGTTTACTTGGATCCCCAGTAGCTGCAGAAAACTGAAGAAAAAAACAAACAAACTCAAAATAGTGGCTTTTGTTTTTAATCGTGTAAAGAAAATGTTCTTGATTATTTTGGTTCGTTCAATATTATTTATTGGTAAATTGTTTCATGTAGCCACTGCTCTATATATGACTGACTGTGTGAATCTATTATCCCCTACAGTAGTAGCCATTCAAAATTTCCTCACTTTCCTTGATGGGTCCTTGGCTTGTCCCTTACAATTCAATTTTAAACATCAATATTTGTACAGAAATATTCTTTTTCTCATGATTTGTGTACATTAAGATCTAAAGAGAGATGTCATCTCCTGGTCAGACCCTGTAATATAGTGAAAAGGTGGATTCAGTCACTCCAGTGGCTGGAAGTTGGCAGCCAATCAGCTGACATTTGACTGGGAAAGACCGTTTTGAATGGCTGCTACTGTACATGTGTTTTAGAATAACTGTGTAAATCAGTATTGAATAAATAAAGCTTTTATATATTTTCTTTGAATCATCAGTCATCAGACATTTGATTTAAATGCTGTTTCATTAGAATAACCTGGTCTTTAAAGGAACTAGGAGCAGGAATTGGGAAAGAATACACACGTATGTCCAATTTTAATGCTAATGGAAGTCAAATACTCTTGTAAAATCAATCTGTTACGCTTAATTAATAAACTTCTAAAAGGGACAAAGATCATAGTATCCGAACAGTTGAGGTTAACCTTAGCTGCTGTCATCACAAGGCTCTTCCCTAGTGTAACTAAGCTGTACTAGACCCATGCTCTGACTTAGTCAGCTTAGCATTTTAGAAAATTAAATCAAAACTTTTCAAATTGAAAAAGCTCTAATAGTATCTGTATCAGTACTCGGTATCAGCAAGTACTAAAATGTCCGTACTTGTAGAAGAAATCTGGTATAGGGCTTGAGTAGATCTGGGAAGACATAAGCACTTTGCGTCGCCGCCATCTTGAATGCCTCTTTTACCGCTGCTCATACTACTGCCTATGACTACAGCGTACTGTACTCCCTCTCAGCCGTGTTTTAATTTGATTAATTTCACCTTAACTTGATTTCAACCAGCGGTAAACCGTTGCTGTATTTTGTGGGCTGTAACAGCGCAACACATGATCGCCATGGAAAAAACAGAGAAAATGGGTTAACTTTCCACCGCTTTCCTGCCTGGAGAGGCGTGAACCAACGGAGACCAAGCGTCAGAGTATCCCTTTTCAGATTTTAACATCTTTTTTCTCTCTACTTCTACGTCTCTTCTTTTCAACATCAACATTTGCTTATCAGAGCTATGTTTACGATCGCGTAGCCCTCAATATGGCCGCCCAACGTCCCACAATGCAACGCAGATCCCGAAACCCCTATTGTGACATCCCCTACTAATGTAACGATGAAGAGTTAAAAACCAAATGGATGAAGCAACATTTCCTGAAGAGGCTGTGGTGGTGGTCTTATAATAAACCTTCACATACTGCAGTAAATGGCATTACAGCATCACCGATCCTGTACCGGCTTGGCTAGTGGCTGCAGTTCTGTCTCACTTCCTCATCCTGCCTTTAGCTCCTTTAAGGATGTTGATAATCTGTATTCAAATTATTTTCAGAGAAATAGTCTTGTATTTGTTCATAAGCAACTCTCTTCACTTTAAACATACCAGAGTTTGTTACCTGTTCTGCTGTCTGTTGCTTAGCAACGCTGCTGCCAGCAACTGGTGGCTCTTCCTCTGCTTGAAGGACTCATTCTCCGACACAGTCGCAAAATGTCTCTAAATCTGTATTGAAGGAGCTGCTCTTGACACTTTATAATTTTGCAGCTGAAATAGCAGCATAAATATGCAAAACAGAGATTCTGCATGAAGGACGGACCAAAGCTTCATATTCAATCGTTCGGTTCCTGCAGAACACGTTGGAAACTGCATTTGGGTCTTACTGTTTCTAAAAAGATCTCTTTGAACAATGATTGTCTCCTTTCTATCTCCTCTGTAAAGATAATGTTTTCAGAGTGCAATGCTAACAGCAGTCCTATTGATAGTTTCCCTCCTGGGCTGTGGATCCCCGAAGCTCCTAGAAAATAATCATGGTCCTCCTGGCTGCTTCACTGATTCTCTATTTGCATGGATTTTCAGTTCAGATGAAAGATCATGCATTTTGTTACTTTGCTGTTGTGGTTCTTTTTGCATAGCATAAAGCAGGGCTTTGTGAGAATTTTTCTTTTCTATTTATTTATTTTTTGTGCATCTTGTTTTGCAAGATGAGATAGATCCCACAGCTAGCTGATAGTCCAACAGCTTTGCATTCATAAGAAGACCATTACAACTGTTGCCATAAGGTTCTGCTTTGTACTTTAAGATGAAACTTCATTAAAAATTATTTAGGGAGTGAAATTGTACAACGGACACAGATATGGAAAGGGAGGTGAGAAAGAAAGAGGTGATAAGAACTAAGGGGATGGAAAAAGACACAGAAAAGTGTGCATAAAAACAGAGAAAATAAAACAAAACAGCAAAAATAGACAACATGGAAGATGTACAGTAAATCCTAGAAGTCTGTTTCCACACCTGTATAAAACCAGAGCAAAAGAAAACAGTGAAACTAACAACAGCAAAAAGAAGACAACAGTTAACATAATATAAAAAAAAGCTTCCAAAGCAGCAGGTATCCCTCAGATATCCATGTGTGCTGCAGGCAAAACCTAAGGTGATTACACAATATTATTCAGGGTTGTATATGTAACCTCGGTACACGCTTTCATATAGTGTGGTTCGATTCTGCGTTGTGTTAATGATGGCCAGGAGACAGGGTGAGTTAAAATGTTTATCTGTGCAGAACAGAATAATAACAATCAGCGATCAGGCTCATCACAGCCGGTACAGCACCTTACAAGGAACAGTATTACATGTTAGCATCAAGCTAACACAATTTTACTGGAGTGTTAAGCTCAGTGAACCTACCTCGCGCCCATCACTCATGAACTGGCAACAAGATATCCGCGTTCACTATACTTAACGTGACCAACCACCAGAAGGGGGTGCTGTTTCACCCATAAGCGATGAACCCAAACTTGGGAATGCTGACAAGTGGAATTCTATAACACATTAACTATGTTACATATATATCTATAGACCTACAGCTTTGACCCCAATGTTATTGTAATACCAGTAAACACCTGGAATTCGCAGTATTTACTGCTGTGACTATTCTTTGCAGTTTGGAGGATTTAATGCTACCTTCTTCAGAAGGAAATATGCTTAGTAGCAAGTGTGAGTGTGTCTGCATCAGCCGCTGGTTCTCCTCCAGGGCCTGGGACCGATAAAGAGGCGATGCTAGGCCCGAGATACCAAGAGGCACCCCAGGTCACCAGGGACACAAGGAGGGCAGTGAAATTCAGGGAGGCACTTCACAAGTGCATATAAAGTTATTGTATAGATATTTCCTCAGGGGTAGCTGACTCACAAAGTGCAGACGGAAAGCTCCCGCAGACCAAACCAGATGAACGTAAGCGCGCATTCAGCTAGGCAAAGAACTCATGCTCTTCCTCAACACTGGCAGTCCTCAGACATTTTTCTTTCATTGTTTCTTTCTTTGCACAGGTAAAAAGAACACATTTCTTCTTCTACGCTTGCGCATAATCGGCAGAGCAGACGCTGAATGGCGCACTTTCATCTGGTTTGTTCTGACACAGCGTTAAAAATCGTAGGACTCGCGGAACGCCAGCTTTGAGGAAAATCCTATACACTACTGTTTATGCTCTAAAAACATTCTAAATGACTTCGCTTTAAATTATGGATGCTACCCACTCAGGACACTTGGAATACATTGGACGAGCAGCAGTATGGAGGAATATTGACACGCTTTTTTTGTGGACTTTATGGACCTTTCTGCCTCGGGCACCATAGACTTCCATTATTTGAATGTCAGCAGACAGCAAGAAGCCTCCCAGATCTCCTTGTTAGATGCATTTGAGATATCAAAAAAGTACTCCAGAGTGTTGTTCCAGTATGTCTAAGTGAGTAGAAAATCGAAGGCTAATCATGTTTTGGGTGTATGGCATTATTCCCTTTAAGGGTAAATAACATTTTATAAGAGATTTCATGTCATTTCTGAACTGTGGGATGCATTAAAGTTGAAAACGGTATTCTTACTGATATAATAGATAAGAAATTCAGAAAAAGTTAACACCTTCACGCAATTCACAACATGTATATGCAACAGGATGCTCAAAATTGTACTTTAAAAAGAACAATTACACACTTCTACTTTTAAATAATACACAGCTCTGTAAAACTTTTACATAAGAGACACAATATTGAAACATGTGGCTGTAACAAAATGGAAAATCTGAAAACATTCAAATGGGTATTAATACATTTACACGCCACTTTAGTGATGAGAAAACCTCTTAAGAAAACATAATAGACATTAAAAACAGCCAATGATAGACGAAGCTTGCATAATTTGGACATTGTTCCTGCATGCAAATCTAGTTGATTTGCATGATGCTTACATTGCCGATAAGCTTCTCACTCTGTAATTGTTTGAGCTGTTTGGCAGATAAATATTAAAATGACTGATCCCCAGTGTCTAAGCTAATTAACTCTCGATATTATATCAAGTATTAAAGTATGGATGGATGGATGATGGATGGATGGATGCATGGATGATGGATGGATGGATGGGTGGATGGATGGATGGATGATGGATGATGGATGGATGGATGGAGGGATGATGGATGGATGGATGATGGATGGATGGATGATGAATGATGGATGGATGATGGATGGATGGATGAATGATGGATGGATGGATGGATATTGATGGATGGATGGATGGATGGATGAATAATGATGGATGGATGGATGGATGGAATGATGGATCGTGGATGGATGGATGATGGATGGATGGATGGATGATGGATGGATGGATGGATGGATGGATGGATGATGGATGGATGGATGAATGATGGATGATGGATGGATGGATGATGGATGGATGGATGGATGATGGATGGATGATGGATGGATGGATGGATGGTGGATGGATGGATGGAAGGATGGATGATGGATGACCGTGGATGGATGGATGGATGAATGATGGATGGATGGATGGATGATGATGATGGATGAAGGGCCGGATGATGGATGGATGGATGCATGGATGATGGATGGATGGATGATGGATGGATGGATGCATGGATGCATTGATGGATGGATGGATGGATNTGAACATGTGCAGCAAATGGACTGATCCAATATGGTGGACACACTTATTATGAGCGTTCTGATGGCATTTTAGCCAAATGATTTTTATCAAAAACATACATGGAAAAGGAGTGATTAGCATGAATGTTTCATGTTTTAACCTCATGACTCTAACAGTAAGAATTTACAGAACAAACATAATGAAATGTCATGGATTTCTATCATACTCTGTTATCTCACAAAGGAGATTTAGTGACATTAGTAGATGAGAAGAAATAAACAGGTTTCCTGTTTCCTCACCTTATTAAGTTTAATTTATTTCCTTTCCCTTTGGTTGCTCCTTCAATCTCAGCATCAGATTTTTTTATCTCTGGAATCCGTTTGGCCTTTTTGTGCTCAAACCCCCCTAAGGACCCTTTTACTAAATGGAAAACTTCAGGCTGATGGATTTACACACACACACACAGAGAGAGCACAAAGTGGCAATATCATAATGTTATTTTGTGGCCAGTGACCCTTCTAAAACGATCTTTGGCTTGGCTCTATACGCATAACCTCAGTAATACACTCACACCACAGTCGGAGACATGCTCAGCCACACAATGAAAAGGGCTAAATAATTTACTGAGAGAGATGTATGGCCTTAGGCATGAATAAATAAGTGGTGGCCCACTGGCCAATTGCATCCCTCTCATAGCTCCTTTTAAACTGCATGCACAGTTTAATCAACTCATAAATGTTGCATTAGTTAGTGCTTCATAGTCTCACTTATTGTGTATTTATTTTGTTGCCATTAACTGCCACTTACTCAGTCTAGCAATTGTCATGCTCAGAGCCTTGGGATACTTTTTTACAAGCATCTTTAACATCATTATCAGGAGTAAACAAGGGTTTATATCATTATGGGTCTTATCAAATAGCAGTAACCTTAAAGACATCTCTTCGATTCATTTTATTTACTTGTGTAGCTCGCAGTTGTGTTTCAGTAAGTCCTTAAACAACATTTTATAAACATTATTTTTTAAGTGTTAACCACTCCAGCCTGAGTTTGTTTTCTGAATAGAATCATTAGCTTTTTTCAAATTCACAAAATTTCATATTCAGATTTAAATGCATTTGGATCAAAAACATTTTATGGAGTTGAATAATGGAAATAAAACAACTGATCAGGCAAAAAATGGGTCATATAAATATTGTGATGGGATCTTCTCAGTGTTGAGCCACTTCAGGAAATGCGTGGCGTTGACCTGGGCTGCACACACGCACTCAACTCAGGTTGCCTCTTTCAGAATACATGCAGGCTGATTGGATTGTCAGTCATCATCAACCGTCTCTCTCAGTCGCGTTTGATTCCCATGTTGCCAAATTTGATTCGAATATTCCTACTGGCAAGTTTACATGACACATTTTAGACTGATGAGCCATTTATTCTGATTACTTATGTCCATGCACACATAGCTGTTGTATTTAAACAAATAATAGTGGAGTTTAGGAATTACCTGTTATGGGGAATTAGACAGAATCTTACACAAAAAACAGATTTTTTTCAAAAACTGGTTTTAGGATTATGCTTATACAAGGATCTAAACACTACAGTGAACAGTTTGTAGAAGCGGGCGGTGCATATGGTACCTAGGCCTTCAGTGGGCACTCCTCAACTTAATCTACTTCTTATCCCTCGACGTCCAAATAGACACATTTTGACATGAAATTCAATTCAATTTATTTATTTCTATAGCTCCAATTCACATCATGTCATCTCAGGTCGACTCATTGACTCTTCAGCAATCCCTCACACTAAGCATGCTTGTAGCGACAGTGGAGAGGAAAAACTCCCTTTGAACAGGAAGAAACCTCCAGCAGAACCAGGCTCAGTGTGAGCGGCCATCTGCTGAGGCCCACTGGGGTTCAAGGAGACAGAAGCAGACATAGAAAAAGAAGCATAGATACAAAAGGCAACTGTAAAAGGCAGCCCTATCAAGGGGGAAAAAAACAGTCAGCCAGACGAGCTCTGAGCCAGCTCCCATGTTAGAGGATGAAGAGAGCACATCCAGTTAGTCACAGTCATTCATATATCAGTCCGGTAGCTGCACTGATACAATCACTGCTACTCCATTAATGCCATCCTCAGCAGTAGCACTGTTACCATGACATCAGTCAGGTTTCTGACCCGATCAACATTTCCAAAAAGAAAGTAT
>JAGKQL010000006.1:3672794-3688204 GCA_018398635.1 Cyprinodon brontotheroides | reverse complement strand
GTACTTTTACTCAAGTACGGAAAGTGAGTACTTTTGCCATCTCTGGTAATAAATTAATAATATCAAAAATGTATTTCTGTTTTTTCTTTTTACCTATTTTGTTAAAAGGGCAAATAAGGACTTAAAACCAAAAAAAGTAATTTTCTGTTTTGTTTTATTCTTGCATCGCGCTTTAAAGGGTTATTTAAACAACACAAAAGAATGTTGGAGAAACAAAATGAAAACTATCTAATTTAAAGCTGTATTTTACAAGCATACCTCCAAATAGATTTTCTGAGTGGAGTAAAGCTGACAGCTGGAGTTGCCTAACAAAATATCCTTAAATTCAACAAATTAATCATGATTTTCTGTGACAATACTGTGGTTTAATAAAGGAAGACTGACAAACAACGCTGAGGGAATCATCACTCCTAAATTAATAGTGACTGACATCAACACCCCCCCTGCTTAATTAATGGGAAACAAAACCCAACAAGAACATCAATCTAGATACGGGGAAACAAAGAAAGGGTCGACTTCTGCCATTCTCTGTAAGCTGCCTGCAGACAGTGAAACGTGGGAACGTCGAGGCTGAAGGCATCGGTGCGCGAGCGCGAGCACGCCATGCCTTGTTTTTTCAGTCTCTGAGGTAGACACATAACACGCCCCGAGCCTCTGACATTGAGTTTATAAGCAGGCATTATTTTTAGCGACGCTGTCATGTTTCTTGGAGTGACAGATCTTAAAAGCTTCCACATGCAAAGCCCACCTCCTCTTGCTCTCTAAAGCCACGTTTGCTTAGCGGCAATGACTGGGCTATTATCTTACAAGATGAAAGCTGACACGTCGCTTACGCTTTTCATTTTCTGCAAAGACCATCGCTTTCTGGCTGAGCTTTTTGATGTTTGATTTGTCCTCTCATTGCTGGCCCGCTGCGTGGCCGCAGTCAATACTCTGCGATTATAATAATATCCGGCCGTCGGATGTCAAGAGACAGCTTTGTGCCCTGTTTGAACCACACTCGGCTGTGAAAGGAATATTAGAGCGAAGGAGAGAAAGGGAGGAGTGGGGAAAAAAGGTCAGAGCGACGTTTTAGAAAAACCACTCCGGAGAAACGGGACACTCTTCGACACTTTGTCCCATCAATTAGGAATTCTATCTGGGCATTAGGATCACGGCCTGTGGGAGTGCTGGCCAGGACAGCCGTTATACATCTCGCTGTTTTTTCCGTATATACACGTCTTTGTGTTTTTGTGTAGAGGAAGTGAGACAATCGTTCTTTTTGAAGTGTTGATGTTTATCTGACCGACCCCTGGGAGAGCTAATTTTAGCCAGGGCTTTCTCAATAACCTCGGCCGCCTCGTTTTGCTAATTTCCTCATAAGCTGAGAGCGAATGCGAGGAGCAGCAAGGCGTAGCCTCAGTGGCATGCTGTCTCTCTGCCTATCTTTCTCACTAACAGTCAGTCAGGCAGTCAGGCCTTGAGGCTGTCAGAGGGGGAACAAAGTGACTGGGTGATGAGCCAGACACCCGTTGTCTGATCACACGGACTGATGCTGCGCCAGACACCGCAGCCACTGGCTCACTCAACAAGGTTCCTCTCACAACAGACGTTCGCGTACTCCCGGCCTGGGCTCTTTATTCTTTTCCTGTCCTCCCTCCTCTCCCCTCTCTCCCCTTCCCCACTTCTGTCTGTTCCATCTCTCTCATCTTTCTCGCTTCTCTCTTTTCTCCCATCTGTCCTGCTCTATTTACTCGCTTTCTTTGCATTCCCAAACACGCTTGTTGTTTTTTTTTTTTTCTGGTTTAAATATTGCCTTTGAAAGACGTTCACTCTGCAGTCATCGTTCACTTCCTTCTCCATCTTCTTTTTCCTATTGTTCTCTCTGCGAGGTTAGAAGGTGAGCCCCTGCTGTGTACAGAATTAATTGCAACACAATCACACAGATGGTGCCTAACAGAATCTTTAGGAGAAAAAAAAGGGCCAAGAAGCAAATGTGGAGCAAATATTTTGAGATGTAGCACCTTTTCTCAGGGCTGATTAGTGTTGACTTTATGTTTACAATCTGACTGGTGTTGGAGATTTTTTTTGTGTTGTTTTATTTTAGCTCAATTATTCAGAGAGGAATCAAAAACCATATGTATATATATATATACATATGTGTTTGTGTGTGTGTGTGTGTGTGTGGCCATGTCTTTTAATACCTGGTGGGGACAATTTCTAGGGAATATGCTACATTTTGGGGACTCATGGGTATTGTGGGGACCAGCAACTGGTCCCCATAGAGGAGAGTTTCTCTTCTTGGGGTGGGGGTTAGGTTTGGGACTAAGGTGTGGGTGAGGGTTAGAGTTAGGTTTAGGGATAGGTATGTGTCGGTAATAGTTGGAGTTGGGAAGAGTCCACTACATTCCTGTAGACCATATAAATTGAGTGGGAAATGAATGGAAGACAATGGAAGGTCCCCACAAGTATAGGCCTTGCAACCGATGTGTGTGTGTGTGTATGTGTGTAATTTTTAAAAAAATTTCTTTCTTTTTACTCATAGATATATATGTCTCAAATCTTTATTTCTGTTCATTTTGATGTCTATGTCGTGCTCTCCAGAAGGGCTGCTATTAATTTTTTTGCTAATCATTGAATCTATCTAATATTTGTCCAATAATTAATGAATGATCAAATGTTAAAAATTTCAGGAAAGAGCAATCTGAAGGACAAAAAAGAGGGTTTTCATTTTGAATGAGAAATTGTTATTTTTCATTCTCACAATGTTGGTATATTTACTGCTTTAAAATCGATTGGGCATTTATCAATCTTTCTACCCCAATTATTTATGAATTAGTTAATTAATTGGTTGACAATTATTTCAATAATCGATTAATCATGATTTAGCCGATCAATTGTTTCAGCCCTACTAACAGATAAAAAATGTTTTGGTGTTAATAGACTAAATACTCCTAAACAATGTCTGGATAGTTCATATATATCTATCTATATATAAATTTTAGAAGTTTACGGTTGATCTGAAGTGTTTTGACCGACATGGATTTCTTCAATAGAAAAAAAAGACACTCAGTCGGTGTTCTGTCAGATCAGCATACCCATACTTAACACACATGCGCAAGGCGTCAGATTTGCATTTATCCCTTTAGTTTTGTATGAAAAATACACTTTAAACTACGTGTATACCTTCAGTCATGTACCAAAAATAAACAATTTAAGGTCAGATCACCATAAGCTTCAAAAAACACCAAAAAGTAAGTAATTAAATTGTTTTTTTGCACATGATTAAAGGGATACACACTATGGAAGAGGATTAGGGCCACTGAAAAAAAAAAAGTTAACTGATTTTTACATTTTATTTCAGTTTAATATGGGAAAAAAGTCATAATTCTGACTTTAATCTCAGAATTCTGACTGAATTCTGACAGATAACCAACATGTTAGCATCAAGCCATAGCCATGTCTGTTTTAGAGACTAGCTCTCTTGTTTTAATGACCTTCTGCTCCTCCATTAATTACGAGACCCCTCGGGCGCCTAAAAAGTTGCCTATTTCCATCATTTTCCACCAATGTGTCACTGGCCCACCCAAACATCTTTGTCAGTGAAACTGAGTAAATTCTACTACCTTTTCCCTCTCATGGTGCCGCATCTACATTAAGAACCAAAATTCTGAGATTCAAGTTTGGGGATTTGAGAAAAAAGTCAGAATTCTGACTTTTTTCCCCATACTCATACCAGAAATAAAATTTTAAAATCAGTTCACTTTTTTTTTTTCAGTGGCTCCTAATCCTCTTCCGTATGCACACCCATTGAGGTAGTTTAAAGTACATTTTTGTACAAAACTAAAGGGATAAACAGGTATTGACTGTGGGTATGCTGGTCTGACGAACACCTGTTAAAAAAATGACAGGAGGTAAAATACAAAGCTGCAAAACATCAAACATATAATGATTAATTAACAGCATTAACTCATAATCTGAATGTATTTATCTTTATGTAAAGAGTCCTGCTAACTGTACTTTAGTAATACTGTAATTTAGTGAGAAACACCTGTATTTGCAGGTGTTTCTCTCTGATATCCTTCATCCATACCGACTCCAACCCTCTGAGATGTCTTCTATGAAACAACTATATTTTTTGTTCTATGAATAAGCTGACTTCCTCTGATATTTTGTGGCTCCCAGCTGCAATGGTCTATGTATAAATCAATGCTGTGGTGGGCCAAGAGAGAGGGAGCAGTTATATTTACTCTGTTTCCTAGCTAGCAGCACTAGCTGTACTAGCGGGTAAAGGAATTCGATACACACCACTGGGAGGCAAAGGCTTTTTCCATCACACACCAGGAGCAGCAGCTCTTCTAATAAGGATGAAGTAATAAAGGAACGCTGGTTCAGTCAAGCAAGGAAACACACTCTGCAACACATCAAAATAACATAAAACAGATTGTTGGTCATGTATCACAGACAAGGAAGTCTGAGAAACAACATTGTGTACACGCAAACATCGAGTCGTTTACTGATTAGCGACTCACAGACCGTTTTAATACAGAAGCACAGAAAAAACAAGGTAATTTATGCTTTAGCTGCTTTTGTTTTAAATTAACTTAAAGGAAAAGTCGGGTCATATTCAGAATTCAAACTCCTGAAAGTACTTTAAGAAATATATATATATTACATACTGTTCAATAAATGAACAGAAAAACAGAGATAAATGAATGATAATTAATTGAAAACCACCATCTCTACTCAAAATGACCAACAGCACATTTCTTTCTTACACTCAACAAAAAAAGTATAATGTAATTTGTCTTTTGGAATAAAACAGAATTTTTGAATTGACCTAATTTTAACTGAATTATAACAATTGTTTAAAATTAGAACTAGACCTTAAAAAAAACTTAAAATCATGCAGTAATGTTTTTTTTTTTGGTTTGTATCCCATTTATTTTCCTTTAATCTTTTTACTGATTCAGATAATCCATCAATGTGTTTTAGTTCTGCATTTGCAGTTTACTTCTACAGGATTAAAGTTAATGAAAATAAATTATACCTGCAGAAAAACGCAATTCTTGTCATTAGATTAGAGATATTTAAATATTGTGTACTATGGTAATGATGTTGCTTTTATCACTGTCCAGTACAGTTCTGCAACTAAAGAAAGAAAATACGCCATCATCACAATGATGCAATGTTTTATAATTCATTAATTCAGGCACCAAAATTAAGTTAAATCATTAATTGTAACATAAGATGGAAGGCAGTCTCACTGTTTCCCCAGTGAAGAGCAGAGAGAAGAGCTTGTGAGTTGGCGTTATCTTCTTTTTCTGGATTATTCTGTCAGTTTGTAATTGTGTGCAAGTGTTTCTCCAGGCTTTGAGAAATGAGGGCTTGGATGGGTTGATAATAGAGGCCGAGGGGGTGTGTTAGCATAGTCCTCTACATCACTTCTT
The DNA here is from genome assembly GCA_018398635.1 of Cyprinodon brontotheroides. NCBI lineage: Eukaryota > Metazoa > Chordata > Actinopteri > Cyprinodontiformes > Cyprinodontidae > Cyprinodon > Cyprinodon brontotheroides. The sequence goes on along the minus strand of JAGKQL010000006.1, from coordinate 3,682,775 downwards.
AGCGAGGGAGACATCTCCAGGGCTCTGAGCTGCAGTGATGGAGTGTTGAAAGGGGAACAGACTGGTACAGGGAATCAGTGATGGAAAGGGCATCTAAAGATGGAGACCGGAGGACGGATGAGATGTAGGGTGCTTTGAAGAATGCGTTGTCGCTGCTTTCACTCCTGATGACTTAATCACCATCAAAACATGACGAATTCTGATTATCTGCCAAATGCAATAACTCTCTGTTCATTGGACATATTCAGAGGAAATTTAAACTATATCTCAAATACAAAAAACAGAGAAAAACAAAAAATGCTTCACTTAAAAAAATTCTAACCTATTAGCCTACTGCTAAAAATACGGAAGCCCAGAGCGGTCGTGTTTCTCTGATACTTTTTCATGGTGGTTATTGTTGGGTTTATTCAATAATAATAATAATAATAATAATAATAATAATAATAATACATTTTATTTAAAAAGGCGCCTTTCTGGACACTCAAGGTCACCGTACAAAACATAAAAAGTGTCAGAAAAATTAAAATAATAATTATAAAGACATTTAAAAACATTTAAAAATACAGAGGCTGTGACAGTGAAATTGATATTTTTAAAGAGAATAAGCAATCTTGAACAGATGGGTTTTGAGTTGCATTATAAAATTAATGTATGTACATATAAGCATTGAAGCAAGGAGATGCTCCACCCTGCCTTGTGATTCTGGTAGAGCATCCTGTCTTATGAACTGATCAATTGTTCTGTCAGAACAAATAACTCTGTTTTGTAACCATGTGTTATGTTCTGTTAATAAATAACGGCTGCAGGAGGGGAGGGGGAAAGCTGGAAGTCAGGTTGGGCTCTTTCCGCTCTGTCAGAATCTTGGTTTGTTAGTTCCTGTTTTTCTTTGGTTTTCCATTTGTTGTCCTCTGCTGCCCTCTTGTGTCCTCTTTCCCTTGCTCTGTTTTCCTGTTCTGCCCTCACCTGTTTTCAATCCCCTCGTTAGCCCTCTCTTTGTCTCTGTCCCCTTTAAAAGCCTCCCCCTCTTCAGTTCCTGTTTGCTGGATCCTCGTCTAACATCTGCCTGCCTTCCCCGTCTCTCCCTCAGCTCCTAGAGTTTTGGTTTACCCCTGATGTCTCCTTCTGGTTCTGGTGCGTTTTGTTATTTTCTGTTGGATTTTGATTCCTGCCTCAGTTCCTGTGAACCTTAATAAAACCACTTAAATTCACCTCTGCCAACTGGTCTCTGCATTTGGGTCCTCCAAACAAACACCCTTTCATAACACGCTCCTGCAGAAGCTGTTGCTGAAAATCCCTTACTGTGTATTCAGTCCTTCTTTTACAAACCTACATTTTTTAACCTAACAGTTATCTCGATAAAGAGAGTTAATTTTCTCATTATTTAAAGATAACGAAAGCCGTTTTCTTGTGTCATAATTGGTGTGTATTTAAACTGATTACATCCTTCGATACCATAATGGGCGGCAGAGGATTTCTAAGTGTAAGTCACGGCAGTCTGAGTGTAATTCTGTAAATAATCCTGTTTTTAACTTTTAGGTAACGACACGACGTTGTTGGTTTCATGATTTGCTTCCACTTCTGATTCATAAGCAGTCATCCCTTTGCCTCCAGGTGTTTTCTGAACAGCCCCTGTGTTACGCCTGTAACAGGTATAAGATGCATTAAACCCCAAAATGAGTCCAGAGTTAAGATTTTGATGATGTCAGATTTATTCTACTGTATTCCATGCAATCCAATCATCGACCATGACCTGACAATGAGTGAAAAGAAAAAGGAAAGTGAAAAAAGTGATCATTTGTGCACAGGTGGTACCGTGGCTGCAAAACTATGGACTCGCAGGCATGGATGGTTAATCATCTCGTTATTTCAAGAAATCAATAACTGTTTTCTTGTGATAACGACATAATTATCTTGTGATCTCGAGAAAAATATTCATGGTTTAATCGCGATAACAAGATATTTATTTCATTATCTCGAGTAGGCAAACGAAAACCAAAAAGTTGAGTACCACCATTCTCAGCTTCCGTAGTAAAGTGCATTTGAGTCTCCACTCTTTCTATTAGCCACCAGAGGGTAGATCTGTCAAATACCAAGATATTTTATGAACAGTTAAAGGAGAAAACCCAACATCCATCCATCTATCTTCTAAGCATACTGATTTTCTGTTCCAACGAAACTCTTTCATCCTTTTCCATGAGCCTCCATGGTCTATTAACCTGTCCGTGTTGACTGTCCGTCACAGGCAGCACAGAAACAACTTAACATGCAAACATCCACACCAACAGCAGTTAGGAGTGGCCAGTTGACCCAAGATGCATGTTTCTGAGTGAGTAGCCATAGAAATGACCCACACAAGGAAAGATGTAAAGAAATCGGTACAAAAATAAACCAAAACACATTTGTCCTGTCCTGTCATATAAAAATTCTACATTTATTGACTTATTTGGTTAAAAGCTACAAAATAAGCAAGAGCACCTAAAACGGGCGCCTTAGCAACAAATGTCAATGTGACTGGCGGAGACCGATTTTCCTAAATCCGCCCCTCGTTTTCAGGGGTTATGTTAACTGTAATGACTTATCTTGGACAGGCTGCTATGTAAATCCTGGCCCTTTAGTCCTTCGTTTAGCTATGCTGCGGTTGTTTACACTACACCTTTTCCACCTAAAATGGCGTCTTAGCAACAAATGTCACGCGGACTGGCGGAGACCGATACACAGAGCTGCTTGCTTATGTTTAAATGCCTTGGAGCCCCCTGCTCCGAGTAGCCTTATACTGCCACGAGGCTACTGTCCACCGTTTACATGGTTTTATATAGCAGGCTAGACCCTTCCAAATGGTGAAAGAACATAAGGTTGTTTAATTTATGCTTTTTCATGCATTGGTCTGGCAACAAAATCCGGTCAACAATGAATAATCAATGTATCATTATCTATCTATAAAACTAATACGTCCGCGGTGATTTAATGAAGTTAGCATTAATCAGTAAAAAAATAAAAACAACAATTTCCATAGTGATCACTGACTCTGGGAGCGGCCATTTTTACCCAATTGTACAAACACCTCCCTCCTGCTATCTTCCGGCAGTGACGTGACGGTGCGGTAAGCCTAGCGCCATTCGCCAACTAAAGATTTGCCATCAAACGTCATCAATCCGCTGCTCTCCGCTTCGCATAGTGCTCTGGTTGTCGCCATCAGGGTCACTAGCGCATTGTGACAAACACCAGATACAGCACTGGGACTTGATCCACAGCCGATACCGCACCGTGACGTTGCAAACCAGTAGGTGGCAGTAGTGTTCTTTGACAAAAATGGACGCCTCCAGTAACACATTCTAATGAAAATTACTCTTAATTAAAAACACTGATCATTTTCTGAACAGTATGGAATAATTTCATACTTAAAGCTCTTTCAGAATTTGTATTCTGAATTTGAGCGGACATTTCCTTTAAGAGTTTCCCTCTCCCTTCCTATTAAGCTACTATGTTACCATCACAGCTAGCTGACCAACTATTGCATAAATGAAATCATCATTTGATGATTAAGACTCATTCTGGCTTGAATGTTGCATTTGCACAGAGCCGCAGCATCAAGGTGTAGGTTTTTCCTTCAGTCTGTCTCTGCAGGACAACTAAGCGGCCAGCTTTGCTTTGCTGAAATAAGGACACTTATTTAACCTCAATTAATAACGGATAAAAACTAGTTTTTTTGGTGATGGCACCATGTCAAACCCTTCACCGGAATCCTTCATCTTTTTTAACTGGAGGCTTGTATAAAGTCCTTCACAGGTTTTCTCTGTGCAGATGCAGACCGGCTGGTTTTCAAAATGTCTTTGGTTAAGGATTATTGTGCAGCTGTGGTAAAGGGCTTTCTGGTCCATATTCAATAAAACCATTTTCTGTGGTTCCAGGCTGGACTGCACAAAATATGTTTGCAAATAACTGTTTAATTTAAAAAAAACAACAACACTTTATTAAAATATTTTATTGTTTAGAAAGTATCCATGCAAATAAAGTACAAAAAATAAGGGTGGAAATAGAAAAGGGCAACCTGACATTTTTTTTGGTTTTACTATTTTTTATTTGTTTCCCCCAAAAGTAAAAACAGTCGTGTGCGTTTGGAGTTTGCATTGGTAGAAAATTATGAAACAAAAGAGCTGTGGCAGAAAAATCGTTTTTTGTTTGTGTGTTTATATAATGAAATGATACTAATATATGTAAAACAATTGTTTTATTTCTCTATTACGTTTAATTTGCTTTGAGAAAGCAGAATAAAGCGATGACAGATGGTAATCAGAGAAACAGATTTAATATTGGGTAATTATTTTAAATATTGTAGAAGAATTAGAAAATTAAGTCATTGTGAAATGTTAAAGGCAGACACGCTGCAGTGCATTCAGATTTAAGCAAAGCAGGTGGAAAAAAATAAGCATTTAAAGATGTGAAACAGGATATTTTGACTTAATTTTGCTTTAGAAAGTTAAATGTGGTCACCACTGGAATGTTTCCTGAGAGCTGTGACTTTTAAATCGTGCACACCTGAGGGTGACACACCAGATTATTACATAAAGCTTTCATACAGATGTGATAAATGCATTTACACGCATCATTTTCCAATTTCCAGAGACAAAGCAAATAGGTCCGGTCTCAGCAGCTGATTTAATATGAGCATGGTTATTCAATCAGTACTTCCAATATTTTCTTTTATTACCAAATTACTGTAATGATTCATGTTTTTGTCATAGCATTCCTGTGATCTATTTATGTTTCGTGTCTCTGCATTACTCCTGCCATGTCCTCCTCCTCTGACCAGTCTTACCCAGCACACCTGTGCCATGCCGAATTGGATCACCTGTGGGCAGCAAAACATAAACTCTCCTCAGTCTTTGCTTCTCTTGCAGATTATTGTCCATCCTGTGTGAGACCAAATCCATCATCTTCTTCCCTCTTCTCATCTGTCTCCCCCTTATTGATCAAGTTTATGCTCTCATTTTAAACTACTAATCAAATAATTGTCCTTCTTCTACTGCAAGATAAATGAACATCAACTTCCCTTATAACTTTAACCACTGAGTCTTGATTAATCTCTCTGTAGGATATTTTACATAGAAATCCATTTTATTTTAAGATTAGTTATTATTTAAAGGTATATGTGCTAATTATCAGTATAACCTTCTATATAAATGTTCCTTACAAGTTTCACCTCAATAAAATACATTTAATAGTGATCTAGCAGCTTCTGGCCTAATTCTGGCAGGCTGGCAAATATAGTTTATACATTTTAGGACCATTATTGGACTCTTGAAGAGTCTTTTTGAAATCTCAGTTGTAACCCTCATTATTTATTCAAACACAATTTAGGTGTCCAATTAGTATTATTCTTTTTTTTTTTTATTCAAGAACAGAATTGGAAAAAAATGTCTTTGTTTTTTATTATTCTATCTGGGATTGTATTAAGCTAAAATCACCCTGCTTGATAGCTGGTTTAAGCTCGATCCGAGTATCTCAAATATGTGAGGATACTAACAGTAAGTAAAGGAGTTATACGATTGCCCACAATCCTTTGTGTGAAATTTTAACACTTTGATCTCTTTTAAGTTTTATAATGAAGAGCTTCAGCCATTTGTGTAACTTTTGTGTAAATTTTGCTTTATTTTTAAACAGTTCCCTTCCAGAGGGCTGCAGTGCTAATTTAACCAGCATCATTCATGCGCTCTTCACTGCAAAAAAAACTAAATCTAGATAAGTCCTTTTTTCTTAAAATAAAGACATTCTGAGAGGTAAAAGTTTATATGAGCCCTGCTAGTGAACAACAGACATAATTTATACTTAAAAATAAGAAAACACAATCGCATTGTCTTATTTCAAGTGTATATTATCTAATTATCTTATTTTGGATAGAAAAATGTATTTCCTTTCATTGATCCATCAAACTCTTTCATTTACCTACTCAAACTAAGGGTAATAAAGACAAATTTACTTATTTCTAGGTCGTTTTTGCGTTTTCCTACCCTGGATAGTGAGGTGTGCAAAATAATCGTCAACATGATGCATCGTGATTCTAATTTTCGCGGATCTACTGCATCGCTTCTTGATGCCAAGAATCGATATTTAATTAAAAATGAATAAATAAAATTGCATGAAATGGTTGGCAAACATCAGCCAAAAAAACAACAAGTGTGTAATACAACTTCCAGTCCAGTATTGCCAAAAATGTGCTACTCACTTTGAAGTCAGCAAGTATATTTCCGGGCCGGATAATACTGTGCCGAGCCTGGGCCCACAAAACAAAAAACATGGAGGAGAGGGCAGAGCCGTAAAGTACCCGCGAATAAATTCAAACGCATCGCAGATGTGGTGCATTGTGATAGAATCACATCGTGGCCTGTGAATCGTGATTTGAATCAATCATGTGACTTCTTTGGCAATACCCACCCCTTTACTGATAGTGCACTGGAAAAAAAAAATCAAAATTTAGAGTCATTTTTCTCTAAAATAAGTGCATTTCTTCTTAAATTGGGGAGATTAAAGAGACATTTTGCCAATGGAACAAGATGAATTTTTAGATTTAAAATAAGAGAACACAATTGCATCTTCTTATTTCAAGTGCATTTCATCTAATTATCTTATTTTTAAGGGTAAAAATACTCATTCCATTGGCATATTATCAAATTTACCTATTCAAATCAAGGGTAAAATACACTTAATTTAAGAAATGTTTACTTATTTCAGATGTTTTGAGACGTTGTAGTTCTTACTGTTGATCCTGTGAAAGGTGAAGGGATAGGACTAGGAAGTCATAGGTTGAGTAACGTCCCAGGTTTCAAAATATCCTCCCTTTTCTACAAAACAATCATATTTTTTATTTTACTTTAATAAATAAAAAAACACTTTTAGCAGATTATGAAAATGCTTTCTTAACAAGCAGGTTATCATAAAAACCAAAAGAAATATTAGGGAATTCCCTCATACATACGAACTAAACTTGAATTTAAAAAGTCAAAAGCTAAGACTATATTTCTCAGATCTCACAAAGTTTATTATTTTTTTATCTGTCCAAAGTTAAAATCTGAACTTAAATTCCGTCCCTGGTTACAGGTTGCTGTTTTGTCGTTGAAATGTCACAGACCAAGGAAAGTTCAATCTGTGGGAACACTTTTACAAGTTTGTTAAATAGATACCTGCAGCGGACGAAGAGTAAAGAGTTTGCATCGCTTATTTTTTATGGCATTGACACCCAGCAGACCCCCTTTTATAATCTCTAAATGCACCTTGTGTCATTTTTTATGATTAGTCAAAAGCTGATGGTGATGGATTACATTATTTGATGGATACAGAGACACTTTGGTGCAGGACGTGAATGTGACCCACTCTGCACTAATCTCTCCCTTCACCTGCTCCACCTTGGTGCCCTCCTTCAATATGCTCTCATTTTAGATAATGAAAGAAGTCTGGAGGGGGATGCCACTGCAGAGATCACTGATCCCCTCTAAGTGAAAACCTATACTCAAGTTAATGTGAGCACCCTCGGGGGACAAGGACTTCTAATTGATTAACCACATTAACTGGATAAAAGTCTGCTGGATGTGAGCAGCTCAATATGGGTATCCATGGCGGGTTCAAGAATTGAACCTCTTTTTTTTGACTGCAGCATCTGCTTTAGACTGTACTGAAACTGCCCTTTAGTGTGTTTCCAGCAATGCAGATTTAGTCCACAAGAGGCAGTGTTGAATCATGCATTTCCTCCAGCTGCTGCCAAAGATGACACATGAAACAAAGCTTAACAGGAATCACTGCAGCACAGCAGTGTTAGTGCAGACAGTTGCATGAGCAAAAGGATCAATATTTCCCCACTCCTTTAAAACAAAATAAAATGAAGCGATTCTTAAATTAACACACCAAATTATTCTTCTCTTCAGACTTAACGTTCATAGCCTCTTTGCTGTGTGTCTGTATGTGTGTGTGATAGATGGGTGGGCGTTACATCTTTTCCTATGAACATTGCATAATCAAAGCTTTGAGGCTTACGTCGATGTCAGTCAAAAGGGTTAAGCTTTAAGTACATTCCTTTCACCTCTTTACAGCGCTGACTGAATGCAGTGATTAATAAAACCCATGGTGCTTTGAAGATGCTCATGCAACGGCTGGTGTTGCTTTGAAGGAAGGAGCCACTGCTCTAAATGGGCTTTGATCTTCCTATGCAGCTCCAAAAACAATGCTTTACAAAGGAGGCGACATGCAGAGACCTGATTGGAGACATCAGCACCCAGAATCCTGCAGACATTTTCCACTGTTTAAATTACTACAAAGGCTTGTCGGCATCCAGCATCCAGGGGAAGATGTGATTTTACTACCCTGTTGAAAGTAAATGTATGTGTGCTTAAATTAAGGGAACTAACCAGGCTACTTCATGCAGGTAAATCAGCTGGAGTTCGTTATAGGATGATCTTTTTCTCTTTTTTTTTCTTTTAGCCTTTACTAGTTTGGCACTTTAGTAAAAAGAGTTTTTTGCTAAAGGGAAGCTGTGTTCACTGACCACAAACTTTAGCCTATTTTACTGGAGATTTTATGAAACAGACCAACATACAAAAAGTAAATCTATATCAAGTGTTCTGCAGCAAATTAGTAGTGTTTTGCTTTGAATTGAGGAGATACGTGAGACACCTTGCCAATGGAACAAGATAATTTACATTTAAAATAAGAAAAAAACAATTGCTTTGTCTTATTTCAAGTGAATATTATCTAATTATCTTATTTTAGGAGTAGAAATGCTCATTTCATTGGCAAATTATCTTATTTACCTACTAAAATTAAGGGTAAATACACTTATTTTAAGAAATTTTGTACTTATTTCTAGATGGTTTTTGCAGTGCACACTGGAAAAAAATCGTAATCTAGATAAGTCATTATTTCTTAAAATAAGTGATTTTTTTCGTGGAAAGAGGAAGCAAAAGATACATTTGGCCAATGGAACAAAACAATTTACATTTAAAATAAGAAAAACACAATTGCATTGTCTCAATTCAAGAGCATTTTATCTAATTATCTTATGTTAAGAGTAAAAATACTCATTCCATTGGCATATCATCTCATTAACCTACCTAAGTTAAGGGTAAATGCACTTAATTTTAGACATTTTTAATTATTTCTAGATTGTTTTTTTCCAGTGCATGGGGGGGTCGTATACTGCTCTCTTAATCCACAGAAAAGGATTGGGGCCATTAAACAAACCAAAAAAACAACAACAAAAAAAGAAAAACAAGCAAACAAATGACCATAAAATGCCACTAAAACAGGCTATTGAATTCTTTGAATTCTGATTTGATTTTAATCTCAAAATTCTTACTTCAATCTCAGAATCATGACTTTTAATCTCAAAATTATCAGTCAAATTACTTGACGTTATCCTAAAGCTGTTGTGAAAAGGCATTCCCTTTTATGGAGATTTCTTACTCTGCACTAATCTATGTCGACAGAGAATTATCAGACCATGGTTAAAGTAACTCCTGTTAGACAATTTTGCATCTCAATAATATTCGTTGCCCACACATTCCTCATGCTGCACAGCGAGGGTAAGTCCTCACATGGGAGCTAATTGGCTGTGCTGCACTTTGTTTTGATGTGAATAGCAGCTTTCTTTATGTTTGTGACATTGAACATCTGACGCTGAACATTCCTTACGCCTCTTGTGCCATAAGAAATGTCACTATTAGAATAAAACAGTTTGTGAACAAGTTTGTGGTGTTTCTAAGTCATATACTCACAGGACAAGTTCTGCAGAATTGCAGGTATCACTGGAAATAATCATTTAGTCTCTATAATATTTTCAGAACCCCAAAATCTATCTTTTCCTGATCTCTTAGGTGTCTAAGGCCCCGTCCACACGAAGTCAAAACGAACACGAAATGGTAATATTTTCCAGAACGTTTGTCATAAACAAAGATGGGAAGTAACGAAGTACAAATACTTCGTTACTGTACTCAA
>JAGKQL010000006.1:3636040-3672394 GCA_018398635.1 Cyprinodon brontotheroides | reverse complement strand
TTTTACTTGAGTAAAGAACTTTAATCAGTACTTCCACTTTTACCAGAATATTTTTAACACAAGTATCTGTTCTTTTACTCAAGTACTGAAAGTGAGTACTTTTGCCATCTCTGGTCATAAAGACGGAGACGTTAAATAAATGTGATCGACCACACGAATGCATGAAAACGCTGCAAAATGTATGCCAGGCCTGTAAGTGGCGCTGTGGTGCCAAAGCAAAAATAGGCGAAAACAGGCAACAAAATGTTGGACATGCGCACTAATATTTATACAACAACCAAACCAGAAAACCGGAAAATGGCCCTGCGGGTCCATTTTCGTGGTTCAGTCAAATTGAGGTGATGCGTGTAAGAAAAAAAATGCGGTTAGAGCTTAAAGATGGAAACACGAAAACGGCGTTTCAAAATCTTCCCACTCTGAAGGCTTAATAAAAAAAAGATTGTTTACAGACCCCCGGAACGCCGGCTTCGTATGGATGAGAGGCTGGTTTGGTGAAAAATGTGTGCGTTTAGGCCAGGGTTTGACTTCGTGTGGACGGGGCCTTAGGAGTGAATGGCTGCATAGATGGTACTCACACTCATGCTGACTTTCAGAGCCTTGCATGGTCAGGCCCCTGCTGTACAATGCTGCCATACTGTGACCCTACTTTTCTTAAGCATCCTTCAATCTTCTAGTCAGAATCTCCTGAAGGTCCCACAAACATGTTTTAAAACGGGGGAGACTTGTCCTTTCAAGCTGTAGCTCCCAGACTGTGGAACGACTTGCTTCTGTTCCTACATATGGTCAATGTTGACTCCAAATAAAATAATGAGGGATAAATGAATCTACCTGTGTGTAATCAAGTGTCCTTATAAAATGCGTCTGCTCTGTGATCGCCCTATGTCTGTTTAAAGAGAAGAAAGCATCATGAATGGATAAGAAAGGCGGCGGCAGGTCCAAGGAGTCGTGAAAGTAAAACATGTGGGCAGAAGGTGCTCTGGTCAGATGAAACTAAATCGAACTTTCTGGCAGTGATATAAAACGATATGATTATGTAAAGCCGCCTACAGTCATCACCTGAACACACCAACCTGACTTTCAAGTACATGTTGAGGCTTTTCTTTTAGCAGGGACAGGGAAGATGGTTGAACTGATGGGAGGATGAATAGAGCCAAAGATCGACCATTCTAGAAGAAAACCTGTTGAGTTTGCAAAAAGACTTGGGACGGAGAATTACCTTCCAACAAGACAATGATCCAAAACAAAGCAGAATCTACACTGAACGGTTCATTAATTAAAACATATTCTGGGCCTAGCTCAAAAGTCCAGACCTGAATCTAAATGAGAATCTGTGGAAAGAACTGAAAACTGCTGTTCATCCAGCCTCACCGAGCTCCAGCTGTTTTGCTGGAAGAATGGACAAAAATGTCCGTCTCTCAATGTGCAAAAATGATAGAGACAAACTCCAAGAGACGAGCCGCTTAAATCGCAGCGAAAGGTGGCTATGAAGTCATAACTAAAAGGGGGGGGGGGGTGTACACTAACAGCTTCATTGATGATTTTTTGGGCAGAGGGCACCGCAAGAGACATCACACCATCAACAACTGATGAGACAAAAGATGAGGGTTAAATGCACCATCAGACTAGAGGACAGAAACACTTCAGTTGGATTTATTTTGTGAAGATATTTCCAACTCTATTTCACAGGGGTCACATTTCTTTGACATAGCTACACCTTCGCATCACATATTAGATCTGATTAATGATGCCACAGTGAATGTGGTCATAAGCTGTAGACCGACAACAGTAGCTGTTACAATAACTAATTAAGACAAATGGACGGGTGTGGTAGAGCCAATGCAGTGAAAAGGTTGTGAACGTTTTTTTTATTTTTTTTAAGAACTACCCTGTTCTGTGATGCCCTCTGCTATTCGATGCCAACTACTGTGAGAGAGGACCATCCCTTCTGCGCCCGGTACCTGAGGCAGTGACAGACCCCCGTTTGTTAGTATGCATAACAAGCACTAATGTCACACCATTCCAAGCATTTTGGTTTTACTTTAAGTATATCATGTTAACCATAGACATAGGACATCAACTAATTACATTATTCTTCGGGGGCAAACACACATAATTCAATTCAATTCAGTTTATATATATATATAGTCCCAATTCACAAATTCTCAAGGCACATTCCAGTTCACCAGATCATCCAGTCAAAGGTTTTTATCTAATGAAAACCAGCTGATTGCATCGACTCATTGACTCTTCAGCAATCCCTCACACTAAGCATGCTTGTAGCGACAGTGGAGAGGAAAAGCTCCCTTTGAACAGGAAGAACACTGCAAAAAAATGTAAATCTAATTAAGTCATTTTTTTTTCTTAAAGGAATAGTACACCCAAAACATGATTAGCCTTCATTTTCTACTCACCCGCATGCTGAACAACACTCTGGAGTACTTTTTTGATATCTCAAATGCATCTGGAGATCTGGGAGGCTTCTTGCTGTCTGCTGACATTCAAATAATGGAGGTCTATGGCGCCCGAGGCAGAAAGGTCCATAAAAGTCCACAAAAAACGTGTCAATATTCCTCCATACTGCTTGTCCAATGTATTCCAAGTGTCCTGAGTGGGTAGCGTCCATAATTTACTCGAAACGAAGTCATTTAGAATGTTTTTAGAGCATAAACAGTAGTGTATAGGATTTCCTAAAAGCGCGTTCACGACGCTACGGAAACCGCGGCAGACCAAACCAGATGAAAGTGCGCATTCAGCTCGGCAAAGAACTCATGCTCTTCCTCAACACTGAAGTCCTCAGACATTTTTCTTTCGTTGTTTCTTTTCTTTGCACAGGTAAACAGCACATTTCTTCTTCTACGCTTGCATTATCGGCAGAGCAGATGCTCCAACATCTAGAAACAAAGGTGTTGATGGCAGCAGCACAGCTGATATTTCTCTCCAGGATGGAGTCACAGCCAAACAACAGGAACAGAGTAGGACCAGATGAAGCTACTATGAGAAAATGCAGAGAGAGAGCAGAACGTTAGAGATTGAACTAACAGATTCTGCAGAGTGGGAGATATAACTATTGTATTTATCAGATAAAGCCCCTAAATGCTACAATTCATTTTGTAAAGTTTACACAAATAAACCGTAGATCAACCTTAGCCTTTTCATATTTAATTTTTATGTTCTTTTCTGGATCGCTGGATTGTACCAGACACAGTTGATGCATATACAGACATTGAATAAGTAGAGTTTGAGGAATAACAATTATGTTTTTCATCAAATTACACTCATACATTTACTTTATCTGTAATTATCTCCCATTTCATCTGCATATATTTTGTGATATTGCTTTCAATGTTGGTTGACTCCTATTTCAGCGCTAAGTAGTAGTTGCTCTGAACCTACTTACTTCCCTCTCCTGTAGTGGTGAAATGTATTTTATGTCTTCCATTGATGAAGGCTTCTTATACGATCCCATCCAGGCTGAACTTAGCAGAGATTCAACTAAGATCATTGGCACACCTCTAAATGTTATTGTTTTTATATCTCTAGAGGATGAGGCAGCATCTGAGTTAAATATAGAACCTGAACCGTGTTTAAACTACTATTTAGTTGAGCTTTCTTAGTTGCCAAATGATTATTTTCATCTTGGCCTTCAACTTGTTTGTTAGATCCAGTTCCAACTAAGTTATTTAAGGAAGTTTTTTTTTCTCTGCTTTCCACTTCCATTTTAGATAAGATGAACCTATTCCTGTTGCAAGGAAATGTACTGCAGACGTTCAAGGTTGCTGTAATTAAATCAATCCTTAAGAAATCTTCTGTCAATATGAAAACACTTTGTAAGTCAGATTGCTCTATCTAATCTGTTCTTATCTAACTTTTTAGAGAAAATAGTTACTAAGCAAGTGTGTGACCACTTAATTCCGGGTCAAACCGGTTGTGTTTCCGACTTTATAATCATCCATCTGATGCATTTTCCATGTCCCACTGACTGCATATACAGGGAGGCTATGACTAGTATATGAGTGAGCAGATCCCGACATGTGAAGATTATTTTCCACTTCTGTCTCACACCCTAACCCCTCTAACCCTACCAAGTAGATTATTCAAAGTTTAAAGGCCAAACTCTGTCCTTATTTCGAGAGATATAATTGTTCCTTATGTTCCTAACACAGCACTTCACCCTTAATCTGAAGGTAACGCAATAAAAGAGAATATAATAATAATAATATAAGAAAAAGGTCCCATGGACGACCGTATCACACAAAAATTACGGTGGCGGAGAAGTGCAAAACACATTTACAATTCAAAAACACATTAACAAATAAAAACAAAATAGAATAACATTTGAAGAAACAAATTCACATTTTAAATAAGTTAGATTTTAGGTGAGAGAAAGTTCATTTTAGAGAAAAAAATACATTATAGGGAAAGAAATTTACTAATCGTGACGTCACATCCGGCCACTGGGAAATTCCCTTCCGCGTGTAGCCGCTCTCTTTTGTTCATTTGTTTTGGCTATGTAACTGTGTTTTGCCGCTTGCAGTTTTGTCTTTGCACTTGTACAAGTGTTTCCGAACGGTCAATTTTTTTTTTAGATGTAAATTTGTTTCCCTATAATGTATTTTTTTTTTTCACCTAAAATCTAACTTATTTAAAATGTAAATTTGTTTGCTAAAATTTAAACTTTTTTTCAAAAATACATTTGTTTCATAAAATATAATATTGTTTCTTCAAATGTTATTTTGTTTTTTATTTGTTAACCTCTTACACCCTCAGGGGGTATAAATAAATTTCTGCCTGACAAAAACACAGAAAAGTAAATCACTTATAGCCTCTACAGCTATTAGATTTAAGAAGAAACTTTTGGTACGTCTGTAAAGGTAAGATGTCATAGAATGGTTTTCTGGTGTCAGCACCATTGTAGCTCTGACCCTGCCTGAAATATTAGGGACAAAATACAAAATATTTTGCATTTTTTGAACCTCGCCTAAATTTTCTTTGAAATAAACATTGCAAAACACTACCAAAATATTATTTATAGCACAAAAAAAAAAAAGTAGTACAGACTTTTAAATCTACATGTTGTGTAAAAATATACCAAATTTGGACTCAATCAGATGAATCATAATTATTTTAGAATGGTATTAGTGAGAAATTTCTTAGGCGGAGGGGCCATTTTGGCACATTTAACCAAAAATGTCACCAAACTGTGCCAAATGTGTTTTTACATCAATACTGGGGGTTTGTTCAAATTACGCAGGTCATCGTAGGCAGCTGGACCCACCGGTGGGTCCGTAGGGTTCTAGGGTTAATGTGTTTTGAATTGTAAATGTGTTTTGCACTTCTCAGCCACCGTAATATATACCCCATGCAACTTTTTCTTCCCTTAGGCACACATTCTTCTCCTTTGACTATTTAAGCTGATGCAAAAAATACATTTCTCCACTGTGAGATCAATAAAGTCAATCAATCAATATCTAAAAGTAGAATGGGAGGCAGATCTTTTAGTTCTCAGGCTCCTCTCCTGTGGAACCAACTACCAGTTTTAGTCCATGAGGCAGACACCCTGTCTACTTTTAAGGCTAGGCTTAAAACTTATAGCGGCCCAGGTAATCCTGATATATCTCTCGTGTTGTATGGCCATAGACTTAGGCTGCCGAAGGATAAAGGGACCACTTTACATCATATTTTGTCTACTTTTTATTTGCTTTAATAGCAGCTTCATCTGGTCTGCTCCATCAATACCATTGGTTGTAGATGAAAGAGTTGAACCTGTTTTTTTAGTGATTCTTTAGCTATTGGCTCAGCCTTTACCGTAACTAACTGTATTGAAGGAGGCGTCAAGCTATCTTTCTGAGAAGAAAAAAAATCCACTGAACAGAGGGGAAGGATTGCGGTCGCAGCTTCCAAGAATTTACAATTCAGAAATGGAACTTATTTTCTGAAGAAGTTATATAAGAACTCCCGTTATGATTCAAAAGACAGATTACTAAAAGCTCATGCACAACCAGAGGCTCGAATTATCCAAAAGAATAAAGTGCAGCTATTTGATTTGCATCTGACTTGCAGTGTGTGTGCAGGAGAATAGACCTCCATGCTGTTTAAATACATCAGCACTCTAACTACTGTTTGCTCTGGTTGGAGCCAACAGAACTGACAAAGACTCCTGGACATGTGTCTTCAAAAAACTGAGCGAAATTCCAGTTTAGTTCCATTTTAAGCAAGTGCTCTCTTTCATTCCTTTGACATGAAAACCAGCTCACAGCTCGACCATTCCACTGTTAGGCAGAGCCTTCTGTTGAACTAGTTTACCATTACCATTTCTAACATAGAAGGCATTTATGTGTTGCTTTATTGTATGTCTCTTTTAAAATAGACGTCTTCGGTTGTGCTGTTCTTTTATGCATCTCATTGCAGATGATGAAGCAGACTAAAAAATGTTTCTGTCATTGTTCCCTTTTCTCTGGAGCAGGTGGCTTTCATTATTGCAAAACAATCTCAAATTGAGTAAAAATGCTTAAATTACGAGTATTTACCCTTAATTTGAGCAGGTAAATAAGATGATTTGCCAATGGAATGAGTGTTTTTACTCTTAAAATAAGCTATCTAGATATTATGCACTGGAAATAAGACAATGCAATTGTTTTTTCTTGTAAATTCTCTTGTTCCATTGGCAAAGTGTCTCACTTCAATCCTTAATTCAAGAAAAAATGCACTGATTTTCAGAAAGAATTACTTATTTAGATTTTTTTTTCAGTGTTCCTTTCTCTTTTTTTTTCTTTTTTCCTTTTCTTCTTCTGTTTTTCTGCTCTATTTACTTTGCAGTGTCCATATAAACTGTAAAACTCCCTGCATAATTATAATAAAGCAATTTATTTGCATGAAACAAGTGGAGCAGTATGGAAATTGCCATACTGCTCCACTTGTGAAAGTAAAATCTGTTGGGCTCTTTTTGGCATCAAGACAATTATTCTTATTGCCACATTGCCAGACAGAACACTGTTAAAAAAAAAAAAAAGAAAAGAAAAAGAAAGCATTTATGGATCTACGCTTTTATCTTTGTCTCCTTCAACCCCAGTTTGTGTTGGCAGAAGGCCGCTAACACAGGGCCCTGTTCTCATGGAGATTTCTTCCCGTTAAAAGGGAGGTTTTTCTCTCTACTGTACTTGCATGAATGTTTGGTGTGAGGCATTACTGCAGAGTCAGGGACAAAATGCAAGCGAATATCTACTGTTGCCAAATGCTAATCCAGGAGGAGCGTATGCTGCAAGTCAGTGACTTAATGCAATTGTTTTTTTCCCTTAGAAACTTTTAACCAATCTAACTGAATTATCGAATTGGTCTGTCTCATAAAGGTCCTTGAGATGATGTTATGAATTGGTGCTATATAAAAAGATGAGTCTAAATCATTCCAAAAAAAGTTAAAAACCAATCCACTTGACTTTGTTACCAAGTTTGAAGACGTTTCGCTTCCCATCCAGGAAGCTTTTTCACTTTAAAATGTCAGAAATAGCGTTGAGTTCCAGGTTTTATACAGTAGCCCAACAAAGTCTTGCTTTTGACATTTTTCAAGAATTTATTTCATTTACTATAAGTGTCAGGAATCCAGTTTGTGTGGTCTGTTTTTGTGTTTCCTTTCATCCTCCAACAGGAGGTGCCCCGTCCTCATTGGGTCTCCCTGCACACCTGCAGCTCGTTGCCTCATTTCCTGTGGAGTGCTCTTAAGCTGCTGACTGCCAATACCTCGATGCCAGAGTGTTTGCCAGTTTGGGGTAATCTAGCCAAGCTGAGTTTTTGTCTACCTGAGTTTTAACCTCGCCTCTCGGCAGGAGGTCATCCTGCAAACTGGATGTTTTGGACCTTCTCTCCCCTGGAAGGATCTTTTGAGAACCAAGCTGAGCTAAGGATTCAAATTTGTGGTTTGGATCAAATCTTTCCTCCCTGCTTAGGATCATTCAGGGCTTCTCTCTCAGCAGGGGATTCTCATTCCCCACACAACTGCTCAAGCAATCAAGTAGGAAATCTGGGCGGCAGTCAAAGTTCCATTCACCAAGGAACAACTTCTAACAAGACATTCACTGGAACATCCTACTCCGACTGATTCAATAAAGACACCTTTTTCTGGAAACGTGAGTCTGCAACTCAAGTCCTCCCCTTCAAGCTTCGTGCCATTAAATCCAATTTCCCCACTTAGGAGCTCTAAATCAACCGCAGTATCTTCTCATACTCTTCTAGTTCCCAAGTTTAATCAGTGTTCAGAGCAGCACTGGACTCATCTCATTATACTAATAAACCTGTCAAACTTTTCCCCTGGTCTCCTCGTTTGGTCTTCTACATTTGGGTCATGATCTTAATTAAATCATGACAATAAAGTGTTATTCAAAACACTGTAGTTCTTAATTTCAGGATCATAAGTTAGAACATTAAGAGCCATAAAAAGATGATGTGTGAACTATAACAAGCATGAAATAATCATGAAGATGAGAATAATCCCTAAATTGTTATTTCTTTGACTGTTAATAGAGTGCAATATCAGAGGATATTAAAACATGGGGAGGAAAAAGGAGGGGTAGAACATAGTGGACAAGAGACGGGTTTAAAACAAAGGCTTTGAGAAGTGAAGTGCTTTCAAGCATCTGAAGACAGTCAAGACATAGAACACACATAGCGAACAAAAACCTAGGCTAATGCTGTTACAATTCCTTTCTTAAGTCCTTCTGAACCAGACACAACATTAGAATTATCTTAGCTGGGATATTGTGAAAGGAAATATTACTCAGTGGTTTAAAATGAATAAAAATCATATTTCAGCTGAGAGTATATATTTTGCATTTATTAAAAAAAAAAAATCAAAGTAGCAGTTTGGAGGAACATTGAAAATTCAAAAATCTATTAACTGAGGTGCAATATGTAATTTCCACAGACAGTGATGATTTGAATGAGGCATGTCATGTCAAGTGCTGCTATTGCTGCTCTGAGTTTTATCAAGCTAAACTGCAGGAGAGATTTCAATGCAACTCCATGCGTCCCTCTGCTGACAAGCTCATTTTATTTTCCAGCAAACTTCAGCATCTACCCATATTACCAAAAGCATAATTTCCCACTTTAATGACCATAGAGTCACTGAATAATCAATGACTTGGTCTGATCAAAATCCCATAGAGACTCAATTTACTATTGTCTGAAAAAAGTTGAGACACTAGTGACAACAACACTGATGAGCTGAGGGCTGCTGTTAAAACATCCTGGGTTTCCATTCTAAATCACTACAGGCACATGTATTAATCCACTGATATAAAATAAATTTTATATCAGTGGATTAAGGTGCTACTTTAAGCAAAAGTGGCCTAGATATAACCCTAAGTATGCAATACTTAAAACGGCCAAAAATGGTTATTATAACTTATCGTTTTTAATTACTTTTATGTAAAAATAACATTTCTCTGTGAAACTGAATCTAAAGTTATAAATAGCTAGTCAACAAATTAAAGCTGAATATCGGACATCGGCCACCCCACCGATATTTAACCCGATATTTGATCAGCTTCTGAGTTTCTAAAGTCTAAAAAAATAAAAATAAATACTTCTTCTTCTTCCTCCAAAACTTCTTTTACAGACTTAAAAAACTTCAAAGACGAGGAAAAAATATTGATCCATTAAAATATCCCAATATCTTCATGTGCTGATATATTGCCATTTAAAAACACCATATCAATCTCTCTTTTACTAATGAAATATTGCTATATGTCATCGTTATGCTAAATTTTAAATCCTCGAAAATCCTCGAAATTTTGCCATATTTTTATATGTTGAGATATTATGACGCGGTATCGATCTATTTTACTAACAAAATCTCACAAGAATTTGCAAAATATCACAAGAGTTTGTAACAGAGCGATGAAATTTTTGCGAGATTTTGAAAGTAAAATAGATCGATACCGCTTCTTAAAAATCAATTTGATATCAGCATATGAAAATATATTTGAGTATATTATTTTTCAAAGTGTCAGAAATGGATAACAAAACTGCTATTTTCAATGACTACTTATTTTTGTCCAGCTTTAACATCGGTATCGATATCGGTTATCGGCTACATGAGTTTTAAAATATCGGCATATCGGATATCGGCCAAAATCCCAATATCGTGCATCACTACAACAAATCATTAAAATTAACCCGAGTGTATCTTTAACTCGTTAGTTTATGTATTGTTTTCTACATTATGATTAATAACAGTAATAACATGGACATGGACAATACACGCACCCTAGTTTAGTTTTGTCTTCAATTTAATGTTTCGTTTTCAATAACTCAGTGCAATATTTATTTATTGATGTTACTTATTCAATAACTAAATAAATATATGTGTATATATATATATATATACTCTTTACCCTGTATATAGCTAGCTCTTACTCATAGAAAACATATTTATTGTGCAGGAATAAGGTCTTAGCTATGTTACACTGGTAGCCAAGTAATCGACATTTTGTTGTCAAGATTCACCCTGTGTTTTTTGTGCAATGAAAATAAAGGAAGTCTAAGAATTATTTGTGTTTCCCATTTTAAAGCACATCTGATGCTCCTGTATGTTCAAACAGCTGTTTTCGATGCTCCATTCTGTTTATTAGCTGAAATTCGATCTTTTTGTCGTGGTGTTTCATACCAATAAATGTGACTTCCATTACACCTAAAGTCTGAATGTTTCTGCATGTTAGAGCAACCTGTGTGTGCAGAAACAGAACAGACGTCTCACAGCAGTGACTGCTTTCAGAGGTAATGATGAACATGACTTTCACTTGGAGTATTTAATAAAGCTTGTTAAAATTAAAACCTAAGAAATATGCTGTTTTTATTTTAGATTTTGTAAAAACTAAAAAAAGTAATAGCAGATTCTGGTGACGGTACCAGAATCTCTGTCTTATTAAGATCTTGAGTGATAGAAACCGACATCATCATGACCATATCATTAACAAAGAAGATGGGTAAGTAAAAAAAAAAAGCACAATTATTAACAACAGCATTTTGCAAAGCCATCAGAGACCGCCATGTCTATGGTTTGATTTCTTTGTATGTTTGAATGGCATAGATTGTTACCGTCATCTGGTGAAGATGTCATGTGAAGAGCACCTCTAGAAACATATGTATTGAGAAAATTGGTAGCGTGTTCATTCTGCTCATTCACTGTCGAAAAGCTGTATGTAAAGAAATTTTCATTTTGTTTACACTCTGTTTATACAAAATTACAATAAAGGTTGTTTCTAACAAATGTATCTGCTGTATATGGCCATCACAAGATTTTCACAAGAAGAAGAGGATTTATTAGGATCGCCATGTTAACTAGTGCTGCTTTCTGTCATGGAACAGAGGACAGATGGACCCAGTATTCAAGGAGAGACAGTCAGTAGGTTCAAAAGGTTTAATAAACAAAACAAAAACTAAAGTGGAGCTGTGGCCTGCGGACACTGCAGGATGGGGAGCGGGGCACCGCCCAATCACAGGACTCTGGTTTAACAATCCAGTCCTAGAATGTCCCCAAGTGCTGCAGTCCCTGGCGATCCTGGTCAGGGGATCCAGAACAGGCAGGAACAAGGCGGAAACAGGTGGCAGGATCGTCAGGACTTCCAGGGCATCCACAGGCTCCCAGGAGGGTTCAGAGTCTGACTGGGACCAGAAGCATGACCAGGTGGTCACACAGGAGCAGACAGGATCAGGTGCAGACAGGCAGGCTCAGTGGAAGAGGGTAGCGAGACAGGATGTAGAACCGAACTTGTGCAGGACCTTTAAGCTGGTCTCCCTCCTTGGAGCCAGTCTTACTGATAAAATCTGAACCTCCCCAAATATAGAGCCAAAACCCAGAGGACTCTGCGGGGGGAGGAACAGTTGACGCCGATTAGGAGACGAGAAAAACACAAAAACCTCTTTCCACTGGCCGCCAGGATCCAGGACATGAAATAAAACTGAAGAGACAGACTGACAGAAAACAAATAATGATCTGGCACTGAATGCTCAGGCTGAACTGAATATAACCAAGAGGAAACAGGTGAGAGAAATAAATTATAAATTGAGGCAGGGAGGGAAAACAACAGGTGAAAGGAATGACTAATTAAGGAGGAGCAAACAGGCCAGATCATGACACTTTCATTGAATTTGTGAAATAACTCAACCTTATTGGTATTTTATCATTGATATGTACATGTGTGACAAGAATTAATTGAACAAGTCAATTTTTAAAAGAATGTAGTCAAAGTAATCAGCGCTGATTCTCTAAAAAAAAAAAAAAACGTCCCAATATCTTTTAATTCTTCAGGATTATGTTATTCTTATAGATTCGTGTGTCCAACTTTTTCTATCATCGTTTTCTCCCTTAAACACCAGAATTTCCCCATTGTGGGACAGTAAAGGGATTTTCTATTCTGTATGTTTAGAGAAGAATGTTTATGTTTGGAAGATATGATCTAAGGCTCTGAAAAAAAACTTTTCACTGAATGTTACCTTGTTGAGTGGGATTTTGCAGACTCCCCATATAGCCCTTTTTGTAGTTCTGCTCAATACTGATTGAAATGTAAAACATCAGAGAGGAGGAGGAGGAGAAAGGCCACTAAAACCCAAACAGGTTGGCTAAAATTCCTTTACTTAATGCAGTTTTACCAATTGAAAAGAATGCCTTATTTTTTGAATAGTTGTAGTGAAAATTTATTCCATAACTTATATTCAATCTTGGAAAAGTACTTTTTAAATTGGATTCTAATATCTGATCATAAATAAAAACATAGACGGAGATTTACATTTTCTAGTAAATAAGATAAATCATGAAGTGGAGAGGAAGAAAAGAGCATAAGAATCAAACCAATGAAATTTAAGGACGTTGTTTTAGCACCTCTATGCATCAACTGTGACTGAAATGAAGAGTTGGTCCCTCTTGTCCTGCTCTTTGCAAGACTACAGTCACCACACCTGTGAAGCTGTAGATGTTATTAGGTTATGTTGTCATGCTGCAGTGTTATGACAGTGCACGATGAACTTTTGTACACCAATTCCCTCGTTGCTTTTTAAGCTTGCCTGCAGACCGTGCCCTTTTTCATGGGCTTGTAGATTGCTAGGAAACGCATCAAGCTCCTGTGGGTGCGATGCCCAAAGTCTCCCCCTCTGTGCTGGGTGACCCCATTGCCCTTCCTCTGGTGTCCACTGGGCTGTTTGTGTCTGGCTGCTGAACCTCCGCTACCATGGTTATTACAGAGCATATCCGCTCTTGCCTCTCTTCTTTTCTTCCACCTGCCTCACGTCACGTCTGTTTCAAACTTCCTCAGCTCTCGCTTTCCCTGTTTTTTCTTTCATATAATAACATGAAAGCATTCTTTTGTTTTACTCCCTGTATAATATCTGCTCTTTACCTCGATGCAATAAGTAAAGCATGGGGATCCATCAGAAGTGCACTCACGCGACCCTCGAAACCCTTTAAAACAATTATAAATTAGATTCTTTTTTAATTGAAATGTATTTATAAATCTCACCAGTAATCACACTCAACCTCTTTTGTTCTTGTTCCATCAATCACAGGAAAACGTGGCAGGCTGGCCTACAGGTAGATAAGTTCACTAATTAATGATTGAGGGGTTGATGGTTCATTACAGACAGAATGATCCGCTGCAGTATTAAACTCAAAGTAATTGGATTTCTTTGTTCATTTTTTTGCAGAGAGATTTGTCTGTGAACACTTACGTTGAAAGACTTGCAGAAACTGTTGGTTGATTTTTTCAACAAAACTACAAAACTATTGGTGTTTGCTAAAGTTTCATCTGTTTAGATTGATCTAATAATTATAATAATATAGAGCTAGATGAATCAGAACAACCTTTGCTTATCAAAGAAGTCACCTAGCAACAAGACAGCAGTTTATAAAAGAAAATATTATATAAATAATATATAAATTCAACCATGTTGTTTACTTAACTGGTCCTATTTTGGTAAATTAACCTTGCGTTGTTTCTCGAAGTCAGCCAAAGTTTGTCTATTATCTATTTTGAAGCCTTTTGCGTTAGATCAGGCTACTTTTTTGATAAAAGAATTTAATTTTAAAATATAAAAAAGTTGTCTTCAAGGCTGATTCTACAATACCCATCATGTTGATTGTGTTAACTTTGATTAAAAACTCCAAATTGTTTCTATATCTTGATTTTCTAGTACAAAATTAAAGTTTTGGATCAATATTACCTGGTAATTATCATTATCTATAACTTAATACACCTTGACTTACTACAAAAAAAAATTGTATCAAAATTTAACCAAAGAGCATAATGCCGACACTAGTGTTGGGTCAAACATGTTGTTTGATTAAAAAAAAAAAAAAAACTATATACAAAATTAATTATATCATTTTTATGAACTAATTCCAGCTTGTTAATAACTAATATGAACAAGCTGGACAGGGTGAAATTTCCAACACAACAGCATATGTTATTCCGAGATAACAGCCACAGTTAGCCTGGAATAACTGTTGCTGAAGCCAACAAAAGCTAATAGCTGAGGTTTGCTTCGCCAAGCAAACATATTAAAGATAGAGAAATGCTGCAGAGAAGTGATTCCCCTAATTCCACCAACTAGGTATGAATTATTTTGTGATTTTTACTTTGCTGTCATGTTAACTCTCAACCAGCTCCACAGCAGCCGCCCTCCTACCATGAAACACACAGCCAGGCAAACGAGCTCCAAGCCATCTCCCATGTCAGAGGATGTAAGAGAGCACATCCAGTTAGTCACAGTTAGAGAAACAGGACTACACTGAAAAAGAGGCCACTGATCTTTTTGTGTCTCTGCTCTCTTTCCTTGAAACCACAGACCGCACTAAAATGAGTACATTCTCATTTCTTTTCCTTAAAATCAGTTGGGTTATCAATTCTTTAACCCTCTATAATATTGAACTAGAAGGATCGCATGAAGAAACGACCCTAATTTTACAACAAACAAAACATTCTTGCGCATTGTCCATGGATATACACGGCAACACCAAAACAAATTGTATTGCTCAGAAGCTTATCAATACCTACACAGCAACAAAGTTGACTGTCTGCTGATCAGAAACAAGTCAAATTAAAGCCGCAAGCGGTGTTGAATGGCCCTCCAGCTCAGCCTATCGAGATTGTGGGGCCTGCACATCAACATCCCCATGCTTATGCTAGTGTAGCTTAAATCAGACCTTTGTGGGAGCAGTTCTAGCCATTTCATATTTTGTATAGAAAAGCAAGGGTTTCCAACAATGAAACATTGGAATTCCTATTCTGGCCCTTCTCCATTTTTTCTTCCCACAGTCTTCCAACTGAGGTGCGTTGATTCAGCACTCTGGGAACAGTCTATTGGTTTGGAAATATCTTTCTGTGTCATGGCCTCTTGCTTGACGGTGTCAATGTTCCATGATTGGGGTTTTGAGTGATGAAACAGGCTGGGAGTTTTAAAGGCCTCAGGAATCTTTTGCAGGTTTGGAGTAAATTTGTTGATTGAGATGATTAGGTGCATAGCTCGTTTGCATTACTTGCTAACTTCCAAACTCCCTGTAGATTACATGAGCAGACAACACAACTGTAGTCAGGAGATATTGTCTTTATGTCAGTTTTGATTATGCCGTTAGTTTAGTTGGTTATTTGTACCTGAACTTCTTTTATTTCTTTATCATTTTAGACATCACTTAAACCGTCATCATTTTAGACATTAACTTTAAATTTAATAAATATTGTGAAATAACACACATCCTTCTTTTTTGTTCACCTGTGTTCTTCTTAGATAATTTTATTGCCTATAGTAGCCACAAGCTCTATTGTTGGGTTTATTCAATGATGATTATAAAATTAATGTGTGCTTATGAAACATTTTTGCAAAGGGATGCTCCACTCCTGTCTCATGATTTAGTCAGGAGACCATCCTGCCTTGTCATTCTGATGGAGCATTCTGTCTTCATGAACTGATCAGTTGTTCTGTCAGAACAATACTCTGTTTGTAACAATGCGTCATGTTCTGTTAATAAACGCTCAGCAGAGGAGGTCCAGGGGACACAGTATGTTTGAGTCTGTGTCATGATAGGTTCACTGGTGTGACCCAATAATGCAGAACACCACGGAGACGGAAACTGAAGTAAAAGGTTTAACAGAGTTTATTGTCACAAGCACAATGAGAATGACAGGTTCTGGTTCAGGCCAGGGGAACTGGTTCACTGGAGTCTCGCGTGAGAGAGACAGTTCAGTTAGCGTTAGGAGTTTGATTCTTGACAGTTTCAGATTTGTACCTTGAGGGTTCTTGGTTAAAAGCCACTTGAGAGGGAAACTGTTGGGTCCGGAGGTGGTTTGTTCAGCAGAGTCCATAAGCTGCTTCAGCGTCTTACTTCTTGAGAGTGAGCAGACCTTGGCTTTGAGATTCCAGCTCTTGGTCCAGAGCTGCATGGGAGTCCAGAGAGAGGCTTCAGGTTTGGCTCAGAGGGTAGGCTCGGCAGGTTAAGCTCTTCCTGAGCTTCACAGGAGAAAAACAGGTTTCCTGGAAGACAGAGACAAAAGTTAGAATCCAGTCTGGATTCAAAAGTCAACAAAAAGGTTCTCAGAGGTACTAGGCTTAGGTGCTAACCAACTGGATCAACACTGCGGCGTTGAGGCAAGGTCTGAAAGACAGCTTAAGTACTGTGGATCCTCTGATGATGGAATGGGCTGCAGCTGTGCAGGAGGCTCAGCTCAGGGAGGATCCACGGCGGACTCTGCTGGAGGAAGGTGGTACTTCTCCAGCTCCCAACAGTCTGGGGTTCAACTACAACATCATGGGGTTCAACCCGACATCTATTTTTATGCAAAAAGTTTCTACTACAAAAATGACGTACCAAATTTGTATGTTATGACACTTAAATTCTGTAAGCCTGTTTACAACTTAATATGCTCTACAAAAATCAACGTTAGACTGATAGTTACACGTATGGTCTTTGGAAGGGAATTTTAAACATTTGTGTGTGATTTTACATGATTACATTAACTGCAGATATTAACAAAGGCTCTTAACAAAGAATTATTCTGATTAAACAGATGAATAAATGATGTCATCAGCCATTCACAGCATAGAAGGCCTTTCGATCTTAAAGAGGCTTGGTTCCAAAAGCTGTTTCATTGCAAGAGAAGTTTCTGGAAAAAACAATCAAAAAGCCAACTGAATTTTTTTTTTTGCATAATGTAATTTTAGGGTGAACTTGTTTTTTTATTAAAGGGAAATAAAATAAGTTTAGACCAAACTTTTGATAAGAAGCAAATCAACGACCTTTTGAGTGATAACATAAAACAACAACAACAAAACAAACAAAACAATTAATCTCATATCAGTAGAAGCAAATGTATTAGTGCGGGGAGCAAACTGGTTTTTACTACCTACCAAAACTCATACTCATTACACACTCTGACAGAATGCAAATGTAATGTTTTCATTCCGTCATTTAGTGCCTAATTTTCTTACAAACTGTTGATTGCTCCATCGTGATAGCCAATA
Source organism: Cyprinodon brontotheroides (assembly GCA_018398635.1). NCBI lineage: Eukaryota > Metazoa > Chordata > Actinopteri > Cyprinodontiformes > Cyprinodontidae > Cyprinodon > Cyprinodon brontotheroides. The sequence continues at coordinate 3,654,895 of JAGKQL010000006.1, read as the reverse complement.
TTAATGTGGCTGTGCCGTATAATCGTATCCTGAGTACTGCTAGCATCATTGGGCTCTGAAATTTTGGTTTTAAGCAACTGTGATGAGTTGGAATAATGCAGCAAACTGTCGTTTGAAGTAATGATGTGACTGTGGCCCTACACAGACAATCAGTTATTAAGATCTTCTTAGACAATGCTAGAAAAGAGCAATAGAGAAAATAAAAGTAATTAGTGAGAGTAAGCAACTCACATGTGGCTGTGTTAGAGAGAATTTTGACCTCGCTATGGGATAAATGCAGTAGATGCATTTTAAGTTTTATCAGCTCACCATTTTTCCAGGCATACACACAATTTTTTATTAATGCTGACTTCATGAAGTGTGGCTCTTCCAATGTGCTATTAATACCACAAAGTAAAGTAAACCAGCACTCAACATGCAATTAGCTTTTAACCTCCTGCTGTTTGGTTATGACTTCGTTTTTACGCTGGTGAAGATTCCCAGTCATCCAGGTCACAGTCATTCCAAAAAAAAGTTAAAAAACAATCCACTGGACTTTGTTTCCAAGTTTGAAGACATTCCTCCTCCCTCCCAGGAAGCATTTTTAATTCAAAATGTGAAGAACAGTATCGAGTTTGAGGCTATATACAGTAGCCCAAAAAAGCCTTTTTTGTTAAGGACACATGCAAACTGAAACAGCCCTGCAATGCCTCATACCTGTCTAAGCCTCTTAAACTTAGACTCTTCAGAGACTTAGACAGGTATGGGGCATTGCAGGCTAACAAAAGAAGTCAAACAACCCCCTTGACAACACAGGACATCCTTAGCATTGAACCAACATCACATGCATTCTCACATTAATAGGACAGAGCCCTCCAACAATTACACTGTAAAAACGATCTAGAAACAAGTAAAAAGTTCTTAAATTAAGTGTATTTACCCTTGATTTAAGTAGGTAAATGAGATAGTTTGCCAATGGAATCATTATTTTTACACTTAGAATAAGATAATTAGATAATATTCACTTGAAATAAGACAATGCAATTGTGTTTTCTTATTTTAAATCTAAATTGTCCTGTTCCATTGGCAAAATGTCTCTTTTATCTGCTCAATTCAAGAACAAATGCACTTATTTTAAGAAAAATGACTTATCAAGATTTTGATTTTTTTGCAGTGTATTAGAACCATAATTCTAATACCAAGTGTCATTTATAAAGTGATATCTTCCAATTCAATTCAGTTTATTTTTATAACGCCAATTCACAGCACATGCCCTCTTAAGGCACTTAAGAGAGACAATTCTACATCATCATGCAGTCAATTTGGTTCAAAGTTTTCTGTTTAAGGAAAACCTTCTGATTAATTTGACATTATCTAAAAAAAATGTGTACTCTGCTAGGAGTCAAGTTGATTAAGACAATTTGTTAAGTATGGCTCGTAGATACGGTGGCCCTGAAGTGCAAACTGCAACTACAAATCTAAAAGTGCAACTACATTAAGAAAAACAAAACTACATAAAGCAAAGTGCAACTACATTAAGAAAAACAAAACTAAAATAAAAGCAAAGCGCAACTACATTAAGAAAAACAAAACTACATAAAGCAAAAAGCGCAACTACATTAAGGAAAACACAATTACATCAACCTACCGGAAAAAGGTAGGTACCAGTGGGAAACATGAGACATGTCGCTGATTGGGCGGCGGCAGGCCGTTTGACCCGCTGAACCGGAAGTTCGCGTCGTCTGAACAGTCCAGCTTCTTTTAAGTCGTCTTCAGTGTATGCGCCAAACTAACTGAAATTTGGTGATTAGTCTTGAGCATATCCAGTATCACCTGCGTGCGTATGTCCTGATTCAAAATATTCCTGGATAACGGCAGCTATGTTTGGGGGCGCCGACAATATCCATGTTTTCAAAAGCCGCAGCAGGCAGAATGACTTCTGGTTCAAGGGTCAAACGGCGCCATCGTCCAATCAGCGATTTGTAGTTGCAGTTTGTGGTACGTAGAACTATCTAACAGAGAGACTTAAAACCTTCAAGACCAAAAACACACATTACAGAAAAAAAAACTAAAGATACACGACAAACTGGATATTCACAGCTTAAGAAAAGTCACAGGTAGCTGAGTTGGTGTATAACATTTTGTAATTGTAGCAGCAGAAAATTCCTATTTAGACAGTAGGTGTGGTGTGCAAATGGCAAGTAATGCAGAGTATGAGGCTCTATGTACCATTAGATTGAGTTAAAAAAGATATCAGAAACATGGACCTCGGTCAAAGTTGCAGCTCTCGAGAGTTCTTTCCAGCTTTGCAGCCTCTGCCTTTTTAATGAAGATCCTCCTGCCCTATAAGAGTCATTGTGTGCCGCTGTCATTCCAACTGCTTCCAGCCCCTCCCACACATTCCACCCCCTCAGCCCCGCCCCTCCATTTCAGTCTGTAGCTCCCTCTTTTCTTTTACTCTTTATCGGCTTTAATTGCTTGAAGGTCATTGCCAATAATGTGACAACTTATTAGAAACCCCATCTGATGCCACTGATTTTATACCTCACTTGGCCACAGCGCTTGGTTTCCAGGCAATTACTGAGCATGCTATTTATTAATTTCACGGTTCACAGAGCATCACACGCTATAAATAGTGAAGGATGATAGCTCAGTCATTCACAATGTTGGCGGCTGGTATCGATTTTGAGTGACATGCTTTCATAGGATGGAGCCTTCATATTTTGGGGGTTACTAACTCATGTGGGTGTATTTCAGGTTTTGTATTTAGGCCTTAGAAACTTAAGAAATAATAGGAAATGTTGCCCATCACATCCTGAAGATCTTTTCTTCCTTTGTATCTGGTAACTGAGTGGCAAAACTCTTTATTCAACCATGTAGAAATGTGGTGCAATGAAAGAGAAAGACTAATCTACATTACATAAACATTAAACTGCAATGTACCAAAGATACAGTAGAAGCCTTTGAAAATGTGCCCACTTTCCTTGATGGGTCATGGCTTGCCCTTTGTTGGTCCCCTACAATTCCTTTTTAAACATCAATCTTTTTACTAAATTATTCTTTCTGTCATGATATGTGGACATTAAGATCTAAAGAGAAGCGTCATCTCCTGTCAGACCCCTGTGATTCAGTGAAAGGGGTGGAGTCAGAGTAGAAAAACAGAGTAGAAGTTGGAGGGGATTTTTCTGGGAAAGGCTGGAGGGAAGTAGCCTCGTGAGAGACCATCCTGATCTCGCCGAGCTTTCAAGGTTTCACTCGCAGATCAGTCTGGAGACTCTCCGTTAAAGAACATTTGGAGCCGTTCACCAAAGCGAACGTCCAATCAGCGTTGGCTTTGATGCGCGGTTGAGGTGTGTATACGCAACTTGTGAAGCGACAGTTTAGTGTTTGCGTCGTTGCTCTGTTAAGTAGGTCATATGCTTAGCTTGATCTGATTGGTTTATTTTTGGCCTGTCTATCACCAACATGGGCCAATCAGCTAATCCAGTATTTTCCCCCCCTTCCCAAAATTACTTCAACGAAGGTTTCAGATGGATATGCTGAGCAAATCCATCTGGCCGGAGTCAGGTTAGGAGTGGAAGTGGTCTATTGCCATTCGGTTGCGTTTGACTAGGAAGAGCCATTTGAATGGCTGCCACTGTAGTAAAATAATAATGCTGCACATGGAATTGGTCCATCAGAAAATGAGTCTTTGACTTATGTGGTTTGAAATCATCTCAATGTAAAAACCTAAAATATCAAAAAAGTCCAGCAATCTATTTTCTTTTTTAGGATCTTGTTTTGGCTCTTCTGGTTTTATGTGTTACAGAATTTAAGGGCCTTTTTTTATCACCTAAACTCGTGTTTTCTTTGCAGGAGAACTGCAATAGGTCCAGAAATGAGTCTGTAATGGATTTAAAAGAAAGCACAAAGTGGTCAAAGGTCAGGGGTACAGGACTGTGGTGATCTAGTCCTGTAGTCCTAGTTCCTTTGGGGACAGGGATCATGTACATTGAAGAAGAAAGGCACATTGTATGTTTCTAGTGAGATGTTAAAGATATCTGCAAACACCAATAGACAGTTCTTCAGCACAGAGCTAAAAGGTGGATTGGGAGATTTTTAAAGAGCTTGTGCAAATTGGTGGAATAAGATTAATGCAACAGGAACATAGCATGTAAAAACTGTGTTTATAGTTTGAAATTCTATTCTGGATTTAACAGGAAGCCAATGAAGAGAAGCCAGGATAGGAGAGATATGATCTCTTTTTAATTTTCATGAGGACTCTGGCTGCATCATTTTGCATCAGCTGAAGGCTTTTAACTACAGTTTGTGGACTTCCTGATAGTGTTTTACCACCTAAAACAATTAACTTAAAAACATATATATACTAAACTTTAACACTTGATTTTACTTTGTATCTTTGATGTAATAGTGTCGCATATTGTAATAGATATTCCATGAATAACCTCTCCATGAACTCCCAAAAGAATCACAAATCTTAAGACTGCCTTGTGTGTTTCAGTTTTTTGTTTTTGTTTAGTTTATTTCTTTGGTTTTAATGAAAAATCTAAGTCTCAGAGGTTTTTCTTTGTTCCATTAAGCCTTTTCAAGCTGAAGATTGCTTCCAAGCTCCAACCTCTCAAAGCCAAACTGTATCCAAGTAATTTACAATAAAAAACATAAAAATTCTTTATAGTTCTTTTGAACTATACTTACTTACTGCACACTTTACTTTCTCAATGCTTTAATGATGACAACAATCATAATAGTAATCTTATTTGAATTTGTTGCAATTTCAGTAACAATCACCAGGCTGGCTAAAAAAAGAATTGCAATTCTGAGCTACTTAAGGCTGCAAAATTAAGTTTACAACTTTAGGTGAAATACAGCCATTTTATGCAGGCTTCAGGGTGTTTTTGGAAGGTTTAGGGGTAACTGCTTTCATAATGTATAACATAGTCAAGTTCCAATTCCTAAACAAAAGAACAATTACTTATACAACTTAGAAACAACTGTTATTGGTAAACATGCCAAAGACAGCTGTTGACAAAAAAGGAGAAAATACGAAAACTGATAATTAAACTGAAAAATGTCAGGATTTGGTTATGGAGTGTTGACCCAAAAGCAGAGGCAGGAAGGCAGAGGTGAATTTCAATTTAGATTTTAATTAAAAAAGGAAACTGAAAACAAAGGCAGGTTATCCAAAAATCCAATAATGAAAACGAAGTCCAAACAAGCATGAAATCAGGAGTCCAAAAATTCAAAAGAATCAAAACATAAAAAACTAGTCAAAACGAACCAGAAACCGTGGAGACATCAAGGGAATCACTGCTCACAACGAGAAGAGACTCAGGAAGACGGAGTTGGAGGAAGTTTGACAAAGTTTGGCAGTGTTTGACGAGGACCCAAAAGAGAACTGAAGAGAGAGGGCTTTTTTTAAAGGAGAACTGAGACAAAGCAGGGGCTAATGAGGAAACTGGGAGCAGGTGTGCACAGAACAAGAGAGGGAAAAGAGCTAGGGAAGAAGAGAGAACACAAGAGGGCAGCAGAGAGCAACAAATAGAAACCTGGAAGACTGGAAATAACAACAAAATGATAATCAAATAACTAGGACTATAAAACATGGAGAAAAAGAAAACTAAACACTAGAAAACAAGGAGTAAAATAGGACTGAATACTCAAAAGAAAAACATAACAGAAACAGAAACCTGACAAAAAAATCTATGTGGATTATAATAATGTTCAATTAGTACACTAGTGCAAGAGATTCACAGCTTTGATGTTTTCTTGTTCACTTTACCTTCTTTGCAAGAACCATTTATTTGTCAAGAAAAGATATGTAGTTTACAGTATAAACGCTGTAATTATCAGTTACACCAATAGAAAATGTACAAGGAAGCAACAAAGGAAAGTCGGACTAAAACCTTAACAATGAATGGAGTGTATATGTTAAGCAGCATGGCAAATTGACATTTCATAATCTCTTAAGAAGTGCTTTGCATAAGCCTGGCATTTTAAAAGGGATGTTTTCCCCCTAAAGAGTTCTCAAATGTTTATTACATACAGCCCCCAGCTCTCTCCTTTCAAGTCCCACTTCACATGAGTGGCTCTCTCACATCTCCAGCTCGTTCTTTTGCCTAAAGGTGTGAAAAAAGGCAGGCGAATATACACGAGTCTTTGACCTTTTAAGTCAATAGCATAAATGTTGACTCCAGCTGCCACCGTTGTCTTGTTATCATTACTGAATCACAACAGAGAAAGCAAATTAGGCTCAATATTCTCAGTAATGTATGGGTTTAATCACCGCCAGGCATCAAGCTCGTAAAGTACAATCATCTCTGGATGCTTGTGAATAATCAAAGACACAGAAATGAAGCTTATAAAAGCTTCAGAGTTGATTTTTTTTCCCTTTTTTGTATAAACCGTTTCCAATCAGGATGTAGCTCTATGTTTTGTTATTGCAACTTGCATGAGCAGTTGCTCCCAGTCTTGTAAATCAAGTCTACAAGCATTTAGTGTGTTGACAGAGTGTTGGAAGAAACCTGTGCCTCAAAATACCACTTTAATGGTTTTCTACAGGATGCCATATATCCTCAGTGTGTTAAAGTCCCTGTCGAGTGGCATGTGTGCAAACCTCATGTTTTCATCTCACTCTAAAAAGGCTCCGAAGCCGAAGGCTCCCCTGATTGAGAGGGCGGTTCCTTTTACGGTCCGGCGCACGCTGAACTTTACGAGAGCGATGCAAGCCCTTCAATTGCTGGTAGCTCCCAGCTGAAATATCATGTTTGCTTATCACTGGAGAGAATTTATTCTACTGATTCATAGGCTGGCACTTCAGCAACGGCTGAAGGAATTCGATTTTCTCTTTATTTATGCGCTTCATTTTTCCTCTTGTGGAAGAGTAGTCTCAAGGGTGATACCATTGGGAAACTTTCTGCTCCCCTTCGCTTGTGGTCCCCTGTGAAATGAGATTACAAGGACAAAAGGAACAAGGGATGTATAGGAAAAGGACATATTTAGTGTAGATTTGTTGTACTTGATGTCTCCTTTTGCTCTATTGAAAAAACAGCGTTAGAAACGTAACAGTGAATTCATGATCACATGGAGATAATGACTTTTTTTGTGTTGTTTTTTTTATATAAATAAGAATATTTTTTTTGTATTGAATGAAATCAATCAGTCCTATTCAGATCTTTATTTCCTTTCCTCTTTCTGTCACATTAAACCCTAAATTTCAGCATGATTTATAGGGATAAAATCCTGAAAAGAAAAACCTGTAATCAGTAAACTTTCCGTTAATACTTTTGTAGAACCTTCTTTACCGTGAATAAAGCTTTTTTGGGGATGTCTCAAGCAGTTTTGCACATTTTGTTTCTACTTTTTTTTTTACTATTTGAACTTTCTACAATTGTTTTCTGCTTAGGCTATTCCTAAGGCTGCTCAGTGGGCGCCATTGCTGCCTTGCAGCAAGAAGGTTCCGGGTTTGATTCCCGGCCTGGGGTCTTTCTGCATGGAGTTTGCATGTTCTCCTGAGCACGCATGGGTTCTCTCCGGGTACTCCGGCTTCCTCCCACAATCTAAAAACATGACTTGTTAGGTTAATTTGCTTCTCTAAATTCTCCTTAGGTGTGGGTGTGAATGGTTGTTTGTCCTGTTTGTCTTTATGTTGCCCTGCGATGGACTGGAGACCTGTCCAGGATGGACCCCGCCTCTCATCCATAGACAGCTATAGGTAGGCACCAGCCCCCCTCGCCACCCCGGTTGGGATAAGTGTGATGGAAAATGGACGGATATTTTCTGCTTTTTCACCTGGGTACCTGGGTACACCCTGCACAGATCTCCAATCTATGACATCTAACGTGAAATCAAATAAAAACTGGATAACTTGTATTAATTATACTGATTTTAACATTAAAAATGTACTAACTCTCATAAAGATTCTTGAAGTTTACCCTGGTAATTGAGATGCTGTGTACTGTCTGATACATTATGATTACAGAGGCGATAAGAAGCTAAATCTCGCTACCATGAACTAAGTCTTCCAACTTATTATGGGGGTTTATGATATGAGACGAATATGACTTGACGTGGTTGAAAATTCATTAAAAGTGACATTGAGAAATGATAAACCTCCTTAAATGTGTGTGTCAGTGTATGTGTGAATGTGCTTGTGAAGGAAATGTCCCCTTAGCCAGTACAGGTCATCCATGCTGATTGACTTCAGAGGGAATTTACTCTGACTGTGAAGCGGCTCACAGACCTGTGAAATAAAATAAGTAAAGGATACCAACATATGCCGCCTGCTGTGATTTTCCTTGAAAACACATTTCCAACACAGTCCTCTCTAAATCTTTCTGTCTGGGTTGTGTCAGCGGAAAGATACAAAGGATCATGAATCCTACAATCAATGCCCCCTATACCAGCCCTGCGCATTTGTGTGGAATAGTTTGGTTCAGCGACAGGACAAGTCTAAAGTGCTGTTGTCAGGGCTGTAGGGGAATGCATGACACACCTTTTGCCATTTTCTCACTCTTCCTGCAGTTTTTCACGCATCCAATGTGCAGTCAGCTTGATGTGTGACACTTGGTTTTATGTGTCACATGGCCCGCCCTTAAACCATAGGGAGGAGACCTCTAGCATGACACACTCATCTGAAGGCAAGAGAGCACTGACTTAACCTGCAGGTCACAGGGTTCATGCATTTTTCTTTTATGTGATTCCAGCAGAAAAAAAGGACAGAGCCAGAGTAATGTCTCATCTTTATTCTGCTCTTAAAAAGCAAATTTCTTTCTAACAGTAAAATGTTTGTCTCTAGTGGAATTGATTCTCTTGACCTGCACACATCGGTTTTTGGTACGATTTGCAGACGGCCTTTCAAATCCCTGATTCCTCTCTTATTTGTTGCTCTCTGTGGTGGATGATCCTCCCACCACCACATCGTGTTAGTATTTTCTTTTCTAGCTTTATATTATATTACAATTTATGTTTAAGTTGGTTATTTCGTTTAGACAGGTATTTTCTAATGGGTGCACACTTTAGTTAATGTCCGTCTGAATGGTTTATTTACACTTGTTTTTTTTTGTTTGAGGTGCTGCTGATGCAAACCAGCTGGAGGGGGAAACCTGGAGCGTACCATTTGTTTTTTGAAAGCCTGACGGGGGAGACTTGTTTCAAGTTGTTTTTAATTAGATAATTTTGTCACTTAAATACTCACTTATTATTGTTTCTGTTAAGTAAAAGTTAGTTTTTGCTTTATTTGTTTCATAGAATAGTTAATTTTGTATGTATTGTGGTTATTTTGTTATGTTGTGCCTCCCTCATTTGGTAGACTTGGGTTACTCCATCCCCTTTTAAGCAGCCTTTAGTTTTTTGTTTGCAGGTCAGTTTTTTGTTTCAGTTGGATCCTCAGTTAAGTTGGGCCCAGATTCATGTTATTTTGTATTGCTTTTGAGCATTTGTTAACCATTTTTGACACAATTAAATGAAAGCACTTTTTCAATTTTTTAACACCTTTTGTCCTTATTTAAGTTTGGTCCCTCACACTCTCCAACATAGAATTATAATTTTAAATAGGACTGGGTCCAAATTTTACATTAGATTATTACAGTATCAATTATAAGTAAATATAAGATTTATTGATATCTGATGACAACATGGCCGCCGCCTTGTTTTGCACCATTTTTAATTTCCTACTAATAATTCAAATATCTGCATTACGTTTAATCTTTCTTTAGTTTTTAACCTGTTTCCATAAATGATTTATATAACCAGTGGTAAAAATGGTTGAACCCAAAATGTAATTGATAGCAACTGAGCCTCATGAGTCCTGCAAGCTTTAAGGAAAAGTCCGGTCATATTCAGAATGCAAACTTCTGAAAGTACTTTACATATGAAATTATTACATACTGTTCAATAAATGCAATACAATCTGATTCCAGTCTAGGCTGTGGAAACTCTGGTATTTCTCTCTCCCTAAAGCTCCCGTGTAATTGATCAGTTTGTCTTTGTTACCATGAGTCCAGAATAATTAATAAATGGATGGATGGAAAAAAAGGAAGGAAGGAAGGAAAACTAAATGGTAATGTAATAAATACTGTTCACTAAATGATAATTGTTTTTAATTAAGAGTAATTTTCTTTTGAATGTGCTTCACTGGAGGCATCCATGTTTGTCAAAGAACACTACTGCCACCTACTGGTATCGGCTGTTGAGCAAGTCCCAGTGCTGTATTTTGGTGTTTGTCACAACACTTTATACATGATGCACAAATGAAGCAGAGTAAACGGATTAATGGCGTGTTTTTCTCTCTGGCCAGAAGTTCGATGGCAAAATCCTCCCTCTTCAAGTTGGCTGATCCAAGCGACCAACCCTCCGGCCCGTGGAGGATCATCAGGAATCAGAAAGGTGGAATAACTCTTTTTTTTCACTTTTACCCGATGTATTCCAGCATCCAGCTGCCATGCGTGGGCATTGTCAGTTTTCACTATAGCTCTGGTGAATTTCAATGGTGAAGTCCTCTGGAAATCTTCAATAATTGTTGTTGATTGCAGATGTGTCTAGTAGTTCCCATTGATTTTGCTCTTCTGTAAAGCGGGGAGAATGGCGCTAGGCTTACCTTACGCACCGTGGCGTCACTGCTGGAAGATGGCAGGAGGGAGGGGCTACTATATTTGGGCAAAAAATGTCCGCTCACTTAGCGAAAAATATTTTTTAATTTAAATTCCTTAAATCACCAGTAGTTATTCCTTGCTGACCCGGACTTTTCCTAAAAACAACCTATCAAAAATCACATATAAACAGTAAACAACCTGCTGACAGTGCAAAGGGCCATTGCAGACTGGACTAGAACTAGCTGCATTTTGTGTAAATAACAGATCTTTTTCTGTTTCAGATTTTGGCAGCTTAAGTGGCACCTATTGGCAGCTAACTGTAACTGTATCTGATAAACTATCACTATTCTACTTTGTTAGTTTAAGAAAGAGAGATGAAGCCTGTCAGTATTATTTACTGTCATAAGTTAATTTGTAACCTCTAGCCAACTTCAAATCTGTGGTTTGATGTTTAAAATGTTTCTACGTTTAAACTGAAGAAGTAATTCTCCAGATCATTTAACAAAGTTGGGCTATTTACAGTCCCTTCATCATTGCTGAATGTCCAATGTTCTAGCTTTACATCCAAATTGTGCAAAATTTTGCCCCTAGCTCCTTTTTCTAGCTTTTCTTCTTCACCTTTCTTGGGGTCAACAGTAAAAACATTTGTGGGAAGGAAAGGTAATGTTGAAGCTGGGCCGCCCTCAGCCTTCATTATGGAAAGGAAACACACACCGGATGTCGGATTGATCCTACAGCTTTTGTTGCTGAAAAAAATACAATAACTTCGAATTTAATATTAAACAAAATGGAGAGAGATAAAATGTGTTTCCTTGTTTGATATATGTATATCTATATATTTAAGATCTGAAGTTACAGCATGAAGTGATTTTCTAACACATAATCACCTAAGTAAATCAAACGATGTGTCAGATCAGGGGGTAATCTGGCTTGTTTTACCAAGCTTATAACCAAAGCAACAGATGATTAAGTAGGTTGTCAGCCTTCCCAATCTAGTTGTCAGCTTAGCTCTGCCAGCGCCTAGCCAGGGCAATAGAAAAGCTAATTGGTAGCTGCACTAGACTCATGAGTTGCCCATGGCAAATCAGTATTCATCCTCACATGTGCCAAAGCGGGCTGTTAATTTATCAGCACGGACTTAATCAGGGGTTGTGTGAAGTCATGGCTGCTATTCAGACCTTCAGAACCTACTGTATGAGCAAGAACTAAAAATTAGAGCTCTTAGAAAAAGTATGTACTCACTGCAGATTTCTGTTACAATTCAGAAAGGTTGCAAACAGATTTCTGAACATCCTACGGAAGTATATTCTGGTAGAAAGAAGAACTAACGGCTCAATCGATATGTCCCCAGATCCTGAAACAGCAGGTCATTCACTACCGTAACATCTTACTGTGGCTATGTTTACCTCCTGGAATACAAAGTTAGGTTAACCCCACTAATTCCCCCAGATCTTTATGTTATCATCCGAAAATGCAGAACATTTTTGCAGAATTCCAGGCCTTGGGTAGTTTTCTTTGTGTTTTCACAAAAATGAGGTGAATCTTTACAGTACTCTCCTTCTGGTCAGTGGATTTGGACGTCTCACACAGAAGTTATCTTTACCGGGACTTGCTTTATTGGTGTCAAACCCTATGTCGATCTTTCAAAGAAATTTGGGTCGCACTGATTTTGTTGTTCTGTGCGGTGGTCAGCAGCGGCCTAACCTGACTCCGCCGCAGATGGTTGCTCGCATATCCATCTGGAAACCTTCTGTTGAGACCAATTTAGGGATGGGGCGAAAATACTGGTTAGCTGGATTCGGCCTATGTTGGTGATAGACGGGCCAAATAAAAACAATCAGATCAATGAAGCATATGGCGTACTAACAAGCGGCAGCGAAAAGGGCCAATTGATAGGCAAAACTCTTGCGAAACCAGTCCCGGGAGAAGGGCAAAAACATCTTTTCCTCTGAGAAAAAGCCTCCCAGAGCAGTGTTTTGCTCTTCTTTCAGTGAAAAACTCTGCCAATTCGATAAAACTTGCTCGATAGCCCGCTAGCGCTGGATTTTCATCGGCTGGCGCCACCATGTTCTTTAAAGACTGAACTGTCGGCGCTTCTTGTTGCGTCACACCTCCAACCGCCTCAAAGCCGGCGCTGATTGGGCGTTAAGTTTGGTGACGGCTCCAAATTTTCTTTAGCGAGGTCACCAGACTGATTGGCGAGTGAAACCTTGAAAGCTGGGAATCGCTTAGGGATGTCTCCACCGAGCTAACTTACGTATATAAGACTTTAAAATGTTTGTGGCTCCAGACAGAATGGCCGCCATTTTATTGTTTTAGTCCAATATGGCCTTATAAACATTTTGCTTTTCGCCGGGCGCTTGATTTGGGGTCTTTGTGACCTGATGGAGTCTTCAACACGCAGCTCAATGTTAATTGGATCAGCCACTTCTGTGGAAGTTCACCACTGGTCCACATGACTGGACAAAGACCTTGACGCCAACCAGTCACACTGAATAAAAGCTTTTGTGCATATTCGCGCAATACTATATGGAGAAATTCTTGTTGATATACTAAGCTTAATTGCATTGAGATTCACGGCGTTGCCGTATGATGGACAGCCCTGCTCCACTGACAGAGCGATGATCATTTATTTTCTGATAGATGATGGAAACTACATGAGCCACATAGGAAGTCAGGCACATGAAAAGTAAAGGATAGGACGGGTGCCAGAATAATGGATATAAAAAAATATTCACAATTTCCAAACGTAGCATGAAAGGCTCTGGTGTTACTGTAGAATAGCGAATTTCAAATATGAGCTTTTGGATATTTGAAGAGTCTAAATGCTGTAGTTTCTAAATTAAAAATATTAACATATACATATTAACATAAAACTATTATTTAAAATAAAAATCTACTCAAATATTCAACAGGTTTTATGTTATCTTAATTTACCAAGTCATGCGGTCAAATTGTGCTCCCCTTTCCAAAATATTTTATTAGATATTTCAGGATTTAAAAAAAAGGGAAATTAACCTGTCATTTAGAACCAGGAAACTCTTCTTTTCTGTCACAAAATGAAATAACCCTTTGAAAATAGCATTTTGTATTTAGTCACACTAGGTTAACTTCAGTTGCTATCTCTATAGTTATGCTGCTATAGGCTTAGACTGCTGGAGGACATAGGGACCTTTTTTTATCATTCTGCTTGATTCTATCTCTATTATCTCCACTCTGCAGAACCTCTAACGCTCTGCTCTCTCTCTGCTTTTTCTCATATATAGCTTCATCTGGTCTGTTCCTTGAATGACTGTCACTCCATCCTGGAGAGAAAAATATCAGTCAAAGCAAGCTATTAACAACAACACCTTTGTTTCTAGATGTTGAGCTTGGCCTTTCCAGTGTAGTCCTGTTTCTCTGACAGCACACTTTTTCTTCATTCTCCTGACATGGGAGTTTATGGAAGTCTGTCATTTTCTTGTGCCTGGACAGGGCCGCTTACAGTTACCTTCGTATCTCTTGCGTTTTTTCTGTGCGTCTGCAACCCCAGTCGGCCTCAGTAGATGGCCGTTCACACTGAGCCTGGAATGGTTCTGCTGGAGGTTTCTTCCCTGTTAAAGGGAGTTTTTCCCTTCCACAGTCGCTACAAGCATGTATAGTGTGAGGGATTGCTCTTTGAGTCAATGTGAGTTGATTCAATCAGCTGGTTTTCCTTGGATAGAAAACTTTGAATCAATCTTGACTGGATGATCTGGGTGAACTGGAAAGTGACCTTGAGATGACATGTGTTGTGAATTGACCCTATATAGAAATAAACTGAATTGAATTGCAATGAAACAAAGAACAACAAAACAAGGGTGAAATCTTTAGGGGGTCAAGCTATTTTTTTTTTTTACAACTGTGTTGGCATAAATGTGATTTGAATAGTGCATTTAACAATCCCTTGTTTATGGTGTACAAAATATTGTATTCCTGTCCACAAGATAATCTATCAAATCTGACTTTTTTTTCACAACAATAACGTGAAAAATGAAACACAGCATTCATCCTAGCTCATTAGTCTAATAATACGCTGCAGCTGTAGTTATTTACAGCATCTTTAAATATCTCAATTTACAGTAACTCCAGTAGGGATGATAGTTATTCAGTGTTCTGTGAGAGAAATGCTTCTGCACCTGCAAGAAAACTCCCCAGGGATGAATTCAAAGTTTGGTTATGTAGGTGTGTGGTTGTTTTAAGATGATTTAAAATTACCAAAGGAAATTAGATGAATCAAATTATATTTTTATGCTAAATTACACATTATGCCTGAAATGATCCACAGGGGATAGGAAATGTGTAGCATATGTTGTAATATATTTGCTCTCATTAGCTGCATCAAGAGAAGTTAAGATTTTTATAGTTTAGCAGCTTAAACTTCAAACAAACAGTAGCATAGCGTTTAGTTTTAAATTGTTTGAGAAAAGAATCTCAGTTTCTGGAATATCAGAATTTTAATACAGCAGAAAGTTCTCATTCAAATAAATTCCCTCTGTTTATTTGTTTGTTCTTTTACAGTGAAGTGATGTTAATAGATGCACCACTTGATCGCTAAGCAGAGTGGAAAAATAATGCACCATGAAAGTGACTTTTCATTTGCCGGCAACACACATAACTGCATTACACGGTAAACACAAGAAAGGCAGAAGGACAAAATTAAGGGTTGTTTTCTCTGATAGCTCTGTATCTAATTTGCATGACTTTGCATAATACAGTCCATAAAGGCAACAATATTTATAATATGGCAGTTCAGTCATATTTCGGTTGATTAAGTGATGATTTACATTTACTGTGAGTTTTGATCAAATCTTTACAAAGGTCTACTGATTAAATTACTGAAGTTAATAATGTCTTTTGCCATCTAGTCAGCTAGTTGAGCCTTTCATTTAGTGGAATTAATGTAATTATATTGGGGATTTAGTGGCAAAGAAAATTGTGCGATTAGATTTTTTTCATTATTTTATTAATTCCTGTTGGTCCGTTGATACGACGAGGACCATCTATTCATCCTATGGTTGGGGAAGTTAGAGTCTATGAGTACGCAGGTGGCTGGTCAGGCCAATCTGCGCATGGAAAACTCTTGGGCAATGTGGACAGGGAATGGTGGCGTCTGGTGCAGCTCTGATCTTCCTGGCTTGCCTACGCTCTACAGTCACAGCGATCCGGTTTGCCTCGCAAGCTTTGGCACCTTTTTGGACAGCGGATCGCCACATTGCCTCTGTCAAGCGCTTTGCCTGCT
The DNA here is from genome assembly GCA_018398635.1 of Cyprinodon brontotheroides. Lineage (NCBI taxonomy): Eukaryota > Metazoa > Chordata > Actinopteri > Cyprinodontiformes > Cyprinodontidae > Cyprinodon > Cyprinodon brontotheroides. The sequence continues at coordinate 3,639,067 of JAGKQL010000006.1, read as the reverse complement.
CCCATGTGTTGTGGTCGATGTTGAAGGCCTTCAACGAGGCTTTGAGCGTGTCCTTGAAACGCTTCTTTTGTCCACCTTGGGAGCGTTTTCCTTGCTGCAGCTCGCCAAAAAACAGTTTCTTTGGGATACGATCAGACATACGAGCTCCGTGTCCTGCCCATCGAAGCTGGGACTGCATCAGGATGGTGTAAATGCTGGGCAGGTCAGCATGGGTGAGGACCTTGGTGTCTGGGATCTTATCTTGCCACCAGACGTTTCCTGAGGCAGGTGGTGTGAAAGTGGTTCAGCTTCTTGGCATGACGCTGATAGACTGTCCATGTTTCACAGCCATAGAGTAGTGTGGTGAGAACAACAGCTTGATCTCTGTCTCTGCTGTGATCCCTCTCCTGTCCCAAAAAAGATCTATCCACTTTTATTCTAGCCATCTATTTTACGTAGTAACACCAATCAATTGTTTATTTAGAGTCTTTATATAAACACATTTAATCCCTAAAATTCAGGTCAGTGTGTAAAATCTGAACCTGTGTACGAGGGGCAGGGATCGAGGGCGACTGGCATCATGGTGAAAAAGTGAAGACTGATTATCTCCTGAAATAATTCAAAGTCAGCCCCAGTGTGGGCTGCAATCAGAGGAACAGTTGAACAGGCCTGGTCCTCTGCTGGAAGATTCATCCATGTCAGTTTAGATAAAGCCACTGGCCATCACAACATTGGCACATATACCATGTTCCTGGCCTGAAGGGGGGGAAAAAACAGATAAAGCCATCCATTCTGACTTCTTCTGGAAAAATGCAGAACAATTTAACTAAAGGAAACAGAGTTTTTATCAATACTCCCCAAGCATCTTTTCATCTTCATTATTTTCAACATTTTTATCAGTTTCACATTTTTGGACAAAAGAAAATTAGGTTGTTTTGAGTTGCGTGAAGAAAACCATCTTATGCTTAAGAAAAAGAAAAACCAATCCTTAAACAGAGGGGGTGGGACCTGTGATTTTAGCTTCAAAACCTACACAATTCATCGATAGAGCTGATTCCTTCCACTATCATCGTAACCCCAACCCCATTATAGGGGAATAGAATTTTCGCTTACGGTGGGTTCTGAAGTGCAAACTGTAACTACAATGAAAGCTAAACTACATATGAAAACAAATAGAGCAAAGAACTGCTATTGCGAAAACATACTGTGAGTTAACCTGGTTGAAAAGGTAGGTTAGTGAGAACATAGGTCGCGATTGACCCACGGGCTCTTTCTTTACCCTTGAACCGAAGCTTCGCGGATTAGTCTTGAGCATATCCAGTCTCAGCCCGTACGTTTTTGTCGTGATTCAAAATATCAGTGGATAACAGCGAACTATGTTTGGGGCGCCCTACAATATCCATGTTCTCAAAAGCAGCATTAGGCAGAATGACTTCGTCTAAGGGTCAAAACAGCGCTGGCCCAATCAGTTTACATGTCTCATGTTTCTTCCACTGGTACCTTACCTTTTCCTCCGGTAGGTTAATGTAATTGTGTTTTTCTTTAATGTAGTTGCTCGCTTTATGTAGTTGCGATTTCCTTTTTAATGTAGTTGCGCTTTTTGATCTGTAGTTGCAGTTTGCACTTCAGGCCACCAGACTACTTCTCTTCAGCTGCTAACAATTCCCTAACGACCATCAGAGACATAGACAGGTTTAAAGTATTTACAAGTAAAAACAAAAAAAAAAAAACAAAACGATCCCTATGCTAAAGGGGACGGACCCGGCCACAGGTTCAACGATGTTTTAAGCCAAACAAGGCTTTTGTTTTGGTCCACTTTTATAAAAGCCTTTCGAACTCAACACTAATTTTGACATTTTTAATTGCAAACCTTCCTGGATGGGAAGCAAATCGTTTTTAAACTTAGAAACAAATTCCAGTGGATTGTTGTTTTTTGCCACTTTTTGGGAATTTGATGTCATTGATTAATCAGTTTGATGCCAACTGTTTGCTAGACGACCATGAATTCATTGGTTCCATTTTAAAAGACCACATTTCAGACCTGTATGTCACAGGTATCTCTCCTGCTTCTTGGTATTGCTGTATCATCACAGAACAAGATGTTTTATTTTGATTTAATCTACATTCTACAAGTCTGCATGTCTTTTCTAGATTAGATCAGATTAGATGAGCTTTATTGATCTCACAGAGGAGAAATTCACTCATCACATATTGGCATAGTAATTAAAGAAGGTGCAAACAAGGAGGAAAAAGCTGCATTAAGAATAAACAATATATATACAGTATGTCCAGTTATATACAGTATATCAAGATAAATAAGAATTAAGGTGCAAGTGTACATGTATCGCACACAATTCATCAAGCTATTTATGTCTCGGTTATGTTTTCACTGAACATTTAAATGTTTTTTATTATCTAAAACATGTTTTTTTTTTTTTATTCTCACCAATAGGACTATATAGGATTAAAAATGGGCCTTCCCAGTCAAACACCAGCAGAATGGAAGCCAACTTCCAGCCACTGCGGCGATCCCCTCTTGCATATTTTTTTACTCTGACTCCACCCTTTCACTGAATTAAGGGTCTTACCAGGAGATTACGCTTCTCTTTAGATCTTAATGTCCACAAATCATGACAGAAAGAATATTTTAGTACAAAAATGAAGTGAAGTGGGACCAGCCAAGGGCCCATCAAGGAAAGTGGGGAAATTTTGAATGGCTACTACTGTAGCAGGTGTAACTAACAGTTTCCATAGAAAGCTTTAGAGAGCAAAGCAGATTTATAATGTGCTTCTCATAGGCAGCATTAATTTGCAAATGCACTGCATAAAAGTAAGCATACATGTAGCATGTATGTCACAGCTAATTATGCCTAACAGGTAAGTATTGGGCTAGATCAGAAGATTTCTCATTTCGGCTCTAGGAGTGGAGTGAGACTCGACACATGAATTGATTTTGTTTGGCACCGTATATTAGAAAGTGGAAAAAGTCAAAGAACATAATATTTACATATAGGAATGGCCATTCAAAGATATATATATATATATATA
>JAGKQL010000006.1:3604973-3622318 GCA_018398635.1 Cyprinodon brontotheroides | reverse complement strand
GTATTTTCATTGAAAACACCGTTTCCACAATAATGTGAAACACATGGAATATTTTCAGAGATAGAAACAAGCCAAAGCATTGTGTCACAACATTGTTAACACGACAACGAACACAGATAACCGTTCAAACGCACAGACCACAAGGGTGATTAATTATGTTGTTTGACTATGAAGCTGACAAAATAGGAAAATGTTCTCTTTACTCATGATTAGCTATAACAGCTCCCATCAAAGAGAAATGATTGGACTGCATGTGCCTTCCTTTTAAGTGCTATAAGTAATACCTTTGTGGGACTTTTTAAACCCAAACAATATGCAAATTCCCTGTAGAATTTCTTGCACAGTTGCAGGTTCATAGGAGTTTGTCTTTTTGTTTTAGCTATCTTACTGTTGAACAGATGAACCCACTTGAGTAAAACAGTTTTGTAAAGTAGAGCAATGTGAGGCTTGTGCAATCACTGCATGATTCCCTAAAATATGTTATTTAGATAATACAGTTGTTGCAAAGCCTCACGGGCAACAGAGCAACCAGGCCAATCAATGCAATTCAATTTGATAACACCTCTGGATTTGTAAAATATTTCTATTGATTACGTCCTTATTACTTGATAACTTGACTTGTAAGTCAAATTTTAAATGGAGGCTTTACTTTGGTTTAGCTTGGGTGTTTTTCAGCATTAATGTATAAACTTCACTGTTCTAAATGTACATGATCCAAATGTACATCGTCCACTTATTCCCCGGTTGCTGTGTCATCCTTTTCTGTTAAAGTTTTTTTTGTTTTTTTATCATATTCGTGAAGGAATGCGGCTTGAAATAACCTAAACTAAAAAAGGACAAAATATATATAATTATATTTATATATATATAAAATATATATAAATTATTATATAAATATAATAATTTTTTGTTGTTGCTGTAATGGTTTTGGTTGTGTGTAAGTTTTATTTTATCAAAAATAACTAGAATAAGATAAAATAGAAATAAAACCAACGAAAAATTGTCTTATTCTAGATATTTTTGAGTTTTTAGGTATTTCTTGTTTGCCCTCGGTTGCCATTTTGTTTCAGTCTCCTTCGCCTAGCTCCGTTCTAGACTCCTCTGTTCACACCTGCTCCCAATTTGCTGATTAGCCCGGCCTTTGTTTCTCTCTCCCATATATGCACCTCCTGCTCAGTCACTGTTTGCTGGTTTTTCGATGTTTCTTTGCCCCCTTGTTGAAAGATTTTCAGGTTTTCTGTATTTTGTGGATTTATGTTTCTTTTACCCTTTTTGTATTTTTTTTTCTTAGATTTCGCGGCACTACTGGCTTGTTTTTCTGACAGTAGGCTGACAGGAAAGGGGGTATGAGAGAGGGGGAGAGACATGCAACTAAGGACCACAGGTCGCGTTCGAACCCGGGTCGAGGACTAAGGCCCCCATACATGGGTTTTGCGCACTAACCGCTATGCAACCTGCACACCCAGTGTTGCCCTTTTTGTTATTAAATCTGGAAATAACCACTTCAGCTTCAGTGTCTGTATTTGGGTCCTGTAAAACCTCCACCCAACTTCACGGTTGCAATATCACTCATTCAACCCTTCTATATAATGGTAGTATATTCTTCTGATTGAAACAGAATGCATACTGATAGTGTCCTAGCATACCAAGGTCATCAACAGAGCATTAGTGGCTAAAGCCGCAACTTCTGTGGTATAATGGCAGTCTGTAAAAAAAAAAAATGCACCTAACTCTCTGGCATTGAGTGGTGGGATGTAATGAGAAAGGTTCGGGAGAGGTCACCTGCTTGCCCAACCTCAGCAATGAAGACTTTATTGAGAAAAACTCATAGACACAAAAACACACAATCCTCTCTCTCGAGCACACACACGCTCACACAGGACGGGTGCTCCTTCAACCAGAAAGCAGCCTGAGATTGGAAATAAAGACCATCCTCTGTGTCTGAGGACTGTGAATGGGAGCAGTAATGTTTTCAATTTGAGCCCTGAGAGCCATAATGGAGCTCATTCTACACCACCTAGATACTGTAGTAACGTTGGCCTTAAAGCCTTAGGATTCTATCATCTTTCAAACTCTCAATTCTTCTTTCCTTTTCCTCCTCTTTGTGTGGTTCAAGGGATTAATTTGTGCAATAACAAACCAGGAAAAAAGAAAACTGTTGATACAAGAGAAACAATTGATGAAGAGGTGATGTGGGGATGAATAATACTTTATTTGACTCCAGGTGTTAATTCAAACTAAAGATCCTCATCACATCTGAATGCGACCTGCTCAAAGGTGCTTTGCTCATTTACAAAGTAGAAGGGTGGATTTCATAAAGATTGAGTCTCTGACACAATGGCCTTTCTATTATTCTAAAATATGGTGGAATTATTAATGTCAAGAAAAATAACCAACATACAGTAGTAGCCATTCAAAATGTCCAAACTTTCCTTGATGGGCCCTTGGCTGGCCCTACAATTCCTTTTTAAAAATCAATCTTTGTATTAAAATATTCTTTCTGTCATGATTTGTTGACATTAAGATCTATAGAGATGCGTCATCTCCTGGTCAGACCCCGTAGTTTGGTGAAAGGGTGGAGTCAGATTAAAAAAATATGTTGGGTTCATGGAGGGGATTTTGCTGGGAGTTGCAGGGCAGTTTGCTGCCATTTGGCTGGCGTTTGACTAGGAAGGGCCATTTTGAATGGCTGCTACTGTAATAGGGGGTTTTCAGTGACGTCACTGGCCAGCTCCGGTCCGCCATCTTGGGTGGCATATTATCGTATATTAAATATATCATGTCGCAAAAGGATAAGTACGCCAGCACGCTAGAGCCACCAGATCATGGAACATATCTGAGGAAATGTTCGTGATCGACCATATGGACCCCTATGCCCTCCACGGTGCCTTGTTTAGCACTAATCCAGATGATTGGCCAAATGTAGAGCACGGTGACATAGTTCATTACCTGGTGTTCAGTGAAAACCCTCTGCACACTCTTGAGGAAATGAGAGCGTACAAGGGTCTAGAGGCTCAAAAATGTAAAACAATCCGGCGCGGGGCTACGCTATGCTAGGTGGCTAACGGCGGGCGGTTAGCGAACGAGTTCCAAAGCTACAAGTCCTTGGAGTCTCATGTGCAGTTTCACCCGAATGGATGGGTTCAGGAGCTGCAGCTCATAAAGCCACCAAACAGTGCTAACCGTTAGTGCTAACAACCACTCAGGCATGTAATGTACTTTTAACTAGCTGCTATGTGTTTCAAAGGTTTGGTTAGTAACGTTAACTGCCAAACCTGCCTAAACCCTCGAGGGTTTTCTCACATATTTGAGCCTTTTCCCTGCTGGTTAAAATCAAGTTAAGGTGAAATTACTCAAATTAAAACACGGCTGAGAGAGGGAGTCCAGTACGCGGTGACGCGGTAGTCATAGGCAGTAGTCTGAGTAGCGGCGGCGGAGGCAGTCAACATTGAAACCCCATTGAGGAAGTAATACCTCATCACGCCCAAGCCCTATTATTAATATATTCTTACATGTTTTAAATGCTTGACAGTTAATTACCTGTGACAAAGTGAGCACTGCAGACTCTGGCGTGTTCCAGCTTAACACCGTCCAAATCGGACCTGCAGATCCGTGTCAGCCATAGGTGACGGCGTTGTTCAGATAGCTGTTTTGTTTTTTCACATTGATTCACGATTACGGCTGGTATGCGATAGAAAGAGCGTTGATCTCCACCTCCACGGGCGCGTGCAACCAACAATTACACACAATTTCACCATTTTTCACTGTCAATACTGCCTAAGGCTGCCACCCAATATGGCGGACGCGCTGAGTAGTCACGTGAGCGTGACGTCACCTGAAAACCCCCTATTATAAAACAGGGTTAGGTTGGAGGCAACCAGACTCATGCACAGTTATTTATGAAGATGTTTTGATGCCCATCCAGGGTCATTGTCAACTGGGTTAACTCAACCAGAGCAAACTGTACTTGGTGCGCTGCTGTTTTTAAAGAGTATGGACGTCCATCCTCCTAAGCACATTCCAAGGCCAATTACTGTTTGCTCTATCGCTAGCAGACAGATCTAAAAAGATGGTGAAATAGAGCAGGTAAAACAAGTATTGAACGAGCCACAATTTTTCTTAGTAGACATATTTCTAGAGGTGCTATTGACATGATATTTTCACCAGATGCCAGTAGCAGTCCACGCAATCCACAAATATCACACATATAAAGAAAGCATTGTCCACAACATCCAGCTGCCATGCACGTGGGCATTGTCAGTTTCACTATAGCTCTGGTGAATTTCAATGGTGAAGTCCTCTGGAAATCTTCAATAATTGTTGTTGATTGCAGATGTGTCTAGTAGTTCCCATTGATTTAGCTTGGAAAGCGGGAGAATGGCGCTAGGCTTACCGCACCGTGACGTCACTGCTGGAAGATGGCAGGAGGGAGGGGTTACTATATTTGGGCAAAAATGCCGCCTCCCAGACTCAGTGATTGCAACGAAAAATATTGTTTTTATTTTTTTACTGATTAACACTAAATTCTTTAAATCACCACAAACGTATGTTTTAGGTATAAATAATGATCCATTGATTATTCCTTCCTGACCGGACTTTTCCTTTAATAAAAACGTCTGTGGAGCAAGTTCTATAAATTAGAGTGAAGACGAATAATGCTATTTCCTGACTTAGAAGCTGACTTCTACTTCCTGCTTTATGATTATGTATTTTTCATGACTCATGTAATAATCTTATGGTTTGTACTAGAACTGGGCGATATGGCCTAAAAATGAAATCGTTTTTTTAAGTCATGTCTGTCTGTCAACTCACCAATAAACACATCAAAAGTGACCTAGTATAAAGAATCCTCATTGGAGAAATTGTCTTCCTGAAAAAAAAACTAATTGTAAAATTCAGAAATCTGTTGTCTAAGGATAAAATAGTTAATAAAAGAACGTGGCTAGTGTTTCTTTACAAAACAATATTTATGTGATTCATGTTAGAGTTTGTTTCCATGCCATCAATCTCCAAAAGCAGCCACATCCTGCCTTGTTAAGGCTTTTCATTCTTGCCCTTTATGTCCATCGCTCATCAAACAGCTACAGGTAGTTATTTAAACTGTTAACTGAAACATTATCAGTTACACTTTTTATTCCAACTTTTTTTTTTTTTTTTGCATCTTAGTTTCTATGCCTTCGATTATAGTAATAACATGTGGTTTTCTCTAATTTCTTCTCCTTTTTTTTGTTCCCAAAAAGCGCTTTGAATTGTCTTGTGAGATGTGATACACATATAAACTTGCTTTCCCATAAGTAAAGGTTACTGTTTACAGTTTCCTGTCTAAACTATTTTCTAACTTTTGCTGCTTTGCCAGCGAGAGAAATGAAACAACCTTTGCCATTTACAATTTTCTAAAAAAAAAATACTGGAAAAAAGGTTCTGTTTTCGTCTCAACTTCCAATTTTCCACCGCAAAGGGACCGTGAGGCCCATCTTTCTTGGCCACCAGACACAAACACATTATAGAGACTAATGCTTATTCAGCTGACAGCTAAAAGGAGGGACAAGAGGCTAATTGGGTTGAATGGAAGGTTTACATTAGAATGGAAAATGCATCAGCTTTTTCAGTTTGTTCTTAAAAAAAAGTGCTTCTTTAACGAGATTCCCTGGCAGAATAGCCTCCAACTCCTCCAATTTTTTTGTATTTGTTAATGTGACAACAGCCTTCAAAGTCCACATTTGTTTCTTCTACTCAGCACTCTAACAATAGAACAGTTTTCCTTAAATTGGTGTTTATAATAAGAACTCTTGGTGCATTTATTGCGTAAGCTTTTTAAAAAGTTACGACTGTAGCCCTGTTTCTGGTATGATGGTAGTCGTTTCCAACAATAAAAAATAATGATGTCAGGCATTGTGGGCATTGCCTAAAAACCTTTCGAGTGCTCCTGAGAGATAAATTCCCTTTTATTGTCCTGTATTTTTGGCATCTTTTGTGATCCGGGGCTTAAATCAACTCCACTCCGCAGATCAGTAGATGTGTTTAAAGGACTGAACAGATGTGTTGGCACAGTAAAAGAGGGCACAAGCTGACAAAAAGATAAATGCAGAGATAAGAGGGGTGAAAGTGAATGATATAGTAAAGACAGAGCGAGGCTAGGGAAAAAATAGAGAGTGAAACATGAAGAAGTTTGAAGCAGTCTATTGCCTAACCTTGCTATCTTTATTCCACTCTACATTAGATTTATTGGCACTGCTGGCAAGGATAAAAGTATTACAGCTTCCAGTATTGTCTGCTCTGGGCAATGCACAGTGAACATCAAATAGCGTTAGCGGTGTTTTCATTTTTAGCAGGTTGTATGTCATTTCAAAACAGAAAATCAATCCATGTGATCAACTGCCACCGTAGTTTTGTGATCTCATCTATTTCTTTACTAAGTACAGGAGAAGGTAATCTTTCACTTTCAATCAAATTACAAAAGATGCAAAGGTTTACGGTACAGGGGCAATTGTTTTAACAACTGTTCTGTTTCTTTACATTCAAATGAATCTTAGAAATATAAAAAAAAATGGCAGACATTAATTAGCTAATAAGATTTGGATGTTTTGCATATTAAAACTTAACTTGCAAAACTCCATTTCTGATAGATCCTGAGATGCAGGGGGGATTTACCATTGGGCAATACTAGGCAGTTGCCCCATAAAACTGTTAGATGGTTAATTCAACTATTCGATAATTGTGCAAATTTTGTTTTTCATAATAATCTTTTTGGTAAAATGCCATCAGAACGCTTATAATAGTAAGTGTGTCTCAGTCCTATGGTGCTAAAATCTGTCATTTTCGTGAGTTCAGAGACATTATTATAGGCTGAGCATGACGCATGCTGATCATTTATAGCAAGAGCAGCAGATTACCTTTCACTCTTCCATTGATGAAACATTAGCTTAGCAACAATGTCAAACCCTTTTAGTATGAGGGAAATGTAATGCTGCATATAATCACAGTTACAGCACACATTGAGCCTCCTGAAGGGCAGAGGGAAGTCCTTCAGAGCATTTCACAACTACTGACTCCCTCTTTGATCATTATTATGGTAGGTTCAATATTTCTAAAACAGAAATAATTATATTTTTTAATTGATTTTGTTTTGTTCTATGTCCAGGAACTATATTTAGTTTAACTTAAATGTTGTTTTCTTGACACTATGATGAACCGTGAAACATCTGGCAGACGGAAATAATACAATTCTTTATATTTTACAAATTTTCTCTAATTACAGCCACAACAATTTCCAGGGTTGTGCTGCTTAAAGTCGTAGGGAAGCGGCCGTTCCAAGCATTGCATTTCCAAATTCTCCAGAGTGGTGCACGACTTTACACGCAGTGAATAAAGTGAATGTGATTGGTCATTTGTCAAAGGGGCGGGATTGTGGTAGAAGGTTCACAAGCCAGTTTGGTTGTGGCCGGTTTGTTGAAAGCATCTTGCTAACCAGTTAGCTAAACTTAATGCTAGTAGGTTCCCAATGGGAAATTCCATTGGAACCAAGTAGCACTAAATTGGTGACTTAGAAACGACGCTGTCAAGGAACGCTATGGACAGCCGGAAACATGCAAAGAAGGAGGAGAGTTTAGTGTTAGGAGGAGGTCGTGGATGAGTCTCCTCCGTCATCCATTTTTATTTAGAGGGAGGAAAGCGGGACGAAGATGTTGTGGAAGAGGAGGCCAGGGGTGGCTAGAAGCTTGGTTTTGTAGTAGTAGAAGGCTTCCAGCCCGTACATGTTTGGAGCCCTTGCTCGCAAGAATGGCAGCTGCCAATCTCTGGTTAGCTCTCACGCCTGCCAAGACACACAGACGCCCATCCTCGCGGAACACTGGGGACGCAACTCAAATGGGAAAGGAAAGGATTCTGGTTTCAACCGTTTTGCATTATATTAGCTGCGCACATATGAATCAAGCATGCTATGACCGAAAACATTTGATTGACAGATGACCGTTGGATATATGATTGGCCGAATTTAGGTGTTCCGGAAGGCTGACGTAGAGAACTAACTTGGCCTGCAGAAGGATAAGGAAAAAACCCCCACAGATTTTAAGACAACTTTTCAAATTTTTGGGACAGTATGGTCTCTGATAAAAGAGTACATTTATATACAACATTTAAGCCAAGACAGAATGCTTTCACATTCAAATATGACTTCCCTATGACTTAAACTAACATATGTATTATGTCAATAATTATTTATATATTTTTTATTTTGCAATAAAAAAAAGTAAATGTTAAAAAAAGTTTTTGTTTCGGCATCCTTTAGCACTTTTGATTTATTACAGTATGCATTTATCAAGTCTCCCTATAACAATGACTAGTATTCTGTGTAAATCACAGGTTTAAAATTAACCAATTTGTGTTTTTAATCCACCTGCTATACATTAAAAAACAGATTGACGTATAACTAACTGGCCTGCAGAAGATAACGTAAAAAAAAAAAAAGAAAAAAAACAGATTTTAAGATAGGATTTTTTTTTATAGAAATTTTATAAATTTTCTAAAATTGTCTGATAAAGAGTACATTTATATACATGTTTAAGCCAGAATTATTTGGCATTTAAATATGATTTTCCTAAGAAGTAGCAAAATGTGCTGCTTAGAGTAGCTCTGTTAGCTTGTTAAGGGAACTTCAGTTCCTTCGTACATTAATCAGATTTTTTTCCTAATGTTTTTTGGCTCTGGTGTTGAATGCAATGAACCTGGAATGATTTTTAGTTATATATTTATATTTATTTTTTTTGTTATAAAGTATAACCATAGCATCTATAGCAGCTTATAAACAGCTTTACCACAGAAAATCTAAAGAGCGCAGTATGCATTTATCTTCCCCTACTTTATTTTGCAATTCCAAAAATAACATTCCATTGAAACTTGTGCTTCTGGAAGTTGCATAACTAATAAACAGAGTTTACCTCTGTATAAATATATCCCAGTATCAATATAATTTTTTTGTAACGGTATGGCATTAGCAAACCAGCAACATATTGAGGATCAAGGAACACATCAGGCAGTACAGCAATAAAGTTTTTGACTTGTATAGAACTGGGAAAAAAAGCCTAAAACATCTACAGGCTGCTGTTTAGTTCACAGCCTGTGAAAAAAAGAGAATGACACAACAGCACATATCCAAGACAATGATGTTGAAATGTCCAGGACAAGACTTTGGAGTACTAACCAAGACATGCATAATGCTGGATCTAATGGATCTAAACCTAAGGTGGCTGAATCTAACAGAACCTCTTCTCCTGACTTCTGGTCTTTCTGGAAGAGTGGCAGGAAATACACTGCAAAAACAATCTAAAAATTAGTAAAAATGTCTTACATTAATGTCATAATGTTACAAAGTTCAGACCCAAATGCAGAAAACCGAACAGAGAGACCACCAAGGAAAAGTGTTTAACGGGTTTTAATGAGCAAGTTAAACAGAGGGAGAAGTGTTGCTCTGAACACTGCTCAACCGAACTGTAAAAGTGAGGGGAAGACACAGTGGTTAGATTCAGGCTCAAAGTGGGGGAATTTGACTTCGTGAACTTGGAGAAGAGGATTTCGATTTGCCGACTCACGTTTCCAGAGAAGTTGTTGAATCCTGGACTCCTGTCTGTGTGCCGTGGTTTCAGTGCTTGTCTGATTTGGTGGAGGGCGGAACAGGGTTTGCCCAGAATGCGGTCGCATAGTTGGTGAACGGAGAAACTGACTGCCTCTCAGATGTCCTGGCGGTACTTGAACGGGTCGTAGTGGAGAATAATCCATTACTCAGTGAGAAGCTCAAGCGTCTCGCTTGGGGAAAGTGGATCCAAACCTCCTGTTTGAACCCCCAGCTCAGTTTGGCTCAGTTGATCCTTCCAGGGAGAGAAGGTCCGAGAGATCCAGTTTGCAGGATGACTTTTCTAAACTGGCAAACACTCTGGCATCAAAGTAGCGGCAGTCAGCAGCTTAAGAACACTCCGTTTAACGAGGAAATCATCAGCAGGTGTGTGAGGAGGCGGACCAGAACCAGGCGCCTCCTGGTGGATGAATGGAGACAAACACAGAAACACAAACACAAAAACAGGGGTCCTGACAATAAAGTGTATTTAGCCTTAAGTTGAGCAGGTAAATGAGATAATATCCCACTGGAATGACGATTTTCAAGCTTAAAATAAGTATAAAACAAGATAGTTGGATATTTTGCACTTGAAATAACATACATAAGTTGTTTATTTTCTTATTTTAAATGTAAATTGCCTTACTCCATTGGCAAAGTGTATCACTTAACTGCTTAAGCCTTGAAAAAATGCTATTATTTTAAGAAAAATAAACTTACTTACATCTCAATTGTTTTGCAATGTAGAGGCCTAAATAAAAAATATTTTAGTGAATATAGATATTTTTAAAGCCCAACAAAAATACAAACTCAACCATCAGAGGCATCATTTTTACGCAGTTTACAGTAATGCATGTACATCTTTTGCTGGTCTTCCAAACTAAAGCCTAATGATTTACAATAAAAATAATTGATATTTCACAGAAATGTATTTTCAGATTTCATTTGTTGTTGCATCTTGGGGCTTAATATAAGTTTGTGGACGTGTGCTTTAATGCAGTTTAATGGATGGATAGATGGAAAATCAAAAGACAGAATCTTCTCACAACCTGAAAATGTCCTTTTTGATTTTGTTCTTACTGGGTAGATAAAAGACTTGTTAAATCATCACATAAATTGAAGTAGGCTTAATGATTCCATCATACCAAGAGAGAATCTTAGTTTTCATCTGTTAGATCAGGAACGGGCAACCTGGGCTTTGTGACTCACTTTTAATACAAAATGATACATCATTGCCTTGTTTTTTTTATTTTTTTATTTGTTAATATTTTGTTTTGTGGCCCCATTATAAAAAAAAAATAAAAATTGTAGATTTCATCTAGAACCGCCACTGCCGCACAAGTATATAACCTAGAGTAGATCACAGGTCGGATCCATTGTTATGTATTTGTTAGAAAAAGTTTTGTTGGGATCTGGAGGCTTGTCCACTTTCTCCACCAGAGGGCGCCTGAGATCTTCCTCCTGAGGGCATGAGCCTACTTCTACACACCTGTTTCCTGTCTGCTCATCAGGAGACCTATTTAAGGAGGAGAAGGCTGACACTTCCCTGCCAGAGTGTTTGCCAGTAATGGTAGAGCAAGACCTGAGCCAGCCTGCCTGATCTGAAACCCTGATTCTGTGAACCTGTCTGATCCTGTTTCTCTCTGCCTCACAGATCCTGACTTTTCTGGAAACCTGAAATCCTGGAGATAAAAATCTCTGTCTGGAATCTGCCTGCCTGCACTCCGTTTCAGCCTCTGCCTCTGCCTTCAGCCCTCTGCCTGCCGACTAGCCTCTGGACCCTCAAGGCTCCCCCCCTGCTGATCAGATCCATCTCTGAGCAGGTATTTAACCCCGTCATCTGTAAACTCCTCAGCGGTGTTCCTCCCGTGACCAGTCTGAAGAACCAAGAACCTGTACATCTTTTACTTGTGAACATTGTCAAAATAAATCATTTAACTTTTTCCCTGTTTCAAGAGTGGTTTCTGCATGTGGGTTAGACGCCTTGAACCCAACATGACAAGTTTAACTTGTTCTACTTGTGACTTTGTTCTACTTTGGTCTCTGTCCATAGTTGGAATGGTGAAAATGGTTTTTGTAAATTTTCTTTATTCTTGACATGAGGAGTTGAAGTTTCTAATAATTATGTAAAGCTGAACAGCCTGTACAGTAGCCATTTAAAATTTCACCACCTTCCTTCATGGGTCCTTGGCAGGTCTCCCTAAGATTCATTTTTTAAACATCTATATTTGTGCTAAAATATTCTGTCATGATTTGTGGAAATTAAGATCAAAAGAGAAGCGTCATCTCCTGGTCAGACCCTGTAATTCAGTGAAAGGGGGTGGAGTCAGAGTAAAACAATATGCAGTCCCAGGAGTAGCTGCTGGAAGTTGGAGGGATTTTGCTTCCAGTTGCGGGTCAGCTTTGTGACTGGGAAGCAGTGGGCGTGCGATACATACTATTCCTAGTGCTTTTTGCCCTTTATAGACAACGAAAAATGCCCTTTTGAAACTTCGTTTTTTTAAATTAATATTAAGATTTTACTGAGGTCAGTTTTGAAATGATCTTTTTGAAAACCTGAGCCATTAAAAATCGACTGAAACAATGCCCCGAAATGAGCCACCTCCTTAAGCACACCCGACCAGCCTATCTCTCTTCCTTTGTCACGTGAACTCTCGCGGCCGCCCGCAGGGCTTGCCAGATGTGCAGCATCATAGCAGTTCAGTAAGCGTCTTCAGATAGCAGGAACGGTCGCTGACAGGCTGCTTCTCCCCCGTGCCCCATTAGCCAGGTAATATACAGATCAAGCAAAATCATTTTGTTGTGCATTAAAATGTCTCATTCAGCAGCACCAAACAAGCATTTTTGCCAACTGGTCACCTGATAAACTAGTTAGGCTAGATAAAGTTTTACAACATCTACCAGGACAGGAGATGAGGAAGAGTTCAGGGAGGACACAGAGACAGAAAAAGACCAGGATGAGGGAGACCACCAGGATGACGGAGAGCAGATGGGTGAGGGAAAACAGGGAGATGAGCCAGATGAAAGAAGAAAGATGAGCAAAAATACTTTAAAGTAGTACGCTTTAGTCTGTTCTGTTGGTGGTGTGACATTTTTCCATTGGAAACTCACGTTTAGAGAATGTTACAAATAAAAGTAAAATTTCATTCAACATGCGTGTGTATTTTTTTTATAATTAAGTGTTCCACGTGCGCTAAAAAGTGCCCCCCCCTTCCTGAGCACCTGTCCCCCATGCACGCATCTGCTGGAAAGCGCCATTTTGAATGGCTGCTACTGTACGTATATGTACCATCTTGGAGGCCACAATGCATTTAGATGTCTTTTATATTTTTTAACCTTGTTGCAACATTTTGAAAGAACTTTTAGCCGGTGTTGTTTTTACAAATAACATTTTGTCTCTAAATCGGTGCAGAAGTTCCTCATCACATATTTAAATATTGTCAAACAGTTATGGCAAAATAATAGCATATTGCTTTATTGTTTCACAGTTTTAAGCTGTATTATTTAACGTTATTAAAAATGTGATCTTTGTTGTAGGAACTATTGTTTCATTGGGGAATGACATTTAGAAATACATTCCATCTAATGTTTGTCAATAGCTGTCTTTGTCATATGCATTTTCTCTGTTAGGATAATTTGGTTAAACTAAGGTGAAAATCAACACTTTATTTAACATAATCACCAAACTCTACCACATTTTTCTTTATTTAAATTCTTTTTCTGCATGTTTGAATAACTCGATTGAATAACATTTAAGTTTTAGCTCTAGTCTGGAGAATTTTAGGAAAGGTTCATAAAAACTGTTCTTATTTTCACCAGATTTGCTGAGATAATCCTAGTTCTCTTTGCTAAAAACCAGACTGGTTAAACTTCAAAATACTTCTTATAACAGAACTCTCATGGTTTTCTTGTTTTGGAAAAATTAACAATGGCAAAGATTTCCTTCTGCATTATATGAAGGTCCAGATGTAGAATATTTAGGGCAAGTAAACCTAAAGGCTAGATAACCATTATATACTAATCAGAGATCCATCAGAACAAAAAATATATATATATAGATTAAACATTCTATTTATGTAAGACTTAACATTAAAAAATCTATCAGGTAAGTTCAAAAAGTGTCCTAGATGGTGTTTGTGACTTTTTGTAGGACTTTGTTGTTAAAAGGAGTTTGGTGCAAATGGACACTTCATTCTATTCCTTAGGATTAGATGTTTAACTAACCTCAAAATCGTATATAGGTTTTAGGAACAACACAAAGTATTCCTATTTAATAACCCTTAACCTTTGATAAAATTTTATTTCATTCACTCCCGATTCAACTAATGGGTGCTCCAAAAACAAGAGCAGCATAATTCTCGTTATTAATTAAGGATAAAAAGAATAATCCCAGATTTCTTTTTATTTCAGCTGACAAACTCACCCAGAGCCATAGCTCTTGATCCGTCTATTCCCCCTGATTCCCAGTCCATCCAGAAACTAATCTCAAAATCCCTCTGTTACTGTATTGCCTTCTCAGACTTCCTTCTAGTAACAGATTTAGTTGATCTATTTTTTTAAAAGGGAGTCATTGATATTGGCACTTTTGCCTAAAAGTTGTTTTAACTTTTCAGCTTTTTGAGTCTAACTTCCACACACCAGTGGACTCAGGGTGGAGTCCAGTATCCAACTAGTTCACCGTCTACAGAGTCAGGATTATTTTGTGAATGTGGGAGGCAGTTGTCTGAATTGAGAATACTCACTCACATGAAGTATGTTTGTAATTGTTTTTTAACATTAAATGAACCTTTGTTACTCTTAAGGATCCACAAGTTAATTTACAAAATAAAAAGATTGAACTATAGTAAAGAATTCAACAAAAACATAAATAGGAAGGGATGTCGCAGATAAAATGCTAAAATATTGTCAGTAAAATAAAACTAGTGAAACATTGTCCTTTGGAGCATACAGTATGTGACAACTGTTCATAATGGATTAAATAAATATTACAAAGGCCTCCCTTCTGAGCGATACATTTTTTCCTGCAAAGTCTCCTTTATCTGTTTTGGTTCTCTTCAAGGTTATCTATAAAATGCGGCACAAAGTGCTCCCACCCAGCAAAGTGGGGAAGTGGGAAAAAAGCGGCAGCCATTCTCCACCAATTCTATTTCCCAGCTCGGGGAGGTGGTACAGCCGGAGGGGATGAACGCTGACTTACACACCTCCACTTAGCCTCAGTCAAAGGCCCCCCACCACCCCTGAGATGAAGTTACCATAGGGGGCCACTTGGAGGCTAAACACCCTCCTTCAACAGGCCCCTCAGGGCCCCGTTGTGCATTCGTGCCTCAGTGGGAAACCTTGCCACTGCAATCTCTATCTGGTCGTACTCCCCAGAGACAATTTGACTTGTGTAGACCCTAAGTGAACTTTCTGTGGATATGTATCAGTATTCACACTACCCATTCTGTTCATAAAGGCTGCCAGTGCTCAATGTGTATTAGCATTTCTAAGTATAATAAGCTACAGAATACCACAGCAAACACAATAAAGTCATTTGGCTTTTTCGTACTATATTGACTTCAATTTATGACCTTTAGTCACTTAAATGTTTCAGTTCGGACCATTGATATACGTCCTTTCACAAGTGCCTGCCTCCCGCAGTTTACTATTAGGTTACAGATTTAATGGTGATACTGTGGGTTAAGAGTTAGAAAGTATCATCTATCTCAGAGGAGCAGGACTTTGTGAAGGAATTTGCTATCAGACAGTAGCTTTGCCTTTTAAGAGAGATATAGCAGTGTGGGTCCTGCACCCAGTGCCCTCTTGCAAAAAGGCCAAGTCTGTGTGGTTTGACCCAGAGATAGAGTCCCAAGGCAGGGGTTGGATCAGGTCTTTCTTCTGTACTCCTTGTGTTGGCTCAATCTACTGATAAACCACGTCCAAGTGAGAATCTGGTATTTCTTCTGAGACGGAAGAACAGCTGAAATTTTAATAGGTTTACGCAAGATTTACTTTGTACTGATGTTTCTTATCACGTACAAACAGGTGGTTGCTTCTGGGAAGACACTAAAAATGAAGAAGTAAGTAAAGTGATTCAATTTTTTGTTCTCGCAGTTATATATATATATATATATATAGCAGCAGTTCTAATATAAGTTGTTATGGTTATATATATATATATATATAAATAAATATACTTGCACAATTCTTTTGATGGACTGCTACTCTTTAAGAGAAAATAAACCCACAGCCATACATCCTGCTAAAAAGATCACTGTCCATATTATGCTACATTTGAAAATAAAAAACATATTAATGAGGACCCCAGATCAGGTTTTAAGGCAGATGGTCTCCTTATTCAGCCCTCCACTGGATGAGCTGTTTTTGGCTGGAAATTACCCCAACCTCGCAAAGAGCGCGACCCAACCAACCCGCAACTAACCCGCAGTCAAAGTATGAGAGGATTGCTGAGGATCCAGAAAAAATACATCAAAAGAAGTCTGTAGCT
Source organism: Cyprinodon brontotheroides (assembly GCA_018398635.1). Classification (NCBI taxonomy): domain Eukaryota; kingdom Metazoa; phylum Chordata; class Actinopteri; order Cyprinodontiformes; family Cyprinodontidae; genus Cyprinodon; species Cyprinodon brontotheroides. The sequence goes on along the minus strand of JAGKQL010000006.1, from coordinate 3,606,224 downwards.
CTACCGATGGGCCACTGCAGACTGATTTCACCTTATGACATTATAAGGGGAATGCTTTTCAAGCACACATTTACTAAGAGTTGGAGAAAAGCAATGAGAGAGGGGAAAAGGTTTTTTTGCCACTTGTGAACCTCGTACACTGGCTTCAGGACACGTATAACTGTTACAAAATGTTTAGAATGGGAATTTTGCATATTGGAACTTTAAAACATATAATTAAGATCAAAATAATGTTTAAAACACCCATAAATGTAATCTTATCTGACTGTAAATTAAAAACCAATGTTATTTTAAATAAATACCCCATTATTTTCTTTTACTAATGCCTGTCTTGCTCTGGGATGGATAAAGCCCACTGCTAAAGGGAGCGTACAGGAATCAAAGTAATATTTCTGTTTTTAAAGGGAAATTTTCAATTTTACTTGCGAAACATTCATTAAAAAAAGTCATATCAAGTCTTTATTAAAGTCATTATTACTTCCCTTCCATTAGGAATTTAATTGAGAACTTTTGCTTACAAAAGTTTTTGTGTGCAAAAATGTATATATATATATATATGTATATTTGTGTACAACAATGTACTATTCATTTTCATGAGTACTGGCCATTAAATGTATTGCATTTTTTCACAGTGCAGCAATCACCAAATGACTGAAAAACCTGCACAAATGGTTATAGTTTATGGACAATATGAGTATAGCTCTCAGACTTCTGCTCACTCTACCTGTGAGAGTCTCTTCAGGTGAGAGAAGTTTCTCAAAGCTGAAGCTAATTAAAACATATCTAAGGTCAACAATGTCACAGGAAAGGCTGTCTGCACTCGCTGTTCTAAGGGGTGTAGAAAGGGTTTAGGTTTCTGTATTTGGTTTTGTTTTCTATAATAATACTTGGAAAGTTTAATATTTAAGTCCTCTTCCTCATAGGTTGCTGATTTAGCATGATGCTGATTAGTTTGGTCTTTTGTTGTAGTTTTGTTTAGGAAAATGTATTTTTAGTTTCCGTCTTGTTTCAAAATGGTCTGATCAACCAGTATATTTATATATGTTTTCCTTGTGTGTCAGTTAGGTAGGTATTTTCCTGTGTCAGGTTTGGATAATGCTGATTTTTGTCATTTGTTTTCCTTGATGGGCCCAGTCTTGTTTGAACTTTTGAACTTTATTTTTACTAAATAAATTTGTTATCATTTTTTCATCAATGACTTCCCTGTGCTTCTCTGATTTTTTGGCTTGGTCGATCACATATATATATATA
>JAGKQL010000006.1:3587466-3599973 GCA_018398635.1 Cyprinodon brontotheroides | reverse complement strand
TTGACAAACATGGATGCCTCCAGTAAAGCGCATTCACATGAAAATTACTCTGAATTAAAAACACTGATCATTATTTGAACATTTCCAATTAGTTTTCCTTCCTTCCTTTTTTCCATCCATCCATTTATTAATTTTTCTGGACTCATGGTAACAAAGGAAAAGTCTGATTATCAATTACATTGGATCTTTAAAGGGGGGAGAAATACCCGTTTCAACAGCTTAGACTGGAATCAGATTGCAGTTTCAATGATAAGATCAATGCATTGCCAGGTGCATTTATCCTACAGATAAAATTATACATTAACTTTTGTAAAACAGCATGTAAGTTATTGTGACAAGCATCTCACTCGTACTAGTCCTTCTTGGCCATTTAAAAACTACCTGCAAAGCATCATTTAACAAAATTATTTATTAAGAAAATGTTTGTTTGCAGGTGGAGGCGATCCCCATTTGCTGGGGAAAACATGCAAAACAGACATTGAAGTGGTATCTTTTAACAAAAACCCCATAAAGGACAGATGTCTGCAGTTTAATAGTAGTTGTTACGGTACGTCAAAAGATTCTCCCACCTAATGGAGCCGCTCTACATTATATTGAGATTACGCAGCATATTTTTGGGCTCTGTTTACCAGCTTGGATACTACTCTTGGCAGCTGCTTGCAATATATATATATATTTTTTATATCAGAATATAGAAGTTTAAATAAATGCCTGACATACTTTTTCATTATTCTGCAAAAAAAATACTGCAAGATATTTAGAACAAAAAATATAATTCCTTTCACAATTATTTATGTAAAAAATCTCAATAAAATACATTAAAGTGTTTGTGTGCAATGTCACTAAATGGGAAAATATAAAAAAGACTTTGACAACTTTATTTGTCATTTTGTATACAAAGAGTGTTAACCAAATGAAATTTGGTTTTGTACACCTTTCAGAACATTTCCATTTCTTAAAGTGCAGCAGTGATCCAACGTAAACAGTGTGGGAGAAAAAAACATGGTGCAAAAAAATGCATTTATATGGAAGTTCAGGCATTAAATATATATGGTGAAAATATGCAGTATTTGATGCAGAGTCTGTGACATGACTTAGAGTTTTTTCAACAGTTCAGCTGTCTTGCTATGGAAGAGGATTAGGCCATTGAGTTAATTGATTTTACATTTTATTTCGAAAGTCAGAATTCTGACTTTTTCAGAATTCTGACTTTAATCTCAGATCCTGACTAAATTCTGACAATAAAAAAGTCAGAAATTCTAGTAAAAAAGTCTGAATTCTGAAAAAAGATCAGGAGTACGACCTTTCTCCCATATTAAAACTGAAATAATATTTTAAAAATCAGTTAACTTTTTTTTTCTAATTTAATCTCAGAATTCTGACTTTTACTCAGAATTCTGACTAAATGATTACAAAAAGTCAGAATTCTGAGAAAAACAGAATTCCCTGACTTTTACTCAGAATCTTGACTTTTTCTCAGAATTTTTTCTCAGAATTCTCACCTTTTTCTCATATTAAACTGGAAATAAAAATTTAAAAACTAGTTAACTTTTTTTTTTTGATTCTAAATTTCTGTGAATTTCATCTTTACCTGTGAATTTGACTCCAAATTCTGACACAATAAAAAAGTCAGAATTGGAGAAAAAAGTCAGAATTTGAGATTAAAGTCAGTTAAAAGAAAAAAGTCAGACCACTTTTTTTTTGTTTTCAAACTGAAATATAAAAATCAGTTAACTTTTTTTTTTTTTTTTTTTCCACTGGCTCCCCTTCATGGCGGTGGGGGGAAAGCTGTTGCAGAATCTGCTGGTCCTGCCTCTTCCCAGAGGGGTGAGGGGTCATTGATGATGTTACGGACTCAGGACACGCACCGCTCGGATGAAATTTAAAAAATAGGTTAATTAAACTGTATACCTAATAAGGGCTATACATAGCAAATAAATATTTAAATTTATGTTTCACCATTTGTTTAAAGTTTAAAGAAAAACAGGTCTACAGCAATCTCATTCCAATAGTGTTTTTTTTTGACAGGTTACATGTCCTTTGAGTGCGTATGTGTAAAACAGTGTTTGCTATCAGGTCTGTGAAACAATATTTTCTGAGATAAACACTGAAGCGAGTAGATTTAGTTGAAGTTTCTGAGCTGCTGCAGTATCCATCACCAGAAGGTAATGTAACTGCTGTGACATTCTCGCAGTTTTAGTGAGGCCACAGAGGAAGATACGGACTGACAGCATGACACAGATTGCTTGGTAGATGTCAAAAGTGGGGAAGTGTAGAAAGTGTCCCTGCACTCAGCCGCCTTAATTTGCATTCCAAATGGTTTTAAAAAAACAATAGATTCGTGTTTGTAAGATATTCAGTAATTCTTAAAAATTTAAAAACCTTTTCTTGGTATAAAGCTCTATCTTTGCTTTGCCTCACACCACAAACAGATGTCCAAGCAACCTGCATCCATTAAGTGGATCTGCTCCAGAGCATAAGTCAGCACTGCCTCAGATCCTGCCGGGATTTCATGCAGCAGAGCCAGCCCGTCGTCATCACCATCCCTCTGTCCAGACGTGGCACTTGGATAGAGAATTTAGAGACTGAGACAGTGGGGCAACACGCCAGCGCTGACTCTATCTTCGTGTTACTCCTTCTGCAGGTGGGAGAGCACGAGCTGGACACGGCCCATCCCTCTGCTGTAAGTGGTCATTAAAAAGCTGTCTGACAGTGCTTTCCTCTATGAGTGCTAGTGGAGTTGTCCTGCTCACTACACTGGCTACTCTACTCTCAACACCACAAGTTTCACTTTAATGGTGTCTGCTGGTTAGTACTGATCCATCTGTCAGTGTATGAGTGTGTTAGCTACCATCTTGCTCTGCAGTCCTGTGCTGGTCCGAGTGTGTCATGTCTTCTCTGACAGCAGTAATTGTTAGGATTGGATTCAGCTCTCTGAGTGTAATACAAAAAAAAAAAATGGAGTGTAAAGAACAAAAAGCCATCATTCCTGTTTTTCCTGTTTTGAATTATCCTAGAATCGATTTTGTAATTTTCTCCTGAAATGACCTAAAATGGTTTAGAAAATCAGACAAACTGGTGATGAGATAATGACCATGGAGGCTTTTCTGACTTATCTTTATTAATTCAATTTGCAAAGTGTGTCAACAAGAAAAGAGATTGTGCTCTTTTGTGAATTTTACAAAATAAAAGTTTATTTGAGCAAAAAGAGGGAAGAAAAAAACAAACAAATGTGGATCAGCTTTCAAAGAAAAGAGAAGTTATGTGATGGCATAGTTAAGCTGTTAAATTGCCCCAAGGACTTTATTTTCTAACAATAAAGCTCCTATAGAAAAGTTTAATCTATTTTTGAATGTATAGCAGGTGGATTAAAATAAAAAATTAGTTAATTTTCAAACTGCGATTTACACAGAATACTAGTCATTGTTAAAGGGAAACTTGATCAATGCATACTGTAATTAATCAAAAGTGCTAAAGGATGCCGAAACAAAACGTTTTTTAACAACACTTTATTTACAAAATTCAAAACATATAAACAATTATTGACATAAAACAAATGTCAGTTAAAGTCGTAGGGAAGTCATATTTGAAATACAAAAGTGGAAAATTCTTTCTTCATAAATGTTTTGTAATCATAAAAATCATTCAGTGTTATTCTATAGGTCAAATAGATGTGGGTATGCAAAATAGGCAAGGATCAATTCAAATTAGGTGTTAGTTAAAAACAAGTATCGGCTAAAAATGATTAAATGAGGAGCTTGTTAAATTATAGTTGTCCATCTGACACAGTGCATTAAATTTAGTTAAAACCCCACAGCTGAATAAATTCCTCCATGTTCTGTGTGGAAGTGAAACGTTTACCCAACTTTATCCCTGATCTGCCTGATTTGTTTTTCGGTTTACATTTTTATAAGATGGCTGACATTATTTTGAACTACTTTTTGTTGTTGTATTTTATGGCTTTAACATTGCACTTCCACAGAGCCACGGCATCAAGGTGAGGACCTTCCTGCAGTCTGTCTCTGTGGGACAGATAAATGGCCATCTTTGCTTCACTGATTAAAAAATTTAAAAGTCGGGCCTTTGGCCTATTTTTTCTATTCTGGCAAACTCCTTCTGTAAAAAGAGTGCTTGTAAAAACTGTCCCAAAAAGACTAAAAACACTAATTTAAAGGCTAAATAAGGGTTCCTGCGGGTCCTTAAAAAGTCTTAAAAGGCATTCAATTCTTCAAAATAAAACTAAGGCCTTAATTGCCTAGGGACTACGGATGGAAACTAGCTTTGTAGCTATAATCCGGCATATTTACATTTGTTTTTAAACTGATGTTCATTAATGTGCATTGTCCCTATTCAAATAAATAAATAAATAAAAAAAAAAATAAATAAATAAAATTGGTATTAAAATGTCTTAAATAAGTCTTTCCTAGGTCTTAATTTTTAAAACATCATAAATAGGATTATTTATATCACGATTTATTTTTGTAATCTAAATAAAGCATTAAAACTGACGTTGTTTTTTTTTTTTTATACCGTAAAAAAAAAATAATGGCTCGCCATTATTGGTTCCGTCCCGATAGCGGAACCAATAAAGCGTTGTTGCTGCCGGGACATTTGGGAGATGCGCCATTAACTTTTTGTCTGGAAAATCTGAGCAAGTGTAAATGTAACCAAAATTGTCTCCAGCCAAGAGTTTTCTCCATGGCTAAAACCAGGGAACATACATGAGGCTCAGTGGATTTTATGCAAGAAGCGATTCAAGCTCAAAACGATGGGAATTAAGGCAGTGGAGTCGCACACAAAGCGTTAAAATGGAGTTACGGAGAAACAGCCAGTATTTCTCAGTTTAGTTCCACCCTTGTCTCTGCAACGCCTCCACTTATCACCAAATCAAACATACTAAGAAAACCATACAAAGAAAAATAGCTGCAAAAAGACTTAGCACTGGTTATGTTGTGGCTTTAAAACTGATTTGTTTGTTCCTGCTAAAACAAAGTTTGTGAGATTCAGTTAAATAATTGTTAAAATATATCTGTCATTTGTGTGTTTTTTAGCTTTCTTCCTGTATGGGAAGCTTTTCAATATTTGAAACATTAGTGCAGTGGTGTATACGTTAAAATAAACCTTTGGGTTATGTTGTCGCAAGCAGGTTTTTCTGTATTTTGTGAATTTGGTCTTTAAATTTTATTTCAAGTGGCATTAAAAAAGTCTTAAAAGTCTTAATTTAACTTGCCTTATTGTAGGACCTGTAAAAACTGTCTTAAGTCTTGTGCATTCATTAAAACATGGATGTTCAGACAAACTGCAGAAAGGACACTCATTTAAAATACCCGATTAATAATTGATAAAAAGCGTTTGTGGCGATTGCATCCTGTAAAATCCTCCATTAGAGATCACCAGTTAATAATTGAATTGGAGGCTTGTGTAAAGTCCTCCACAGGGGTTCTGTTTTCTGACGTTTTCCTGGCCAGATGCAGACCGGCCGGTTCTGAAGATGTCTTTGGTTAATTGCTTTTGTGCATCCGTGGAAAAAGCCTTTCTGGTCCATATTCGATAAAACCATTGTAAGAAATTGCTTAGGTAGGTTAGGAGGTTGGACCAGACAATCTTTAGAAGAGGTTTACATATTACCACAGAACACTGATTAATGAGAAATTTAAAATGTTGGTAAAAATCAATATTGTACACTTCACCCATCATTTTTCTAATGGTAAAATGTTTACATCACACATATTTTAACTATCATTATCCAGTATCTGTTGTTTTTGTCACCATCCTCCCATTAATATTGCTGTGAAATCATCTAAGTCTCATAGCAGGTTTATGTTTAGAGTTAATGGCAGATGTAATTTTATATTCATCAACTAAAACATAATATTCCATTTCTTCTTCATCCTTCACTTCCACCAAATTGTTCTCGCTTCAGGTATTCTGGAAAATGGTGTATAAATTACTTGGAGGCATCCAGAGAGTCATTATGGGTTTTCATTGGCATTCACTAAATGCTTCTTTGAGTTTCTATTTATTTATCTGTCTTTATTACATGTTAGTAAGTCTCTAAAGATAATCTAAGACACAGGAACAGAGAATTACATTTAATTCTCCCCATCCCTCACACACACACACACACACACACAGTTGTGTCACAATATCCTTGTGGGCACCTTCCATTGACTTCCATTCATTTCCCACTAATTTATATGGCCTAACCGTGACCTTTGCCCTAACCCTAACCATTACCGACACATACCTATCCCTAAACCTAACCTAAACTCAATTCACACCTTAGTCCTAAACCTAACCCCCACCCCAAGAAGAGAGAAACTTTCCTTATGGGGACCAGTTGTTAGTCCCCATGAGTCCCCCAAAATGTAGCATATTCCTAGGAAATTGTCCCCACCAGGTATTAAAGACATGGCCACACACACACACAAACATACAGATGTTGAGCCACACTTTCCATACAGTTCAGTTCTCACAAGCTCTGTGGAAAATTTAAAGTGATAAAGCCAAAATAAATTAATGCTCTTTTTTTTCAAACACTATGTAGTAGTTTCAAAGTTTATATTTAGCTAATCTATTGTTTACCTATTCAATTCATTACAACTGAAATAACTTTTCCGTATGAATAATTTTCCTTGGAATTTTGAAACCTGCTTCAACAGCAATCGATTTGTTGGCATTTTTTTTAATTATTCTTTTCTTTTAAATCATGTCCATGCCCTCCCAGTATCTGTCAGACATACTTCATCTGCACACTCCTGCTTGCTTTATCAGATTTTTATGCGATTCACTTCAGAGACAAAGGGAGTGTGAAGAGTGTCACCATTGAGTGTAAAATCCCACCCATCATGGCGGTCGATTCAGTATCGATTTCTGCTAACGATTCGATTATTTTCGATGCTCAAGGAATACACCACGATTCGATTGATTCAAGAGATGGGTAAATTATTATTTTTTTACACCTTAGGCTAAACAAAGTTTCAAGTTTTAAATAAATCAATGAAAGCTGTAATATTGTTATGCATTTTTTTTTTTTAGAAACAACAGCAAATAGCAAAAGTAGAAAAGTTGCATCAAAAAATACTGCACATAATCATTGCAATGAGTGCAATGCAATACCTCGGCTCCAGACGTCCCCCCCCCTCCACAGACGCTCCGCTGCACCTCTCCCAAATTGTAGCTGAGACAGACATACATATAAAAATATGTTATATAGCCTACTTATTCATTTCATAAAAAAATACATCTTTAAAGAGTAGTGTGGATAAATATTTCTTATAATCTATTTGGAATTAACAATCTGATCTGACTATATACTTTTCTCATAGTACATTTCTTGAGTAATGTCCGTCCGTCCGTCCATCCATCCATCATCCATCCATCCGTCCATCCATCCATCCATCCATCCATCCATCCATCCATCCATCCATCCATCCATCCATCCATCCATCCATCCATCCATCCATCCATCCATATCAATCCATCTGGCCTTTCAGCTTCTCTCCCCAGCTCCTCCTGGTGAATCCCTAAGTTCCCAGTCCAGCCGAGAACAAAGTCCACTCCAGTGTGTGTCCTAGGTACCAAACCTGGAGACATATTGCTTTAATACCTGGCTGTGTGTTTTCCTGGACGGGGCGCGCGCTTTTTACAGCTGCTTTTTTTGTATCTCTGCTTCAATGTCGCCTTGAACCCCAGTGCGGGCCTCAGCAGATGGCTGCTCACACTGAGCCTGGTTCTGCTGGAGGTTTCTTCCTGTTCAAGGGGGTTTTCCCTCTCCACTGTCATACAAGCATGCTTAATGTGAGGGATTGCTGCTTGAAGAGTCAATGAGTCGATAGAATCAGCTGATTTTCCTTAGATAGAAAAACTTTGAATCAATTTGACTGGATGATCCTTGAGATGACATGTGTTGTGAGTTTGGCGCTATATAAATAAAATGAATTGAATTGAAACTCCTACTAAATTAATAAAAATAAAAAAAGTAATAATTTAGACATCTATAAATGAATGGATGCAACATCAACATCAGAGCCTTAAACACATTTTAAATATCTTTAAGCTGGTTGCAGCAAATCCTCTGTTCATTCTCTATATCCTAATTGTAATCGAAGGGTCGCTCAGTTGTAAATTTTGTTCATATGTGAACTGATAAAATCCAGATTGAAATAAAAAATGTACTGTATGTGTATGGGGCTTATTCTGGTTTTAAGAAATCATAGAAGTTGTATTTTGTTTTCTCAGTCCACCCAGGAAAAACAAAAAGGCAAGAAATAAATAAGAGTCATTTTCCTGATGAGAGTAAATGAACCTTTAATTGACAGTAAATAAAATCTATTTTTGCAGTGTGTGTTTCTGATACCTTTATCAAATGTAACGAGCAGCCAGACTTTATAAAATAAAAAGTCAGTTTTACTAAATACAACCTTTAAATGAAACAGAATATTGCCTCTGCACTCCTATAAAAGGACTTACCTTTATCGCTTCATTATACACTTTATCTTACTTCTCTTCTTTTATTTATCTATCTGGAAGAGCATTCATGTGTCCCTTTCCTTCATCCTTGGGGACAAGAACGGAGACAATGGTTCCGCCGCTGCATTTCCTCCCCATTCTGTCTCTGCCCAGCAAAACATGACGGAACAAATGAACCAATTAATTGTGCCGGTGGCTGTGCTGTCCCATGGGGCGCATCCAAAGAACTGAGACGGCCTGATTAGCTTGCAGGTAGGCCTGAGTGGAGACAGGCAGCTTAGGCAAATTCGGTATATAAAAAAAAATCTCAAAAATTGTAGAGAGACACATTTAAACAACTTTACTCTGCAAGTTAAAAATGTTCCTGACATTTTCAACTTTCTGTTGGTGTTGACTCATTTCTACATTCCATGCATGTAGTAAAGCAACACTGCATTGCTCTATTTTCTAAAATTCAACTATTCTCCTTAAACCTAATATAACACATGACCATTTGACATATATTGTTTTAGATATTGAATTTAACATTTTAAAGTGGTATTAGTTGTTGTAAATTGTGATGGTTTTACTAGCAGGTGAGTCTCTGCAGACGTGGCTCATTAGGCTAATCGGGAGGGAGCTTAAAGAGAAGTAGAAACACATCACCCCAGTTCTAAAGTCCTTCCACTTTTGGCTCCCTGCTACTCTCAGAGAGAATAGACTTTAAAATCCTTCTGTTAGTCTATAAAATACTCTGAATGATGGCTTAGCACCTAAATACATCCCAGGCTTTGCTATCAGTGTATCAACCCTCAGACCACTCAGGTCTTCTGGCTCCAACCTGCACTGCATACCTAGAACCAGAACTAAACATGGAGAAGCAGCATTTAGTTCTATGCTCCACTTATCTGGAACAAACTTCCGAAAACTGTAAAAGTGTGCGGAAAGCCTGAGATCCTTTAAATCAAGACTAAAAGAAACACATTTGTTTGAGGATTGCCTTCCACTGTTCTAGTTAAACAGTTCAACTAAAACATATTTTCTTTTAATCAGTGGTTCCCAAAGTGTGGAGCGCGCCCCCTAGGGGGGGCGCAATGCCATTGCAAGTGGCGGGAAGCGTGTGGATGAATGAAAAAAAAAAAAAAGCAAGCTTATGACTGAGCATAATGGACAGTTGTGACACTGCAAGCAGATTTGAGAAGATCTGCAGCAACAAGCAGACTCACTATACAGCCCCTGAAAAGATGGGAGGATTAAAGTACAAAGAAAAAGCTATTTTATTGTAATCAAAAGGGGGCCCAGAAGAAAATCTTTAGGAACCACTCTTTAATCCAACAGTTTTTAATAACCTTTTTTTTTCTGCATTTTTTTATTTTTATTTTATTTATTTTTTATGTATTTTTTTATTTTATTTATTTATTTATTTCCTACTTGCTTTGATTCTGTTTTATCTTCCTGTATTTTGATCATGTAAAGCACTTTTCATTGTCTTTGCTGAATTGTGCTATACAAATAAATTTACCTTACCTTGCCTTAAAAGCTCTATATCTTCCAAATTCCATTTTAGGCATATATATGTAGATATATATGATGAAATATTGCCGTTGGCCTCAGAAGTGTTCGTTTGTTTTGAAACATTAGTTCATAGTGCATTAGTTCCAAGCTTTTCCAACTTGGAGAAAGGATTCTTGTACTGCACTGCCGTCTTTCCCCATGTGCGTGTCGGCCCTCACATGTCATTGCTCTAAACCTGCTGCAGCAGCTTAGAGCAATGACAACACCACTTCTGACAATTAGGCTCTTCCTTTGAAAAGTTTAATCTATGAATAGAAAGAAAGAAGCATGGTTGAGCAATGGGATCTCCAGTGTCCAATTGTAGCCAATCTTTACATGGAAGAAATGGAAAAGAGAGCTTTAGACACTTTCAATGGAACACCCAAACCACTGGTTTCGATATGTGGATGACACATTCGTCAAAATCCAGCTAAAGGAAGTGGAAGCTTTAACAAGACACATCAACTCTGTTGACCACAACCTCAAATTCACCAGAGAGGATGCCGAGGACAACAAACTACCCTTTCTGGACTGTTTGGTGAGCATGGAAGGAGAAGGGAATCTCTACATTGAAGTCTATAGGAAATCCACCAACAAAGACCAGTATCTTCTTTTTGACTCACACCACCCACTGGAACACAAACTCTCAGTCATCAGAACCTTACACCGGGCAGAACATGTCCCTACTAAAACAGATGGGAAACACAAAGAACAGAAACACATCAGAGATGCTCTCCAAAACTGTGGATATCCAAACTGGGCTTTTATCAAATCAGCAAGGAAATCCAAAAGACACGCAACAGAAGACAGCGATGGGAAAATTAAACGTAAAAACGTCACAATCCCTTATGTTGCTGGAGTCTCTGAAAAACTGAAGAGGATTTTCTGCAAACACAAAATCCCAGAACATTTCAAACCAATCAAAACCCTTAAACAGAGGCTAGTGCATCCTAAAGATAAAACCCCCAAACCCAATATGAGCGGAGTGGTATATGCTGTTCAGTGCAGCGAGGAATGCTCTGATCTTTATTTTGGAGAAACCAAACAACCTCTCCACAGACACATGGCCCAACACAGAAGAGCGGCCTCCTCTGGACAAGACTCTGAAGTACATCTACATCTTGTGGACAAAGGACATTCTTTGGAGGACCAGAATGTTCACATTTTGGATAAAGAAAATAGGTGGTTTGAGAGGGGCGTGAAGGAAGCCATCTATGTTCAGAGAGAAAAACAACTTTAAACAGAGGTGGTTGACTCAGATTCCAGCTTTCAAAAACTTACAATTCAGTTATAGAGATGATTCCTTCCAGGTTTTACCACAACCCCCACTCCATCTCAGAAGAACAAGTAGCTCAGCCAGGTGAACAATCCCTCCTTTAACAACCGACCCTTAACAATCATAGACAGGTATCAGATATTACAGGCTAACAATGGAACCAAACAACCCGCTCGTCGGCTTCAATTTGCATGTTTCCAAGCAATACAAGGCCTTGTTTATATAAAGACTCAAACTCACTGCGGATCCAGACAGTTGAATTGAGAAAGCTTCCTGAAGGGGAAGCGAAACGGGCCTTCAAACCTTGGGAAACCAGAGTCCAGTGATTGTTTTTAAGCTTTTACGGGAACGCATTGACTGAAAAGCTTTAGCCGGTTCTCAAACCAACAACCTCCCTGGATTGCAGAGCAAACTCCTGCACCCAGCTACATGTACGTGGCCCCTCCATAACATCCATTGAAAAAAGAAAACTCTTGTAGTAAAAAAATATGTTTTTAATTTAGTATAGAAGTGTTTTAAAATAAGATTTAATGGTCTGATCTGATGGGCAAACTGGAACAGTTGACTTCAATACATCCCCCTCAAGAATTGGCTGCTAGACTTCCTCACTAACAGACTTCAGTCAGTCCGGGTCGTACAGAACACCTCTGATGTCATCACCCTAAGCACAGGCTACCCCCAGGGCCGCTTCTCACACACCGAGCCTGGTGGTTCTGCTGGAGGTTTCTTCCTGTTAAAGGAAGGTTTTCCTCTCTCACACCGTAAGCTACAAGCATGCGCTTAGTGTGAGGTGGCTAAGCTGTACAGTCAATGAGTAGATGCAATCAGCTGGTTTTTTCATAGATAGAAAAACTCTGGAAACAATCTGACTGAATGATCTGGTGAACTGGAATAGTGCCTTGAGATGTTATCATGTGTTGTGAATTGGCGCTTATAGAAATAAACCGAATTGAATTCAAATTTTTGCACTATGTTTCCTTTGTCCACATTGTTTAGGCTTTTGATCACTGCTGCACTTTATGAAATGGAAATGTTAATTTCACAGCTAAGCTGCAGCTCATATACTGCCGAAAAGCTGTACGACACCAAATTTCTGTTTCTATACACTATGCAGAGATGGCAAAAGTACTCATTTTCCGTACTTGAGTAAAAGTACAGGTACTTGTGTTAAAAAATTTTGGGTAAAAGTGGAAGTACTGATTAAACTTCTTTACTCAAGTAAAAGT
>JAGKQL010000006.1:3551524-3577466 GCA_018398635.1 Cyprinodon brontotheroides | reverse complement strand
AATTTGCAAAATATCACGAGAGTTTGTAACAGAACGATGAAATTTCATGAGATTTTGAAAGTAAAATAGATCGATACCGCTGCTTTTAAAAATCAATGTGATATCAGCATATGAAAATAAGGTTTGAGTATATTATTTTTTCAAAGTGTCAGAAATGGATAACAAAACTTATATTTTCAATGACTACTTATTTTTTGTCCAGCTTTAACATCGGTATCGCATATTGGTTATCGGCTACATGAGTTTTTAAAATATCAGCAGCATACCGGATATCGCCCAAAATCCCAATATCGCATCCCTAGTTTTTAATGTCGTCGTCTTTTCTTTTCAGGGCTTTCAGCACAAATAAATTGCCCAAATATCCAAGGCAGCTGCGTTTCTTTCACTCTAGTGGAGCCTCATGTTCCTCTTCTACTCGCTTGGCTTCCCGGAAAGACGAAATCCCCGAAAGTAGCTTCTATCTCACTGCGGAGCTGAGTCCCACCTGGTTTTCAGACGTACAGTGTGAGCAGGTAGAACGCATCAGAGCGTCGGGTCGCACAGCGTGAAAACAAACATTGGGAGCTGTGAACTTAAACGCTGCAGTTTTGTTGTACAGTGTGAGCTGTAGCTGCGTGCAACAATTAAAAATCATACAGTGTATGCCTAGGTATGTTTTAAAGGGCTGTGCGCTGATGGGGATGATGGTCATAGACCTTCCAGCGCCAGGCTGATAAAAAGTCTTCCATCGGATTCAAGAATGGAGGGCCTATAAACTAACATTACCCCATATGGTGATGTATCTGGTCTCCTCTTCATCCAACTTCTTCTCCTCCACTTCCGCGGTCTCCTCAAATTCTTACTCTTCTTGCTTCCTCCATTGTAACTCACAGTTACTCATAGTTCTTAGGCTGATTGCAAAGGAAACTAATTATCTAAAACAGTTTTAATATGTGACAGAGTGCCAGACAGTTGGTAAAATGTTGAAACTAATAGCATTATATGTTTATAGTCTGGCAAAGAGTGTGTTGATCATTTGGAAATTGAGTGTAAAGCAATGAGTTGTCTTTACAGTTCTGCAAAAAGAGTGCTGAGCAGTGGGCGTACGAAATTGCAAACTGAGTGCAAAGCCGTGTTTGTACTTTTAGTTTTGCTAACTCATCGAGTGGCTTTGATATAAGTATAAATAGTTTTAGAAATGTTGCTGTAGAAGTCACAGTTAGAGTTTAAACACGAAGAAAAAAAAATATTGAAATCACACAATTCAATATATTTCATTACGATTTAAACAAAAGTTGCCTGCTGAATAACAAAATAATGTATTACAAATATTTTACTCCACTATCAATCTTACAAATTGTGCATGTATTTATATCCAGCCATTAACTAATACCTTATAAAACCCCTTTCACAAATTTCTATTGTTATTCCTGTGGGATATACAACTTTGGTTATTTGGAGGCTGAACATTTTATGAAATCATATTTACAAAATAAATCTATCAGATTGGATGAATTTGTTGTAAGTTTCGAGGTCTTTGCGATGCTGTTTGTTTACTACTGCTCTCCTCCCGAGACCTCTGCAGATCAGCTGTATTTATTCTGCTTTCACAGAGCAGAGCGTAAAGTCAAAGCAAATTTCACATTTTGCTTGTAAAAGATTCTGTGAATCATTCATTATATTTCTCTCCACTGCACAACTATGTAGTTTGTGTTGATCTATATCATAAACAGATTGAAATTGTAGTTGTATTTCTTTAGGAGTAAAGCTCAAGACGTATCAAAACATTTGCAATTCACTGTAATATGTCCATCCTAATAAATGAGACCAAATAATTCTTAAGTTTTATCATCTTTTTACACTACTGCCATTTAATCACTCAACTGTTTGCAAGCTAACCTTTAGTAGGTCGTGAAAAGGAACTGCCCTAGCCACCTGGCTGTTTTTCTGATTTATCCTGCACTCCTTTTTAGATAAAAATGCCTGGGAGGACCTTAAGGGTATACAGTAGTAGCCATTCACAATTTCCCCACTTTCCTTGATGTGGCTTCTTGGCTGGTCCTTTACAATTCCTTTTTTAACCCAGTTAACCCCCAGTGGGCCTCAGCAGATGGCCGCTCACACTGAGCCTGGTTCTGCTGGAGGTTTCTTCCTGTTAAAAGGGAGTTTTTCCTCTCCACCGTCGCTACAAGCAAGCATGCTTTAGTGTGAGGGATTGTATTTCGGAGCCAATGAGCCAATGTAATCAACTGGTTTTCCAGATAGATAGAAAACTTCTGTATCAATTTGACTGTATGATCTTTGTTGAACTGTAAAGTGCCTTGAGATGATATGTGTTGTGAATTTGGCGCTATATAAATAAACTAAATTGAATTGAATTAAACTGTCATGATTTTTCTAAGGCTCGGACCCACAAGCAGTGAAGCCAAAACAGAGAGAAACGGTATAAAAGTTCAACGGGTTTTATTGAAGAGTATTTTGAGTTCGGAATCGGTGCAGAGTTCCTCCGAACTCTGCTCGGCCGGAAACTGGAAGACGAGGGGAAGACAGACTGTTAGATTCAGGCTCAGTGGGGAACTGGAGTTGTTAATCTTGAAGGAGAGGATTTGATGCCACTCACGTTTCGGAGAGAAGAAGAGACACGTCTCCAGTCTGTGTGTTGGTCTTCCAGAGTTTGTTTGATTCAGTGGAGGGCGGAACAGGGTTTACCCAGAACTCGGATGCTGGTTGCAACTCAGTTTTCCTGTGGTACTTGAACAGGTCGTGGGTGAAGATGACTTCCTTACTCAGAGAGAGATCTCAGCGTGCTCAAAGGGGCTGGATCCAAACCTCCTGTCTGGAATCCGCCGCTCAGTGTAAGACTCAGTTGATCCCACCTGGGAGAGGGCGGTCCGAAAGGTCCAGTTTGCAGGAAGGGCTTCCTGCCGAAAAGCAAAGAACAAACAAAGTTGAGACTCAGGGAGAAACAAGCTCTCAGTTAAACTCAATGTGATCTCAGCTTGGCTAGAGAGCAAATACTGAAAAATGCAAAACTCAGATTAGACTCAGCATAAACAAGGCTTGGCTAGAGTAACCCAAACTGGCAAACACTCTGGCGCCGAAGTAGTGGCAACCAGCAGCTTCAGAGTAGTCCGGTGATGAGGCAACAGCTTGCAGGTGTGTGTGGAGGAGGTGAACCGGAGCCAGGCGCCTCCTGGTGGTGGAAGGGAGAAACACAAAAGACAAGACAAACAGACGGACACAAAAACTGGGATCCTGACATAAACATCAATCTTTGCACTAAAATATTCTGTCATGATTTGTTCACATTAAGATCTAAAGAGAAGCAACGTCTCCTGCTCAGACCCTTAATTCAGTGAAAAGGTGGAGTCAGAGTATAAAAATATGCTAAAGGGGGTCACTGCAGTGGCTGGGAGTCGCAGGGAAGTGGGCTGCCATTCAGAGTTTGACTGGGAAGGGCCATTTTGAATGGCTGCTACTGTACGTATTACATATGATATGGTGCAAATAAATTTCTTTTTCATGAAAGTTTAGGAACAAGAAAATTATCATTTAAACAAAAACAAAAAAAGGCTTATAAAAAGTTAATTTAATTCATTTTTGTCAATATGGAAACAGTGATAAATAAGTTATGTTGATATTAAATATGATGCTTTCATGAAAGTTTAGGAACAAGAAAATTATAATTTAAATTAAAATAAAAGCTGGCAATTTAATTCATTTCTGTCACTATGAAGTATGAGATAAGTTGCATCATTCATCAGTTTTTCCAATAGCTTTTCACCAGGGAGGTGTAAGGTCTTGCGTTAGATGTAGGGTCAGAGCAACTGATCAGCAACTAATAAAACCTTTATTATGAACATCGTCCCTGTCATGAATTTCATGAAAATCCTTTTTATGAAAACATGTTTTTAATCCTAGAAAGTAATTACATTTATAATATCAGGTAAACTTGATAATGACTTAATTCTTGTCTGTGGAATGATTGATTGTCAGGGATTACCGAACTGATCAGAGTTGAATTAGTCTTAGTATCTCTAAAAAGTAATAACGTCCCATGGACAGTATGGTATGATGAGGGTTCATTACTTGTTCATAGAAGAAAAAAATGACTAACATTGTGTAGCACAGGGGTCACCAACGTGGTGCCCTCAAGGACCACATGGGGGGCCCTCAGAGTCTTCTAAATAAAGAACAACCCACCAGTGGGCTAAGTTTGAAATTTAATTTTATTCTGTTGCTCTTCTTTTTAATCATTTATAGAGATTTCAAAGCGACAATGTCTAAATAAACTTAGAAATTAAAAGAAACAATAAAAATATCTTGATAATGAACAAAAGTTTAGGCTGACGCTAACACTTGCAGCTCATGGGTCAGCAATGGTCGCCCTTCCTAGGTCTCGTTACCCTTGAAGTGGCCCTCAGCCTTAAAAAGGTTGGTGACCCCTGGTGTAGCATTAAAAAAAGACTAAGAAATACACTCACCGGCCACTTTATTAGGTAACACCTGTCCAACTGCTCGTTAACACTTAATTTCTAAGCAGCCAATCACATGGCAGCAAAACTCAGTGCATTTAGGCATGTAGACATGGTCAAGACAATCTCCTGCAGTTCAAAACCGAGCATCAGTATGTGGGGGAAGAAAGGTGATTTGAGTGACTTTGAACGTGGGTATGATTGTTGGTGCCAGAAGGGCTGGTCTGAGTATTTCAGAAACTGCTGATCTACTGGGATTTTCACGCACAACCATCTCTAGGGTTTACAGAGAATGGTCCCAAAAAGAAAAACATCCAGTGAGCGGCAGTTCTGTGGGGCGGAAATGCCTTGTTGATGCCAGAGGTCAGAGGAGAATGGCCAGACTGGTTGGAGCTGATAGAAGGGCAACAGTGACTCAAATAACCACCCGCTACAACCAAGGTGGGCAGAAGAGCATCTCTGAACGCACAGTACGTCGAACTTTGGGGCAGATGGGCTACAGCAGCAGAAGACCACAATCGGTGCCACTCCTTTTCAGCTAAGAACAGGAAACTGAGGCTACCAATTTGCACAAGCTCATCGAAATTGGACAATAGAAGATTGGAAAAACGTTGCCTGGTCTGATGAGTCTCGATTTCTGCTGCGACATTCGGATGGTAGGGTCAGAATTTGGCGTCTACAACATGAAAGCATGGATCCATCCTGCCTTGTATCAACGGGTTCAGGCTGGTGGTGGTGGTGTCATGGTGTGGGGGAATATTTTCTTGGCACTCTTTGGGGCCCCTTGGTACCAATTGAGCATCGCTGCAACGCCACAGCCTACCTGAGGCATTGCTGACCATGTCCATCCCTTTATGACCACAATGTACTATAGCTAACTTCTGATGTGGCTACTTTCAGCAGGATAATGCGCCATGTCATAAAGCTGGAATCATCTCAGACTGGTTTCTTGAACATGACAATGAGTTCACTGTACTCAAATGGCCTCTCCACAGTCACCAGATCTCAATCCAATAGAGCATCTTTTGGGATGTGGTGGAACGGAGATTCGGGAGATCATGGATGTGCAGCCGGACAAATCTGCGCGACAACTGTGGATGCCATCTGATGTCAATATGGACCAAACTCCCTGAGGAATGCTTCCAGCACGCTTGTTGAATCTTATGCCACCAAGAATTGAGGCAGGCCTGAGCGCAGAAGGGGGTCCAAACCCGCTACTAGCATGGGGTACCTCCAATAAAGTGGCACGGTGAGTGTATATCTAATTCAATACAAGCTCAACAGGATGCCCCCCCCACACCACCAATGATTTTGTTTAATAAACAAAATGATATATATGCCTGATAAACGCTATCAAATTTGTTAGAACTGATTAAAAAGTAGCTTTTAACAGCATCTTTTTGCCACCTTATTATTTTTGTGCGACTTTCATAGCCTTCATGTAAATTTCCCCTTCTTCACAGCCGTTTAAATTTTATGACCACTGACTAACTTAAAGCAGGAAACTTTAAAAAGGCTCCAAGTTTTGCTGTGTATTTCATACATGCCTATTGTTAATATTTAATCAAATAAATGCATATTTTATTGATTGTGAAGCTGAAGTTTAAAATCACCGGCATATTTTGAACTCAGTTCTGCGTGAATTTCCTTTTAGCTGCGACGCATGCACTTCTGTTTGGTGATTAAATAGAAATTATGCACAAAGTCTTAATAAAAAAAATCCAACAACCACCAAACGAAAGTATCACATATGAAGGTTTTTTTTTGTAAGAAAAGCAATAAAACGGATTAACATGTACTACAGTGAAAAGAAAAGGCTTCCATGAAGCAGTTGTGTTAAGCTATGAATTATGCACCTTGGAAGATCTTTTGTTATTATTATTTTTTTTTAAATAAATTTGCAGTTAAGTATTTATTACCGTATCAGAACTTCTGTGTTGACATCAGCAGTCATTTCTTGCAGCTCTGACATGAATATAAAAAGAAGGACTCCAGGCTTCTACAGAGGGACCTTTTCATGTGGCGCCTTCCAGGGAAGGCAGCAGGACACACGACCCCAGAGAGAAAAGTGTCCAGCATGCCCTTAAAGCACATATACTGTTGTTGGACTGACCAGGCCAAGGATTAAAGGGAATTTGTAGGCAGACTCCTTCTCTGGATCTCCTAGTTTGTACCACCTGTGGACTTGCTACAGGGAATGCAGTCTGAGCACCTTTGATTGATCCACATGGCATGTTGACCTGGGAGGGCTCAACAGGCTCTACTTCTTTTTTTAGAGAAACAGCATGCTGTCTGAAAGCTGAGAGTATGCAGGCCTACATGGAATCTAGCTTCAACCTTCATGACTTGAATGCAAAGTAAAATATAGTTTTCTTGCTTTTTCATCCACTTTTAACCCTGTAAAAAATGAAGGCCTAATTTTTGTGCATTAAAAACTCAAGTAAGCTAATGTTAGGATAATTATCATTGATGATGTGTGAGTTTATTACACCCTGGTAGGGGCTGCCTCTTATGGAAGCGAAGACATTTGAGATTTATTTTTCAAGATGTACCCCCAGCAAATACATACCAAAATTCAATTTGAAATGTAAAATTTGAAAATGAAAAAAGCATTTTCAGCAATGCTTTTTCATTTTATGAATGTGGCTGCATTACTTGACTCATAATTAGTAATCAATAATCCTGTTTATGCTTTCTATTTTCTTTTTACATGTGATAGCTTTACTTATTTAAAATGAAAAAGAAAAATACATTTGAGATTTATTTCCTGAAATCCAAACAAAATAGGCAGCAAAATGTAATTAAAAAAAATTAAAAAGCATTTCTGGAGAAATGCTTTTTTAATTTTAAGAATGTGGCTGTATTGTTTGACTCCTAAATGAAATAAGTAATTAGTAATAATTAATCCTGTTTGCATTTTCATTTTTCTTCTTTAACACTGCTCTGTCCTTTTACTTAATTAAAATGAAAAAGAAAAAGACATTTGTTATTTATTTTTCAAAATGTATCCCAACAAATACATACCAAAATTCAATTCGAAATGTAAAATTTGAAAATGAAAAAGCATTTCTGGAAATGCTTTTTCATTTTAAGAATATGGCTGCATTGTTTGACTCATAAATGAAATTAGTAATCAATCCTCCTATTTGCATTTGTATTTTCCTCTTTAAGACTGCACATTTTATGCCATAATCCGAAGAGAAAACACAGCCCGACATTGCTTTTTCATTTTCATGGTCTACCAGCAAAGTACTGTCCATAACTCAAAAAGCGGCGGGCGCAGCAAGAGTGACATCAGCAGCCGCTCTTCCTCAGGTCCTTGCTGACCGGCCTACCCATTTTGTTCGGTATTATTTTGCGCATTTCTGGAAATGCTTTTCCTTTACATTTCAAATTGAATTTTGGGTATGTATTTTCTGGGGTACCTCTGAAAATGTCTTTTTCTTTTCCATTTTAATTAAGTAAAAGGATGAGCAGTGTTAAAGAAGAAAATGAAACAGGATTGCAAACAGGATTATTGATTACTAATTTATTCATTATCTTTATTAAAGGCAGGATGAAATATCAAAGTGTTGAAGATCTTTAGAAAAATGAAAATGCATTTTAAAGTGATCTTTGGGCTATTGATTACTAAAATAATTCTTCCATTTACTTTCTAATCATTTTGATAATGCAGCTCAAAGAGTTCCTTCTGATTTGAAATGATGATTATAATTCATTATCAGTCTGCCTATCTAACCTACAATGCTTTTTCATTTTCAAACTTTACATTTCAAATTGAATTTTGGTATGTATTTGCTGGGATAAATTTGGAAAAATAAATCTCAAATATCTTTTTTGGAGGGATTTCTACATTTTGATTAAGTAAAAGGATGAGCAGTTTTAAAGAAGAAAATGAACATGCTGCATTTTGTTGATTACAATAATTTCATTTATGAGTCAAACAATGCAGTTACATTCTTAAAATGAAAAAGCATTTCTGGAAATGCTTTTCATTTTAAACTCTTGGCATTTCAAACTGAATCTTTGTATATATTCTGCTGGGGTTACATTTTAGAAAAATAAATGTTAAATATCTACTGGAATTTAATTAAGTAAACATATGAGCAGTGTATAAAGAAGAAAATGAAAATGCAAACAGGATTCTTCATTACCAATTTCATTTATGAGTCAAACAATGCAGCCACATTCTTAAATATGGTAACGATTCGCTTCCATAGCCTGTTGCGTGTCAGAACTGATGTTTTAACCTAATAAGGACAGTTCTTCTGTCCTGATATACAGTTATAATCTTCATTCTGTACGTGGCAAAGATTTGGAAATGGAATGAGAGTTGTGTCCTATTTTGTTAATGCTGGAGCCGTGGATATGTAATCATCTGCTAACGTATATGATGTCAAATGAGACGACATGGCAGACTGGAAATGTATAAAATGCCTTTTAACTGTTAATCGGGGCCACTTCCTGAGAGTCCGGAGGTGAGCAGCTACCTTCTGTACATTCTAAGCAATTTCTCTGATCTGAGTAAGATTACAACAATTTCTATCATAATCTGTTGTCATGTCTCCTGGTTATTTAATACATATAAGTTATGAAGTGTTATTTAAAGAGTTTGTCCCGAGTGATCTCTTTTTAGGGAAAATAACCGGAGCAATAGAGCATCAAGGTGCAGACACAGAGCCTATCCTTAACACTCATTAGAGCTTTGTTTCTCAAACTCCAATCCAAGCTTCTTCTTGTCAATATAGAGGCAGGGATATGTTATGCATCAGGGGCTAAAGTCCACCCATCTCACTCTGTTGGTTTTAACAAGGCCAGGATAGCAGCCAGATTGACAGCTGCCAGGGCATTTTAACAGCCTTCGTGTAAAACTGCTAAACTCCAAGGAGCCATATGAATTAGTCCCTGCCAAATCACACAGAGCACAAACCCACTGCCTTCACCACCACAATTTTCCAACTAACCATACGCTTTGATGAAGAGAAAAATACTGCCTGGGAATATGCATTTTTTTTCAGTACAAATTACCTAAAATGCACACTCCTCTCATTATCTTTTAATGAGTGACACTTTGTTCCTTTTTTAATTTTAGTTAAATCTGAAATAATGATTATCAAATGCTTAAGATTTTTGTAGATATCATTCTTTTTTCTCTTTATTTACTGAGAGAAGTTGGGCCTTAAGGAAAATGTGGATCTCCTTAGTCTAGAGCAGGGATCCAGTCCAGTCCTCAAGAGCAACTATCCTGCAACTTTTTGATGTGCCCCATTTTAACACACCTGGATCAAATAAGTTGCTGGTGATCATGCCTCTGCTGAGCTAAATTTTAATTCCAATTCAGTTTATTTATATAGTCCCAAATCATAACACATGTCATCTCGATGTCAAGATTTGGTTTTAAGGTTTATGTTAGGAACCAAAAGCAGAAGCTGAGAGGCAGGGGTGAGATCTTAGAAGGTTTAATGAAAAATCAGGCAGCAAAAACAGGAATCCAAAAATCCAACTTAAAAATGTAAATCAAAACAGAAATCGAAAAAAACCAAGATAAGAATTGAACACTAACCAGGACCATGGAAACACCAGGGGAAAAAATCATGAGGAGCCAGGGTAGGATGAAATAAGACGAGGAACCAGCAAAGAGGGACGGCAGAGGGAGTGTATTTATGGCTGACTGAACAAAGGTAGGGACTAATGAGCTGATAGTGAGCAGGTGTGAGCAGAGCTAATGAGGAAGCCAAGGGCAAAGAACACAAGGGGGCAACAGAGGATAGACAGAAAAACCTAAGAAACGTAAATGAATCCAGACACCAATAAAGCTAGAAACAAAGGAAAAACCTGGATGAACTTGAAACTGAAAACTTAGAGAAAAACAACAGAACCAAGATGGTTACACTGAGGCATGATCGAGTTCATTCTGCTCCGAAGGAAAACCAGCTGATTGCATCGACTCATTGACTCTTCAGCAACCTCATGTACTACTTTTTATACTTAAAAACATGCTTGTAGCCCACAGTGGAGAGGAAAACTCCTTTGAACAGGAAAAACTCACTACAGCAGAACCAGGCTCAGTGAGAACGGCCATCTGCTGAGGCCCACAGGCAACCGTCAACCAGCCCACAGGCGGCCCCGGTCCAGGAAACACACAGCCAGGCAGACGAGGCTCCGAGCCAGCTCCCATGTCAGAGGATGAAGAGAGCGCACATCCAGTCAGTCACGTCAGAGAAACAGGACTATACTGGAAAAACAGCTCCAACATCTAGAAACAAAGGTGTTGATGGCAGCAGCACAGCTGATATTTCTCTCCAGGATGGAGTCACAGCCAAAACAGGAACAGACCAGATGAAGCTACTATGAGAAAAAAGCAGAGAGAGCAGAACGCTAGAGATTGAACTAACAGATTCTGCAGAGTGGGAGAATAGAGATAGAATGAAGCAGAATGATAAAAAAGGGGTCCTCATTACACCAAAGTACGGCATTGCTACCAAACTCAGTGTACAGTGACGACAACTTTTCATTTCGAAATGTCCTTATCAGGTGGTTATAGTCCAACGACTCCTTAGTCTGAACCCATAGGCCAGCTTCCATTAGGGTCATTCCATGGTGGATTACATTTTCCACTAATGTAGCTCAGATGTCATCAGTAATTGTTTTTCTTACTTTTCATCTCGTCCTGGTCCTCCTGTTGCTTCCCTCCTCATTCTCTTCCGATAAGAACCTCCTTGTTCTGACTCCACCTCTTCCTCCTGCTTCTTCATCTCCACATCCTCTTCCTCCTCCTTCTCTAGTTCTCACCCTTCCTGCTGCCTCCTTTATATTTAACACCAACAGCTTTCCTGTGGCATACTTATAATTCTCAGGCTGATTGCAAAGGGAACTAATTACCTAGAATAGTTTTCACAGGTGACAGTGTGGCCAGACAGTATTAAGTAATTTCCGTAAATATGTATATTTTTACTTGGAGTGTGTTGATCATTTGGAAATTAAGTGTAAAGTGGTATGTTGTGTTTGCAGATCTCCAAAAGGTGTGCTGTGCAGTGGATTGTACTCACACTTTCACCAAGTATGTGATACAAAAAATTTAAAATTCAGTGCCAAGCAGTGTTTTTTGCTGTTAGTTTTGCAAACTCTGTCAGAGTTTTGCATTTCATAATAATTGTTTTAGAAATCATGCTAAAAAAAAAATCACTCTTGAATTTGGGCATTAAAAAACGCTGTAATGTAACTCTCTCTGATGGATACATAGAATAAATTGTTTTGATTCCAAAGCTATTATAAGTAAATGTTAGGAATCCAGTTTGTGTTTTTGTGTCTTCTCTCCCTCCACCACCAGGTGGTGCCCTGTCCTCGTTGGTCCTCTCACACACCTGCGGCTGGTTGACTAATCACTGAGGACTATTTGAGCCATGGACTGCCACTACCTCGGCGCAGGAGTGTTTGCCAGTGTTGGGTACTCTAGCCAAACCGAAGCTTTAGCTGAGTCTAACTTAGTCTTTGTTTTTTCGCTGACCCTAACCAACTTTTTTGTCTTTGCCTTTTCGGCAGGAAGCCATCCTGCAAGCTGGATCTTTGGCCTTCTCCCCCTGGAAGGATTGTTTGAGTCTCACACTCAGCAGGGGAAAAACCTCCACAGGTTCCGTTCAAGTCCTCCTGGATTCACAAGTGACAGTCCGCTCAATAGCTCCTCTGGGTCAAACCAAGTCTATACCTGTCCGCCCTCCAACGAGTGTCAACCTCTGGAACAACCCACACCAACTGGATTCTGGGAAGAAAGCCTTCTCTAGTAATGTGAGTCCCGTTTTCTCTGTCTCTCCAAGTCATTGTTCAAAGTTCCCACGGATCCTGAACTAACCACTGATACTTCCTTTACCTGTTCCAGTTCCGGTTCACCAGTTCACTGTGTTCCCTGAAACCTTCCCTGCTGGTTTCATCAATAAACCTGTACCCTGGTTCTCTGAGTGGTTTACTGCATGTGGGTCGGAACTCTTAAGAAAATCATGACAGTAAATAATATATATTTATAATATATTTAATGTAAGAATGAAAAATATTAAAGTTCTGCAAAACAAAAACATAAGGTTCAAAATTGCCTGTTTATGTCTGCTTGCAGAACAACCTCTACTATTCAAGAAAAGTTAAAGAAATCAATCCACTGGACTTTGTTTCCAAGTTTGAAGACGTTTTGCTTCCCATCCAGGAAGCTTTTTCAATTCAAAATGTCAGAAATAGAGTTGAGGCTTCTTAGAGTGGACCAGACTAGAGTCTTTTTTTTTGCGTAGAAACATGCAAATTGAACCGGACAGCGTTTTGTTTCTTTGCTAGCATGTAATACCTGAAACCTGTCTATGTTTCTGAAAGGAGGGAATTGTTGGCCTGGGTGAAGAGTCGAGGTCTTCTGTTCCCCTTTAATGGGGTGGGTGCTGCAATGATAGCTTGAAGGAATCAACCCCATCAGTTAATGTAGTCCACCCCCTCTGTTTAAGGTTGGTTTTCCTTTCTTACCATAGATGGCTTCCTTCACGCTCCTCTCAAACCACCTATCCTCTCTGTCCAAAATGTGAACATTCTGGTGCTCAAAAGAATGTCCTCTGTCCATAAGGTGTAGATGTACCACAGAGTCTAACTTAACTTTTTTGGAATGACCTACATGAGTGAGAATCTTCACCTGCCCCTTTTACCGTCTGCGTTATTTTTCTTTTTCTGCAGCCTGTGCATGAAAGCACCAGGAGAAAAGGGTAACGTGTGTGAATGTCAGAGGCATTATCAGCATTCAGTAAAAAAAAAGAAGAATTTGATGCCCTATAAGTGAACACAGTTAAAATGGCCGAAGGTTTTTATCACTTAAGCTTTCCATGGATTTAGTAAACAGCATCCGATGGTGACCATATAAAATCCTTGGTTATAATGATTCCTTTCACTGAGTAAGTAATGCTTTCCAATTAATTACATACATCTCAGATAATTTAATATACCTGTACCTTTAGGTGAGACCTTTAAAGTGTTTTGGTTGAAAATCAGTTTTGTCCAAAGTTAAAGGAAATTTCTCATCATTAGACAGACGCATATAACTGCAGTGCATTGGGAATTTATTTGGGCGGGTGGGAAACAACAATGGAATTTGTCACGTTCTTTTTTCTGTCACCTCCCTTTCTCTCAAAAGAGAGGGGAAGTCAAAAAACACCATTTGTTGGTGCACATTACATCTCTGCTGCTATATTCCCAAATGAAAGCCCAGTATGTGGCTCCTTTCAACAGAGGATGGTAGCAGACCCTGTTAATTGGACTTGGCTCGGTTCTCTACGAAGCTCTATTGTCAGCATGACAAACTGAGGATTACTGAGCCAGAACTGCACAGTGCTCATGGCCACATGAACTGAGCTCAGACTATTAAACCATTGTGTTTAAATTGAGAGATAGTAGTTTAACTTAGAAGATTGGAGCACAATAGTAGGTCCTGTGCAGTAATTTGCAAATGTTTTCATACACCTTAAACATTTTTCTCATATTGCTTTCACAGATTTCCTTGTATTTAATAGGGATTTTATGGAATACAAAATAAGATTGTGCATAACTGTGAAGTTCTACAGACAATTCCTTTGTTTTTACCAAAATCAAATTCTACACAGGATAGCCAACATCTAGTGCCTTCAGAAGTCAGCTAATCATGAAATAATTAATCTCTGGTGTAATTTAATATCAGTACAAGGATACCTATTCTGTGAATATCTTAAAAGTTTACTAAGAGAAACAAAGTTGAAAACTTCAGAGATGAATTACTTGCATCTACAAAAGGCCTGAGACAGGTTGATAGAGCTAAATCAGTATCAGCTTACATTGACATTGACAAAGAGATCTGGCACTTTAAAAGAAAACAATGAAAAACAAAACACTGAGGATTTAAACACTATTAAACAAGTACTGAAAGCCAGACATTAAAAAGTCATGGTAGCAAGGCTGACATCCACTTCCCGGATTAGAGGCTGGGGTGCTATCTCCGGCGCGGTCTAACGGCAAGCGGCGAAGTCCACGGAACGGAACAGGTCATCAGGTTTGTCACTGGGGCAATGTCTAAAAGAACATACAATCATGCGCACACAATCACCTAAGGACAATTCAGGCGATGCCATTATAACCTCACGAGTCACTGTTTTTGCTTGGACTGTCGGAGGAAGAAAGAGTACACGGAAAGAACCCATGCATGCATTAGCCTCGCGTGACATTTGAGACCATCCTGATCTCGGCGAGCTGTTCAAGGTTTCACTGGCGAGATCAGTCTGGAGACTCTCCTCGTTAAAAGAAATTTGGAGCCGTTCACCAAACTTAGCGATCAATCAGCGCTGGCTTTGAGGCGGGTTGAGGTGTGTGACGCAACGGTAGCCGTATTGTGCTCAGTCTAAATAACATGGCGGCTTCAGCCGATGAAACTAAGCGTTAGCGTTAGCTATCGAGCAAGTTTTATCGAATTACGGAGTATTTCTTCACTGAAAGAAGAAGGCAAACACTGCTCTGGGAGGCTTTTTCTCAGAGGAAAGATGTTTTTGCTCTTCTCCCCACTGGTTTCTCGCAAGAGTAGCCTGGCTTTGTGCTTGTGTTTTCTTCGCCGCTTCTGTTAGTACGCCATATGCTTCGTTGATCTGATTGGTTGATTTGGGTCGTCTATCACCAGCATACATTAATCAGCTAACCAGTCTTTTCGCCCCTTCCCAAAAATTACTTCAACGGAAGGCTTCCAGATGGATATGTGGAGCAAATCCATCTGGTGGAGTCAGGTTATGCATGTATTGGGAGAACATGCAACCTCCATGTAGAAAGACGCTGTGTCCGGAATCGAACCTGGAACATTCTTACTGCAACAGTGCTACAAACTGTGCAGGGCAAAATGTTAAAGAAGGCTACTGCAAAAGTAAACATTATTACGATACTCTCATTTTATTCTGCAGCTTTGTTTTACAATAAAAGATCATTTCAGTGTTACTGTGAGGTTCCTTCAGTTAAAGTATCCTAACAACCTGGCGTTGTTTTGGTGTGGAGGGCAGGGCTCAACTAACTTCTGTTTTTCTGTTCTTATCAATTAGGCTCCGATTTAAGTGCTCAACCACAAGTAAGGGCGTTGCTTTCAATATCATTGTCTTTATTAGCTGTATAAACCTAGCCTGACGTAGACCTAATAGCAGAATCTACTCACCTCAACTCTCCAGCGGCAGCCATTGTTGATGTCACCCAAGCGCGCTTTGGTGACGTGGTTGATTACGTTACTGTTGATCATCTGCCCATCATGCGCTGTATAAAGCACGCGCCTGAAAATTTGATTGGCCGCCACATATTGATAACGAGCACGTTCGCCATTACTATTGAGCAATGCCAGGCGAACTTCCGACCTCTCAAGCGCGTTGTGGGGACTAAGTCGCAGTGGCACAGGCTAGTATAAACCATCAAGTGATTGAATAAGTAAAGCTTTAAATCAAGGTAACTGGTGACTTATTTCAAGATGTTACAAGGGTCCGTTTCATGAAGTAGGTTTAACAAAGCGGTTTCGCCTTGTTGTTTTTGGGTTACTCTATAAAGCTTCAAACTCAACACTAATTCTGACATTTTTGAATTGAAAAAGCTTCCTGGATGGGAAGTGAACCGTCTTCAAACTTGGAAACTATGTCCAGTGGATTGTTTAACTTTTTTAGAAACGACTATATCCTGCATAACTATAGAGATAGCTATACACTTCAGAAAAATTGAGCTTATTAAGATTCCAGTTTTTTTGCAGTGTAGCCTTAAAAGTAGACAGGGTGTCTGCCTCGCAGGACTAAAACTGGTAGTTGTGGTTCCACAGGAAGAGGAGCCTGAAGAACTAAAAAGATCTGCCTCATATCTGGAAGTTGTTTTAGATAGTTCTATAGAACCACTAGTAAACCTGCAGATTGAGAGAAGTATGCTCTGTTAGGAACATAAGGAACAATCAGATCTCTGATATCAGATAGAGCTTGGCCATTTAAGGCTTTATATGTGAGAAGGAGGATTTTAAATCTTATTCTGGATTAAATCTTATTCTGCAACAAAGGGCTAGGATAGGAGGATATTCAGCATTAATGTTTGATTTTTTAATGTTTTCCAAGGTTTAATTTTCCAGTATCTAATCTCTTTTTTCTTTGCCATTGCCAGCTTTCACTGGTTTAACTCCATATAGATTCCCCCTTTAGCGTGACAATGACTGAAGCAAAGCAACAAAAGAACAGTTTTGATCAAAACATACCTTATGTTAGAATATCATAGTGCTAATATGTGTTTCTTTATTGATACTGTTGTTTAAAAAGGTTAAAGGGCTCTGAAGAGTTTAGCTAGATCCTGTAGATTAGTAATTGTTGGGCCTCACCGGAAAACAAACTGAGAGACAGATGACAAACATTAGGATTTTAATTAAATCTCTATGGTTTCTGAGGTACTTTAAGATCAAAACATAAAACACATCTCTGCTTTTATTCTGCTGCATATACTGGAATGTTTACACAAGCCTGAAATTCGGGTCTCTGGAGACACACAAAGAGGCAAAGTGATGGAAAAACCCTTAATAATTACAGTTCTTAAACATGCCTTGTTCCCAGGTCGGTTGGGATTAGGATTTAAAGTCATTTAAACAAACTAAGAATAATCTTTGCAAAACATAAACCTCGTTATTTACCTTCTAATTCTTTTATCCCTATCTCCATCAATTATCTCACTTTTCTTGTTTTCTCTGAGCAACCCAATCGTCTCTTTGTTTATCAAGAACCTGAACTATAATCATGATTTTAAAGTAACTTCAAAAGAAACTTTTAACTTTCCTTACTTTGGCTTTTTTAAAGTATGTTTTAAACACTGCTGCTCACAATTTAAAAACAAGCATGTATTTATGTTAATTAGGTCCTTTTTTAAATTAATTTAAAGAAAAAAATTTTACCAGGATGAAATAAAGATTTTACACACATAATCAAAAAAAAAAAATAAAATAAAATTTGCACAGAAATTAATTTAGTTTTAAGACCTGTAGGGTATTTTGACAATATATGGAATCCTGAATGTCATTGATTTTTGTTTTCCTTGTATCCATTTTTATTAAGGATTCAATTTCTAAAAAGAAACAGCTGTTTTACAAAATGATTTACAAAATAACTTGTAGTAGATGTTTGTAGCACTCTAAATGTTCATATCTTGTAAGGCAGGGCAAGAAAAGGTAAGTAAGCAACATAAGTTGTTATGCAGTTATCTCGCTTTTAGTTCGTTTCTGCTTGAATTTTTGTCTTAAACACGGAGAAGAAGCTTTTTCTTCTTATGATTTACATTTCCAAAAGTGTTGGCACCCTGAGTTACTTTAAATCAAAGCAAAGAATCTGTTTGTTTAGACTTGCCTTTGACTGTTCTACTTCACAACTCTTATCTGACAAATCATTAGATAAAGTTTACAATTTAACTTTTATATTCCTGCCTTTATTTCACCACTGACATGTGCCTTTTCTCTTTTTTTCCCGCTACACCACTCATGTTAACCACTTACCTTTTCTTGCCTTGCCTTACAAAATATGAACTTAAAGAAACGTATTTACCATGTTTCTTTTAACATTGCTTATTTTGAATTTGGTGAAGTATGTTTTAAACACTGCTGCTCACACATTTAAAAATTAATTTAGTTTTAAGACCTGTAGGGTATTTGACAGCATATGGAAGCCTGAATGTCATTGATTTTCGTTTTTCTTGTAACAATATTTAGAAGCAGTTCTTGACTGAGAGAAACAAGTTCTGTTGAAATTGAATCCATTTTTATTAAACAGTGATGCTGTTTCCTTTTTAGATTTATTTATCATATTTTGTAAGGCAGGGCAAGAAAAGGTAAGTAAGCAACAGAAGTTGTTATGCAGTTATCTCGCTTTTAGTTCGTTTCTGCTTGAATTTTTGTCTTAAACACGGAGAAGAAGCTTTTTGTTCTTATGATTAACGTTTCCAAAAGTGTTGACACTGAGTTACTTTAAATCAAAGTAAAAAATCTGTTTGTTTAGACTTGCCTTTGACTGTTGTACTTTACAACTGTTATCTGGCAAATCATTAGATGCACTGTGTAGCAAAAGTGCGGTACAAATTGGATTTATTATTATTATTATTATTAGATAAAGTTTGTATTTAACTTTTATTTTCCTGCCCTATTTTACCACTGAAATGTGCTTTTCTCTTTTTATTCCTGCTACACCACTCATGTTAACCACTTACCTTTTCTTGCCTTGCCTTATAAAAAAAAGAACCTAAAGAAACTTATTTCCCACGTTTCTTTTAATATTGCTTACTTTGACTTTTTTGAAGTATGTTTTAAACACTGCTGCTCACACATTATAAAACAAGCATGTATTTCTGTTAATTAGTTCCTTGCTTAATTCATTTGAAGAAAAAATGTTACCAAGATTAAATAACTATTTTACACACAAAATCAGAAAAAAAACAAAATTTTCTACATAAATAAATTTAGTTTTAAGACCTGTAGGGTATTTGACAACATATGGAATCCTGAATGTCATTGATTTTTGTTTTCCTTGTAACAATATTTAGAAGCAGTTCTTGACTGAGAGAAACAGGTTCTGTTGAAATTGAATCCATTTTTATTAAACAGTGATGCTGTTTCTTTTTAGATTTATTTATCCCCTCGTGACAGAGCTTTAAGCCTTACGAAGGTCCCAAAGGAAATGTCATTTCTGCATTTTGGCACATCTCAGTGATGAGACAGATTCCAGTTTTGTCAGTTCGTGGTGCAGCTCCCATGAAGATAATGCTCCTTTATCGTTTTATATTATTAGACAAATGCAGAGAGCCACGAAATAAATTAAAGCTTTATTTCTAAATAATAAAATTATAGTGAAAAAAGTAAACAAAGCAACAACCTGGGATTGTTTTAATGTGGAAAATCATGTTCCGAAATAAGAGATTTACAAAATAATTTGTACTACATGTTTGTAGCACACTGAGTGTTGATATTTTGTAAGGCAAGGCAAGAAAAGGTAAGTGGTTAACATGAGTGGTGTAGTGAAAAAAAGAGAAAAGGCACATTTCAGTGGAAGGAAAATAAAACTAAAAGGCAAAGTAGAACAGTCAAAGGCAACTCTAAAAAAACAGATTTTTTTGCTTTGATTTAAAGTAACTCAGGGTGTCAACACTTTTGGAAATGTAAATCATGAGAACAAAAAGCTTCTTCTCCATGTTTAAGACAAAAATTCAAGCAGAAACGTACAAAAAGGAAGACAACTGCATAACAACTTATGTTCCTCAAGAATGAAAACAAGTATGCTTGTAATTTATTTAAATTTGATGTCCTTCAACTTGTAGTGGAAATACCCTTAAACTATCCTTTAGCTCTCTTAGTGCTTTAAACAAAAATATTTGTATGCAGGAATCTGCTTTGTGTATCGGTCTAGACAGTTGGAGTGGCAGCTCGAATTAAGTTTCTACAAGAGTTAGAAAAAGCAATCTCTGAGGTTTTATTGAATCAGAGGGAGAGTGAAAGCTTCAGTTTGTTAAGAGTTTGAGCAGGAAAACATTTGACAATTTGTTATAAGACACCTTTTACATGGAGCTTCTCAAAAAAGCTCAGTTGCAGTATAATTAACATGTTAAGTTCTTACTGGGGGGTTCTTTTTAGTTAGTTTGAGGAGATATAGTAATACTGTTAAAAATATAACATTGAATTAATTATAAATTATAAAATGAAGAACTGATCAATTATAGGTAACTAGCCTGAACTTATAGCACCTTTTCAAGTCAGCATTAGGGAGGCAACCCTCTCTTTCATCGGTGTGAACCCCAACGTACAGGCACCAAGATGAGGGGAAACAAGTTTGCCCACTGCTTCTCGGTGCCTTTCAATAGGGGCAACTCCAGAGTGGAAGAATGTCCAGCTCCTCTCAAGGAGACTGGTTCCAGAGTCATGTGTCAAGGTAAGTCCAGCTATCTCTAGTCAGAACCTTTCAACCTTGCGCACTAACTCAGGCTCCTTCCCCACCTGAGATGTGACATTCCATGTCCGAAGAGCTAGCGTCTTCAGCCGAGGATCAGAATGCCAAGGTCCCCACCCTCGACTATCACCCATCACACATTGCACCCGACCCCTTTTGCCCCTCTTACAGGTGGTGATCCCATTGGAAGAGGGACCCATGTTTCCTCTTCGGGCTGTGCACTGCCGGGCTCCATGGGTAAAAGCCCAGCCACCAGGTGCTCGCCAGCGTGCCCCACCTAGGCGGCATAAAGCCCCCAGACACCATAGCTCCTAAGGTCATTGGGACACTCAAATCCATCCACCACGATAAGGTGGCAGCCCAGTCCATTTTTCATTTAGATAAAATAGCTATAGCTGCATGAATCATGACAGCAGACAAGATAAAGGAGAGCAGGAGGCGGGGTTACCAATCTACTACGCTCTGGAAAGCAGAGTTTGCTGCTTTTTAGATGTTGTTGCCAAAATCTCCACCAGAGAGGTGACAATATTGACTTGTTTTGGCTTAGAAAACATGCAAATTGAAACAGAAGAACAGCTCCGACCCTTAGGAATGGGACAAAACAAGCTGTTGGACTACTGTGTAAAGCCTGGAACTCAATGCTATTTCTAACATCTTGAACTGAAAAAGCTTCCTGGATGGGAATTGCAACATCTTCAAACTTGGAAACAATTTCCAGTGGATTGTTTTATTTATTTTATTTTCTTTTTTGGTATGAATGATGATTTTCATAATTGTCAAAATAGGCTTGATTTATTTCTGAGCAGAATAAAAAAATTGTTGTTAGGGTTAACCAGAAATGAACAGTTTAGACATTTATAAATATCCAAAGAAAATAGAAAATCAACATGAGCTAAACTTCAGCCTTTGATGTATATTTAACCAAACAATTCAGGAGTCTATTGTCAGAATGTTATCAATGGAGCTAGGATAGCCCTGCCCTGCAGCGGTGAGTGAAGCCATTCACTGGCTCTGTCATATGATTGGATTGAGGCAGACCTAAGCACAGCTCAAGCTGCACTTATCAGCGAGCTGGCAGATACAGCTTGTCATACTGCCTGTCAGATCTGATGAGGGGACCACAAGCCTCACAATGCAGCTAAAATGCAATCTTCTCCTCTGCAGCTGCATGGTCTACCATGGGGACACACTTATTAGACTTTGTAAACAGTCAAATATGAGTGCTAAACTGTAAGGGTTGCTGTCAGGCTTGCTTTGCCTCTGACAGCCAGCTAGTTAAGACTTGAAGCAATTCCCAACAAACTAGTGTAATAAACAAGAATACAGCTGACCTAAAAATAAGGTTGGGAATATTGAAATTACAATACTATTACAATCCGTTGCAGAGCCATATTCAAATGGTCTTTTCAGTAAAAAGTTAGGATTTTAATTTGGTTTATATCTATAGCTCCAATTCACATCATGTCATCTCAGGGCACTTTCCAGTTCACCAGATCATCCAGTCAGATTGATTCAAAGTTTTCTGTCTAAGGAAAACCAACTGATTGATTGACTCATTGAATCTTCAGCAATTCCTCACACTAAGCATGCTTGTAGCGACAGTGGAGACGAAAAACTCCCTTTGAACAGGAAGAAACCTCCAGCAGAACAGGCTTAGTGTGAGCGGCCATCTGCTGAGGCCCACTGGGGTTCAAGGAGACAGAAGTAGACAAACAGAAAGAAGCATAGATACAAAATGATTACACTTAAAAATCATCCGAGCTCAAGGATTCAGTGACAGCCAAACAGGAACAGACCAGATGAAGCTACAATGATGATAAAAAGCAGAGAGAGCAGAACGTTAGAAATTGAACTAACAAATTCTGCAGAGTGGGAGAATAGAGATAGAATGAAGCAGAATGATGATTAAATCGGAGCCTAATTGACAAGAGACAGAAAAACAGAAGGTCCCAGAAAGAGATTTCAGTTCAGCCCTGCCCTTCAAACCAAAACAATGCCAGGTTGTTAGGATACTTTAACTGATGGAACCTCACAGTAACACTGAAATGATCTTTTATTGTAAAACAAAGCTGCAGAATAAAATGAGAGTATCGTAACAATGTTTACTTTTTCAGTAGCCTTATTTAACATTTCGCCCTGCACAGTTTCGTAAGCACTGTTCAATTCAATTAAGCTTATTTCTATAGCGCCAAATTCACAACACCACGGCCATCTCAAGGCACTTTACAGTTCAACCAGATCATACAGTCAGATTGATACAAAGTTTCTATCTAAGGAAAACCAGTTGATTGCATCACTCATTGACTCAATACAAGCAATCATTGACTAAGCATGCTTGTAGCGACAGTGGAGAGGAAAACCCCCTTTAACAGGAAGAAAACCTCCAGCAGAACCAGGCTCACTGTGAGCAGCCATCTGATGAGGCCCACTGGGGTTCAAGGAGACAGAAGCAGACATAGAAAAAAGCAGCTGTAAAAAGGCAGCCAGCCGTCCAAAAACCCTCGCCCAGTCCAGGAAACACACAGCCAGGTGCAGACGAGGCTCGAGCCAGCTCCCATGCCAGAGGATGAAGAGAGCACATCCAGTTAGTCACGGTCAGAGAAACAGGACCACACTGGAAAACAGGCCGATCTCCAAAACATCTAGAAACAAAGGTGTTGATGGAAGCAGCACAGCTGATGTTTCTCTCCAGGATGGATGGAGTCACAGCCAAACAGGAACAGACCAGATGAAGCTACTATGAGAAAAAGCAGAGAGAAAGTTTGCAGAACGTTAGAGATTGAACTAACAGATTCTGCAGAGTGGGAGAATAGAGATAGAATGAAGCGGAATGATGAAAAAGGGGGGTCCCCTATGTCCTCCAGCAGTCTAAGCCTATAGCAGCAGAACTATAGAGATAGCTCAGGATAACCTGAGCCACTCCCCAACTAACGTTTTATCAAAAGTCTAGCCTTAAAAGTAGACAGGGTGTCTGCCTCACGGACCCGGACTAAAACTGGTAGTTGGTTCCACAGCAGAGGAGCCTGATAACTAAAAGATCTGCCTCCCATTCTACTTTTAGAAATTCTAGGAACCACTAGTAAACCTGCAGATTGAGAGAGCGAAGTGCTCTGTGTTAGGAACATAAGGAACAATCAGATCTCACACCATGGTTAGTTTATTGATCCAGGTATTTACGCATATTTTGCAAGATAAAATACATTCAGCACCTGATGCACAGAAGTTGCTATTGAAGCTTTTTTAATGATGTGTAGAAAAAGGTCTTGATCAAACTGAAGACAAATTTATAAAAAACAAAGGTTAAAATTTTGAGGTTCTGCTGTAACTACACTTACAAATAAAAGCCCCAGAATGGCCTGAAATATGAAATAACCTTGCACATCTTTAGAAATACATGAATCATCCATTATTGTGAATTTATTTAGTAGAGAGTTTCTGTTTGTATAATTTCCCTTTGTTCAATCTCCCGTTAGTCCAGTTCTTGGTTATCTCTTGAGCATTTTCTTTTCAAGCTTACCTTACAAGCTTTCCATGAGATTCAGGTCTGCAGACTCTGATGGAAAGAGAAGGGGGATTTCATGCCTGATACGAATTTTTCATGCAGGTTTTGAATGTATGTTTTAAACAGCAACCTGCTAAAATTACCAATTGATTATTTGAATTTTCTTTCTTGTCATGGAGTTTGCATGGTCTAGCATTTTTTATTGAAATACAAAACATTTAATTCATGTAATGCACTTTGAATTGTCTTTGTACTGAATTGTGCTGTAAACATAAACTTGCTCCGCTTTGAAACACAACCTCTTGATATTTTATTAAATTTATGCCATGGACGTTGACAAGGTTTGTCGGAGCTTTTGAAGAAAAACAACCCGGACTGACGCACATTCATTACCGTTCTTACCAATGGGCATGAAGCCTTTTTCTACCTATTCAGCTTTTGCTACTTGCTAAATCTCTCTATCATGTATTTTGCTGAAATGATCAATTTTAGAAATGTCTGATTCATGATTGTATCACAGAAAAAGCTTTCTTCAATCATCACTCCAAAAAAAGAACCATTCTGTCAGGTTGGGTGAAGGTTTTTAAAGACCCAAATGCAGAGGAGGAGGAGGCAGAGATGGGTTTACAGATTAATACGTTTCCGCAGGACAACTGTGCCAAAAAAAATAAAATAAATTTAAAATACTGAGAACCACGAGGGAAAAACACACAAGAGGAGCCAGGAACAAGAAACCAGCAGCAAGTGAAGGCTGTGCTGCTCTTTTAAAACCAGCACCCTGATGAGACCGATGAGCTCCACCTGAGGAGGCTACCCAGGTTCTCTACAAAGATCCTCTCTGGAGGAGATGCATAACTCAGACACACACAGGAACCCTGACACATGCAGGTTGCAGATAGTGTCTAATGCTTCTTATGGAGATCCAGTGGCTACAAAAATACTAAAAATCCCTAACACAGCATATTACATACTTTAAGAAACCTTGAATTCATAATTAGCCTATTAGATGTTTCAAGGAATTCTGATTAAATCAAAACAAAAAAAAAAAGCATGTTGAACGAAACAGTAAACTACTATTTATTGCAAAGTAATGAAATGTGCCAACCGTGATTTTTAAAGGAGAAGTCCGGTTACATTTAGAATTCAAACTTCTGAAAAGTACTTTAAATATATGAAATTATTACTTAAAGTTCAATAAGTTCAATAAGAGTGTTTTTAATAGAGAGGGCAATTGCAAAAGAGATTTGAAAATGAAAAGAAATACAAAATTAACCATAGTCAGAAGCTTGAAATGATCAAA
The DNA here is from genome assembly GCA_018398635.1 of Cyprinodon brontotheroides. Taxonomy (NCBI): domain Eukaryota; kingdom Metazoa; phylum Chordata; class Actinopteri; order Cyprinodontiformes; family Cyprinodontidae; genus Cyprinodon; species Cyprinodon brontotheroides. The sequence goes on along the minus strand of JAGKQL010000006.1, from coordinate 3,552,251 downwards.
AGAAAATTATTTATATTCAATTGCATGAATTGTGGTTTTTAAATCTTCATGACTAAATATATTTTAGAAATAAATTTAAAAATTTGTAGTATTTACTACTAGATTAAATATAATTTAGAATGTTTTCAATAATTAAAGGAAAAACATCAGGTCATATTCAAAATTCAAACTTCTGAAAGTTCTTTAAATCTGAAATGATTTCCATCCTGTTCAATAAATGATAATTGTTTTTAATTAAGAGTAATTTTTCGTAACTGGTATTAGCTTTACTGGAGGCATCCATGTTTGTCAAAAGAACACTACTGCCACCTACTGGTTAGTGACATTGTCCGCGGTCTAGAGAATGAAGCTGTTGATCAAGTCCCAGTGCTGTATCTGGTGTTTGTCTACTTGGCGCTATTATCCAAGTCATCTTGAAACATTCTTCTTCCAAATGGCCCTTTTTGGCTACATATTACAGGGTTTTTCTCTGGCCAGAAGTTGATGGCAAAAAATCCTCCCTCTTCAAGTTGGCGATCCAACGCGACCAGCTTCCGTCCGTGGAGGATCAGGAATCAGAAAGGTGGAATAACTCTTTTTTCACTTTTGCCCGATGTATTCCAGCATCCAGCTGCCATGCTGCGTGGGCATTGTCAGTTTCACTATAGCTCTGGTGAATTTCAATGGTGAAGTCCTCTGGAAATCTTCAATAATTGTTGTTGATTGCAGATGTGTCTGAAGTAGTTCC
>JAGKQL010000006.1:3537677-3549725 GCA_018398635.1 Cyprinodon brontotheroides | reverse complement strand
CAGGAAGAAACCTCCAGCAGAACCAGGCTCCAGTCTGGCGGCCATCTGCTGAGGAGCCCACTGGGGTTCAAGGGTTATCAGGCTCCTCTCACCAATGGAACCAACTTCTACCAGTTTTAGTCCTTGAGACAGACACCCTGTCTACACTTTTAAGGCTGAGCTTAAAACTTTCCTTTTGATAAAGCTTATAGTTAGAGTGGCTCAGGTTATCCTGAGCTATCTCTACTAATTCTGCTGCTATACACTAAAAAAGTAATGCAATGGATTTTTTTGGTATTTTACTTCATCATATTTAGCTACTTTAACGCAATTGTTCTTTTATGTCGTATCCTGCTAACATTAAACAATTTAGCGTTAAAATCAACTTTAAATATGATGAAATAAATGGGTAAAAATGCTTGCATTATTTTTTTTGGCTTATTTTTTTTGGAGGACATAGGAGACCCCCATTTCATCATTCTGCTTCATTTCCTCTCTCTGTTCTCTCCTATTCTGCAGAATCTGTTAGTTCAATCTCTAACCTTCTGCTCTCTCTGCAGCACTTTCCTCAAGAGTAGCTTTGCCTTCGTCCTGTTCCTGTTTGGCTGTGAGGTCATCCTGGGAGAAACATCAACTGTGCTGCTGCCATCAACACCTTTTGTTTCTAGATGTTTGGAGATCGGCCTGTGTTTCAGTGTGGTCCTGTTTCTCTGACCCGTGACCTGACTGGATGTGCTCTCTCCATCCTCTGATATGGGAGCTGCCTCGGAGCTCGTCTGCCTGGCTGTGTGTTTTTTCCTGGGCGGGGCCGCCTTTTACAGCTGCTTTTTGTATCTATGCTTCTTTTTCTATGTCTGCTTCTGTCTCCTTGAACCCCAGTGGGTGAATGGCCTCAGCAGATGGCGCTCACACTGAGCCTGGTTCTGCTGGAGGTTTCTTCCTGTTCAAAGGGGAGTTTTTCCTTTCCACTGTCGCTACAAGCATGCTTAGTGTGAGGGGATTGTATTTGAGTCAATGAGTCCAAATGCAATCCAACTGGTTTTCCCTAGATAGAAAACTTTGTATCAATTTGACTGTATGATCTGGTTGAACTGTAAAGTGCCTTGAGATGACATGTGTTGTGAATTTGGCGCTATATAAATAAACTGAATTGAATTGAATTGAAAGGAGACAGAAGCAGACATAGAAAAAAGCATAGATACAAAAGGCAACTTTCAACCAGCTCCCGAAGCGGCTCCAGCCAGGCAGGCGGCTCCGAGCCAGCTCCCCATGTCAGAGGATGAAGAGAGCACATCAATTTAGTCACAGTCAGAGAAACAGGACTACACTGGAAAAACAGGCCAAGCTCCAACATCTAGAAACAAAGGTGTTGATGGCAGCAGCACAGCTGATATTTCTCTCAGGATGGAGACGTCTAAGCCAGTGCTCAGAACAACCTAACAACTAACATACATGTAAACATAAGAACAACTTGTCCGATACCGACACATTCATTAAAACTTTCCTCCATTACTGACCTGTAGTTCGTGCTGCTGTAGATTACAGCCACTACTTCCTGTTTATTGCAGCCATGTGTGACGAGATTTTCAGATATTAGCAAGTTTGAACCAGATTCATCAAAAGGTATTTCCAAATGAAAGTGCTTGAATTTCATTTTATTGATTCGGTTCTTTGAACTTGAAAACATATTTTATATTTTGAGAGAACAATTTTTCTGTTTCATTTATATTTTATATGCATAAATGTATGGGGTTCCCTTCACAAGCTTAACTGCATGATATGAAACAATAAGGATGTTTTAGATATTTTTGTTAAATGTCAGCTGTTGTGTTTTTATAGACCAAAAGCCTTCAAATTGTGAAAACAAGTTATAAGAGTTATACGACTTACACTTATCACAGAAGACTTGAGGAGTGACTTGTACTTGCTCCTGAAACTTTGAGATTTGTTTATGTGTCTCAGGTTAATGGTGATATTTCTGGATTTAACGCGTGTCGTTTCTTTTGTGTGATGACCCCACCTAAATCACCGCCTCTGCTTCTAACAATTAATTTGTAGAAAACACTTCCCAAACTGTAATTAGTAATCAGTGACCTGCTCCTGCTTGCATTTCTTTCACAAGCAAGAAGTGTGAGCAGCAATCCCTCCACCTCAATTCCCCTCACCTCACTCAGTTCATACCTAACCTGAAAGACTTTGATGACACATTTCTTTGAAGGCCTGATCAAAGACGAAAGTCTTTGATGAGATTGATGTTTGCTGTTGGTGAGGATGTTAGGAGGAATACCAATCATTTATTTCTGGGAAACAGACCAAAAGAGGAAGAGATGGGAACTGGAAACGAAGGAGGGGGTCTCAGGATGAAAGCATTCCTGTCCACACAACCTAAATGTATGCACAATATTTGCCCTGCACATATTTATGGCATATATATGAAAGTAATAAATATTTACCTGTTTATATATTATGTATTGATTGATTAAATAAAAATATCTATGATGATGATAAGGTCAGATATGTTTAAAAGAAAAAAACTATTTTCCAAAAGCAAAGATTTTTTTATAAACTTATAAAGGCATAGTAATCTTGAGCAAAAATATATATAACCAGATTGCTGCTTTTGTATGTAAAATCTCAGTCATTTTTACATAAAAAAAAAGAATTATGACAGGAAACCAAGAAAGGAAACAGTTATTTGTGTTTCGGTAAATGTTAAAGTGTTGTTATAATATTGTCATTCAAAGGTTAAGCAAGTACTGTTTTTTTGTGCTCACTGCAGCTTTAAGTAACAAGGCTGGAGGGAACTGCTTTACTACTGCTCACAACATGTATACGACTGTAAACTTTAAACTACAAAAAGCTAAATTTGATTACAGGGTTCCCGCGGGTCCTTAAAAAGTCTTAAAGGCATTGAATTCTTCAAAATAAAACTAAGGCCTTAATTGGTATTAAAATGTCTTAAATCAGTCTTTCTTCGTAGGTCTTAATTTTTAAAACATCATAAATAGGATAATTTTTATTCCGATGTATTTTTGTAATCTAAATAAAACTTTAAAATTTACAATTTTTTTTTTATTTAAAAAAAAAAATAACAGCTCGCCATTATTGGTTCCGTCCCGATAGCGGAACCAATAAAAGCGTTGTTGCGGCCGGGACATTTGGGAGATGCACCATTAACTTTTTGTCTGGAAAATATGAGCAAGTGTAAATGTACCAAAATTGTCTCCAGCCAAGAGTTTTCTCCATGGCTAAAACCAGGGAACATACATGAGGCTCAGTGGATTTTTGTGCAAGAAGCGATTCAAGCTCCGGAGCGATGGGAATTAAAAGACAGTGGAGTCGCGATTACGCGAGCCGCGAAACACGTAAAGCGTCAAAATGGAGTTACGAGGAGAAACAGCCGGTATTTCTACAGTTTAGTTCCACCCTTGTCTCTGCAACGCCTCCACTTATCACCAAATCAAACATACTAAGAAAACCATATTAAAGAAAAATAGCTGCTAAAAAGACTTAGCACTGGTTATGTTGGGGCTTTAAAACTGATTTGTTTTTGTTCCCTGCTAAAACAAAGTTTGTGAAATTCAGTTAAATAATTGTTCAAATATATCTGTCATTTGTGTGTTTTAGCTTTCTTCCTGTATATGGGAAGCTTTTTCAACATTTGAAACTATTAGTGCAGTGGTTTATGTTAAAATAAACCTTTTGGGTTAAGTTGCTGCAAGCAGGTTTTTCTTGTGTTTCTTGTGAATTTGGTCTTAAATTTTCATTTCAAGTGGCATTAAAAAGTCTTAAAAAGTCTTGAATTTAACTCGCCTTATGCTGTAGGAACCCTGGATTAAAACATTTTCAATCAGCCCAACAGTCTCTCCTAAGCAGGAAAAAAGGTGCCATATTTTAGACAGCCAGCTGACTGGCAGTATGCAGCAACAGGTGAGGTAAGTTTTGTTGCTGTTCCAAACAGCGAGAGAAAACTTTATCTTTTATCTCATTTCAAGCACTTAGACTTACCTTTTCCAAATCCTTCATCCATCCATTTTTTCACACGCTTAATCCCAAGTGGGGTCTATGGGTGAGAGGAGGAGTCCACCCTGGACAGATCTCCAGTCCATCGCAGGGCAACACAGAGAAAAACAGGACAAACAATCATTCACACACACAAGGAGAATTTAGAGAAGCCAATCAACCTAACAGTCATCTCTGTGGGAGGAAGTAGTACCCAGAGAGAACCCACGGAGAACATGCAAACTCCATCCAGAAAGACCACGGAGTGGGAATCAAACCCACAACCTTCTTGCAAGGCAGCAGTGCTACCTTGATTACCTTCTTTTTTTGATTAAATAAACTTTAAACACCAATTTACATCATATATCATCTTATATTTCTATAAAGAGATAATACAATCTGATTGTACAATCAGGTAAGTAAAACGTTATCAATGGAAAACAGCTGATTGCATCATCATTCATTTGCAGAACACACTCCTCCTAGATGGACATTTGGCGGCAGAAGATATTTGCTTGCATTTGGTCATTGAGTCTACCACTATCCCTCACACTAAGCATGCACGCCACAACAGTGGAGAGGAAAAACTCCCTTTAAACAGGAAAGAAACTTCCAGCAGTGTCAATGGATGCAAAGGGAATATAGAAGTACTGATCCATATATACTTTCAATGTTAGAAAGTGGTAGGCTAGCTCTATAGGCGGTTCTATCATCTATAACTGAAGGTGTAGATGATAGGGCTACCGGGTGTCACAGCCAAACAGGAACAGATCAGAAAAAGCTACTATGAGGAGAAAAAGAAGAGAGAACAGTTAGTGGTTGAAATAACAAATCCTGCCCAAATGTATAATAGACAGAATTAAGCAGATTTATGCACTTGGTCGGGTACCCGTATAAAACTTACATCTACATATATATATATATATATATATATAAGCCAGCCATATAGCAGCTATATATATAAGCAACAGCCTAATATATATACTTATATATATATATAACTATATATATAATAGTATATATAAAAAAGCATTTTATCTCAAGGAAATAATGTAAAATAATATGAAATATAGGTAAATACATGTGGCCAGGTATGATACAGAGAGTTACAGCATGAACAAAACTTTTATTTATATTTTCTTATTTACGAAGCAACGAGGAAACATTACTTCTGTCATGATGTTCTAAGAGATCTGACCCACATACAGAAAACCACTCAGAGAAACCAGAGAAAAGTTTAAAAGGGTTTATTGAGGAGTTCAAAGGGTTGGATTCGGGGAAACTCAGAGAGCTGGTGAACCGGAACTGGAAGTGAGAAGGGAAGTTCACAGTGGTAGTTCAGGGTCCGTGGGAACTTTGAACGATGACTTGCAAACTGAGAGATAAACGGGACTCACGATTGCGGAGAAAGGTTTTTTCCCTGAATCCGGTCAGTGTGGATTTTTCCAGAGATTGAGGGGCTTTCGTTGGAGGCGCGGACAAGGTCCTTGGTTTTTTGGTTGGTTCCTGAGGAGCAATGACCGGAGTGCCACTTAGATTTCCTGGAAAACTTTAACTTGAACTTGAAGCACAAACGATCCTTCCAGGGGGAGAAGGCCAAACATCCAGTATTCAGGATGACTTCCTGTGTCGAAAGGCAAAGACAAAATCACGTTAGACTCAGAGAAACAAAAACTCTAGTTAGACTCAGCTAAACTCAGCTTGGCTAGAGTACCCAAAACTGGCAAACACTCTGGCGTCCAAGTAGTGGCAGTCAGCAGCTTAAGAAGTCCTCAATAATGAGCCAATCAGCCACAGGTGTGTGGGAGGACCAACGAGAACAGGGTGCCATCGTGTGGTGCAGGGGGAAAAACACAACCCACACAGACTGGATTCCTATCAACTTAAGCCAATTTATAGTTGTTAATCTGTGACAATAGCACACACTGAATAATCATGAAGCAATGCTCTTTACCGCCTCTGTTATTATAACTGTGTGTACACTTTATGATCACTGGTCAGTTCACAATTTATTATTTATGGGACCGTGCGGTTCCGGCTGGGTTTTAAACAGGGATAAATGCGGGTAATGGGTCAGGTCTCGGTTCAGGAATCTATGGGTGCGGGCGGATACAGTTATGAAAAATCAGACCTATGCAGGACTCTGCCCTTAACACACCAAATCGGATTTTACATCTGATCTGACAGAGAATCGTGTAGAATGAGGTTCTGGCATTTAGAGATCATGGAGAGTCAATGGGGATGATCACACCTGGTGCGGTTTTCTGCAGGGGGCAGCGTAGCTCCGAATGAGAAAGAGCCCAGGTCTATTTTAGCCGGACTACGAATCAAATCAGCAGCAATTTAATTGGTCTGACAGGAAGGGAGACGAGGTCACAAACTGAAACACATCCGCTTTGTGTGAAAATACAAAATAAAATCTGTTAGTCGCACAGGGAAGGGTTAGGGTCATCACCATTGCTATTGCTGCTAGCCTTTGCTGCACTGGAGAAGCTGGTAAAATTCTTTAAAACAAAAATAGAATAAAAATCACATTATTTTTGCTAAATGTCATTATTTTATCCATCGTATTCATTTGTTTTCATCATGCCTTGAGCTTCCCAATTATTTGTTGTGGTAATACAAGTGAGGAGATAAAATAAAAAAAAAATAAATATAATTGAACGTTATTGACCTCACATTGGAGATATTTGCCTCTGCATTTAACCAATCCCTCTGGGGAGCAGTGGGCTGCCATCGTGGGGTGCCAGGGGAGCAGTGTGGGGTTAAGGGACCCTGATTGGCAACCTGTGGGGCTGGAACTCAGAACATCAGGCTACCAAGCTCTATACACTAACCACTATGCTACCATCTCTCCAACTCTTCAAAAATTTCAAATAATATATGAATAATCTCCATGAAAGGGGCTACATAAGATCCATTTATCATTTTCATTAATAAACTTTACCAGAACATTATGACCAAAGCCAGATAAACAAAAAAATTACAGAAACTACACACTGCAAAAAATGTAGATCTAAATAAGTCATTTTTTCTTAAAATGGAGTGCATTTTTATCCTGATTTAAGGAGATAAATGAGACACTTTGCCAATGGAACACCCATTTCAATTTACATTTGAATAAGAAGGAAAAAATCTATTGCATTGTCTTATTTCAAGGTGCATATTAGCTAATTGACTTATGGCCCAAGGCTGAAAAAATACTGATCCAATTGGCAAAACTATCTTGTTTACCTGCTCAAATTAAGGGGTAAAAGAGGCACTTAATTTAAGACATTTTTACTTCATTTCAGATTGTTTTTGCAGTGGCAAAGTTGTGAAGCTATGTATTCAGCTTGAAAATCGTATGTATTCATTCTTAATATTAGCATGTATATCATGTATACTGCAACTGTCGTTGCTGGGGGGATTGATTAGTGTTTCAAAACACTTGCAACACTCTTAGTTGCATCTGAAGGGAAAAATGTGATTTCCTTGAGATAAAGCAAACAAAAACGCATTCCCTATTCCCGCTGTTATGTTTATTTTTGCTGGTGTTGTGTTTCCCCTTTTATATCCGTTATATTTTGTCTACTTCATTTGAAGCTTAGCCATCTACATTTGGCAGGTTAGGAGGGAAAAACAGGGATCTGAAATCGGCATCTGTATTCAGGTGCACTAATGGAATCACTGAGGCTAAAATGGCAGGAGGTGAAAGGTGAATGCACAGAAAACAGCAGAAAGCTCCACACGACTGCCACAGCTGTCGCTCTGCCAAACCACTCGACTGTGATGGTATGGGAAGTGTGTGTATTTCCACGTGTAGATGTCCATGTTTATATGTGTCTGTGTGAGTCCAAGAAGGAATGACTAAAAGAAGGCTTTTCTTTTCTTTCTTTACTTACTGACTTTTGCAATCGATTCATTTTGTTCCCATGCATTCATCTTAGTAGCTCAGGTGCAGGTTTTTGAAGCTGACAAATGTGTGCTGAGGATAACAAACAAAATGGTAACAGATTTTTATGAATTTGCTGGAGGCTTTTATGTTTATTTGTCAATACATTTAGAAGACAGCATAAACAAATATGACAAACTTTGCAAAAACAATCTAAAAATAAGTCGGTCAGTTGCTTATATTAAGTGTATTTAGAACCTTGAAAGTCAGTAGGATAAATAAGAAGGCATTGACCTATGGTATGCTTGCATTTTTATTCTTAAAAATTGAATAATTATATAATATACATTGACCTAAGACACTGCAATTGTTTGTTTCTTTGTTTTTTGAATGTAAATTGTCTCGCACTGGAAAAATAATACTAGAAATAAGTAAAAATTTTAATGTTATTTAAAGTAACTAAATGAGATGGTTTCGCCAATGGGATTTTGTTTATTTTCACTCTTAGATTCAAGACACTTAGATATTAAGTACTTGTAGCATCAGACAAAGCAATTGTTTTTTTCGTATGTTAAAATGCAAACTGTCTCGTCCATCGGCAAAATGTCTCAGTTTCCTCCTCAATTCAAGTATAAAATGCACTTATTTTTAGTGGAAAAAAAAGTAACTTATATACGAGATTAAATTTTTTTGAAAGCGTGTTCCATATGCAAAGTGTCTCAATCCCCTGTCACACCTTGACAGATTTAGACTAAGCATTATGCTTGACAGTCAGAAAAATCTGGCAAAAAGCGCTGGCATACATTGGATAAATGTGATGGGTATATTTTGTATAAGTTATGAGCATAGTAAGCATGCTGAAACACCAAACACGGAACAATGTCGACATACGGAGAGTGATGCCAGGCCGCATGCTAGCTTATGCCATTGTACAGGTAAGTTATCTGATCGCTGACGACGCGTGCACTGGCATTATGATTTAACCCACTGAAGCCATGACGCGGCCTAACTTATCCAAAACCTATGAGGAACTTCTCCTGTTATGTAGTTTGGTGGAGAATCTTGGGGCATCCTGATCTCATGCGAAGCTTTCAAGTTTTCACTCGCTAGATCAGTCTGGAGACTCTCCGTTAAGAAAATTTGGAGCCGTTTTGGCAAGCCGCTCACCAAACTTAACGGCCCAATCAGCATTGGCTTTGAGGCGGGTTGAGGTGTGGCCTTAACGAGAAGCCGGCGACAGTTCAGTCTAAAGAACATGGCGGTTTCAGCCGATGAAACTAGCGTTATGGCGTGGCTATCGAAAGCAAAGTTTTATGGGAATTACAGAATATTTTCTACACTGAAAGAAGAGCAGAACACTGCTCTGGAGGCTTTTCTCAGAGGAAAAGATGTTTTGCTCTTCTCCAGACTGGTTTTGCAAGAGTAGCCTGGCTGTTAGTAATGCCATATGCTTGCGCTGATCTGATTGGTTTTATTTGGCAATATCCCTATCATCAACATAGGCCAATCAGCTAACCAGTATTTTCGCCCCTTCCCAAAAATTACCCAACGGAGGAGGTTTCCAGATGGATGCAAGAGCAAATCCATCTGGCGGAGTCAGGGTTACCTGTTGGCAAAGCCGGGCCATTATAATTATTTTGTTAACTTTTCATCAAACATGAAATAAGGCATGAATGAGAATCAAAAAAGAAAACGCTAATATGATAGAGTGGAGGGATGTTCTTTTTTTAAGGGCGGATCATCTAAATCAGTGGTCCTCCTAATTGTCAATCATTCTGGTGATATGTTTGACATTAGGCCGCACATCTATGTTGTCCCCATTTTCACTTACTGGCGGTGAGCTTGACATAGCGGGAGTATCTGCGAAAATCTTCTTTTGAAAAATAAGTTGTCAGAGCGATGCAAACAGCTCTTTAAAACTCACACACATACCTTCTAGGTGTTCCCTCTCTCTCAAGGAGCCAGGTACAAGCTTGTGCATGTGCATTATTTTTTATTTTTTAAATCCGAAATCTTTCTCAAAATTTATCCACTGCAACTTTTTAAACAGAACCATAAAGTTCAGAAAGAGCAGAATTCATGACAATTTATTCCTTTTAAGAACAGTCCCTCTAAAAGTCCTAAAGATGACTGTAGAGTCCCTCTCTCTCAGAATTCTGGCATGCTTCATGATAAATATAAGAAAAACCCTCCTCACATGTCTGTATGCCTAAAGGTATGATCCCATTTAAACGGTCCTCCTAAGCCAAGGCCTTATTGTGTGCAGCTTTATTTATGCAGCAGCACTTGGTTAAAGGCACACTATGCAACATTTTTCAAGTTAATGTGCGTGCCCATAACGTTTTGGATTGCGATTAAATGAGTCATTTCAGATTGAACAAAGGTATTCTCTGCCGCCTGGTGGTCTGTGGGGAAGATGCGACTTGCAATTGCAGGAGCCCTCGCCCGCACCCACAGAGCTCAGACGTCTCGCGAGAGTACGGTGCTTGCTTTACGGCGAGAACTGCTACACGCCCCCAGTGAAAGGCATGCTCGCTGCTAGTGCTTGGAGTGCATCTTTGTGCAGTTATCATGGCGGAACCAGCGTGAAAACAGCGAAAGCCCATGTCGGCGCAGGCAAGAAAGAGGAAAAGGGCCTCAGGACAGAGAGAGGAGTCGCACCTCGGTGAACATCGGGGCAGCTTTTTTTCCTAATGGCGAGCTAAAATAAAAGAAGAGTTGCCAAGGCTGGACGCTGGACCCTGCAAGCTGGCTTCTGCTGATGCGACGAGGCAACATACAATACAGCACATTGTGGTTTCTTTTTACTTCTCTGTGTGCATGTTCATACTTTCACTGTAGTCAGTCGCATATTTGAATTTGCGCGTTGTCTGTTAAGCTCTAAAACAACCGCGTCTGCCTGGCTTGACGGAGAAACCAGAGAACTATCTGAGCATATTTCAAGACAGTGCACACTTTTTTGGCACTTTCACCTGAGGGAGGGGGCCACCTGGAAAAATCAACACCGTTGCATTAGTGCCACCTTTAACATTTTTAAAATTCATAACACAGTCTTTACTAATATAATGAAAGTTTACCCAATCTAATGGCCTGATAACAGACTGCCAAATCTTTATGTTTGAGAAAGGATACTCCTTTAATTCCCAGCCAGTTTGGTTGTATCCGAGTAAAAAAACCAAAACATAGTCTCGTACTTTGAAACTGGAGACTATTGGGAAACTAGTTTTTTTTGTTTTGTTTGTTTTGTTTTGTTATGGAACTGTAAGCATCATAACCTCAAATGATTGCTATGCCTCTAAAACCTACCCAATTTGGCATTTAATTAAGCAGCAAATCTGTTAATAAATGTCGAACACAATCCAGAATCTGTTTAAGCCTATTCTAATGATGTGCAGGGGGTAGGTTTTAATTTAACATTTCCCTCTGTACCATTTCATGCTCTCCTGCTGCGCCTGCTAGATGTGTGCTGTGCTTACATTTTCCCAATTTAGCTCTATCTGCAAATTTGAATTCCCAACTAATTGTTGTGATACTTTGTTTGCTTTTGTGATTTATTGTTCATTAGTCTGTGACCTTTCTTGTTTTATTTTTGGAATGGGAGTGGGCAATACACCTGTACAGCTGCGATTCTTCCTTGTGCTTTGCATTGGATAAAAATTGTCCACAGTGTTAGAGGAGCCAGCTCTACTTTTGAGAAGTACTTTTTTTTAAATCCACTTTATTTTGTTTGCCTCTTGAAACCACTTCCTAGAAAATTTCTGGCCAGCATGCTCATAAATCACTCCCTGTATGTTTAATGCTATTTCACAAAAAGTAGAAAATAAAAATAGTAGTGAAGGGGGATAGAGGATATGTGCCATAAAAAACTAAAAAGGAAAGACAGAAGTACAGTTTGAAATAAAAAACAAAAACAAAATTATCCTCTTATAGTGGTTAGATAATGTTTAATTCAAGTGGGGTCATGGCAACATGCATTCAGTGAATAGAGGATGCGGCTAAAATAATATCAAATAATAATTTATCTGGATCATAAATGGGTGAAGGGCCTGACGGTCATCTTCCATCTTTTGATCATCATCATATGCACTGGACTGCAAAACAATTCCTTAAAAAGAGTAAAAAAAATATCATGATCATGACTGATAGTAGCCTCGTGAGACCATCCTGATCTCGCGAGCTTTCAAGGTTTCACT
>JAGKQL010000006.1:3519430-3537177 GCA_018398635.1 Cyprinodon brontotheroides | reverse complement strand
TTTATTTGGCCCGTCTATCACCAACATAGGCCAATCAGCTAACCAGTTTTTTCGCCCCTTCCCAAAATTACTTCAACGGAAGGTTTCCAGATGGATATGCGGAGCAAAACCATCTGGCGGAGTCAGGTTATGAGAAGATAGAATAGATACTTTAAAATGCCAACAGGGAAATTTGAAAGAAAAACATAAAAAGTGATTAATATATAAGCAATGACAGCAGAAGCCTGCTGAAAATAAGAAATAGGAGTACAGTTGAGCTGCAACTTATTACTGAGTATTTAACTTAATATTAGTGAGGCTGTATTTATATATTTGAACCAGTATTTAAACGCATGTAAATTTGAGATAAAATACAACAAAATTTAGCTTTCCTACTAAAATTTTGCTGAAAAGCTATTTTTCATAACAGGAAAGGTTAATTAAGTACTATTAGTTAATTAAAAACTAGGTTATGACTAGATTAAAAGTACAGCGTAGGTTAATACCTGATTTTATGTTTCCATCCATACCACTAAGATGCACACTGGAGCATTGGAGAACACTGTGGGAAATCTTTCAAACCACTCTGTTTGTCATGCTCTTTTTTCACTGAAGTACAAGTATTAATGAGATTCAATAACCTTTTAATAAAATGCGGTAATACGATTTTAATTGATTTCCCCCTTTAGAAATAAAGCCGTTGTTAAGACAGGATTGATGAAAATATAAAAAAGAGCAAAAGTAGCCTTGCCATTAAAAAGAGTAGCTTTCCCCAAGTATTTCACACATGACTTGTTGGATGGATAAAATGCCTTTTTTTGTGAAATGTACTACCCTGTCCAACACTCTAAGAAGAAATTGGTTTTGAATAGCTTAAAATGGCATGGCTACTCACGGCGCTCTCATTTGGAACATTGTGATTTGGGACCCGAGTACACACTCAGCACAATTTAAAAACTGAACTCTCAACCAAACAAAAAAAAAAAAAGAAGTTCCAAAGTAGCTGATCTTTGCAGAAGTGTGGCTGAAACACTTAGATCCAGGCCTTGCTGCAGCCTTTAAAGCCGCCACAAAGTCCTCTTGTATCCTGGAACGAGACAGATGCATTTGCTGCATTCACCGTTTAATTTACAGACACAGCCGCCGCTGCAGCCAGTTGATGGAAATTAGGAGAAATTTTATGTAGACATAAAAAATCTCAGTACTGAGCCTCTAGGGTGGTTTTATGTTTAGTTTAGTTTATTTAGGATCCCCATTAGCTGTAGCAAGCTACAGCTATTCTTCCTGGGGTCCAACAAAAAAACATGAAATAAAAAAAAATTACAAATGAAATAAAATTATGTGGACATTAAAACAACACTCTGGAGTACTTTTTGATATCTCAAATGCATCTGGAGATCTGGGAGCCTTCATGCTGTCTGCTGACATTCAAATAATGGAGGTCTATGGCGCCTGAGGCAGAAAAGGTCCATAAAAGTCCACAAAAACATGTCAATATTCCCTCATACTGCTCGTCCAATGTATTCCAAATTATTAAAGGTGGGTGGCGATCCATAATTTACCTCAAAATGCAGTCATTTTAGATTTTTTAGAGCACAACAGTAGTCTATAGAGGATTTCCACCATATAAGCCTCACGGGGAAACATGACAGACAAACCAGATGAAAGTGCGATTCAGCTCGGGTAAAGAACCTATGCTCGGCTCCTCAACACTGAAGTCCTTGGCCACATTTTTTCTTTCGTCGTTTCTTTCTTTGCACAGGTAAACAGCACATTTCTTCTTCTACGCTGCATTATCGGCAGAGCAGACGCTGAATCGCGCACTTTCATCTGGTTTGGTCTGCCCGCGGTTTCCGTAGGCTCGTGGCTTCGCGAGCTTTCAGGAAATCCTATACACTACTGTTTATGCTCTAAAACATTCTAAATAACTTCGTTTCGAGTAAAATTATGGACAGCTACCCACTCAGGACACTTGGAATACATTGGGCGAGCAGTATGGAGGAATATGGTGACACGTTTTTTGTGGACTTTTATGGACCTTTCTGCCTCGGGCGCATAGACCTCCATTATTTGAATGTCAGCAGACAGCAAGAAGCCTCCCAGATCTCCAGATGCATTTGAGATATCAAAAAAAGTACTCCAGAGTGTTGTTCAGCATGGGGGTGAGTAGAAAATGAAGGCTAATCATGTTTTGGGTGTACTATTCCTTTAAAACAACATCTCCCATAATCTATACATATACATATATACATACATATATACATATACATACACAGAAACAATCCAAACTAATAAAAACAAACTACAAAGCACAGCAAGTGAAGAACTCCTCACAGTCCTAATCGTGTTTTACCTCTATATTTAATAAATGTTCTTTCAATGATTTTTTAAATTTCCTTAAATCAGTTATCAGTTTAATGTAATTTGGCAGTAAATTCCATGCTTTCATACCTCTATACATAACAGTTCTTATTAAGGCATTTGACTTTGCTTTAGGCAAACTAAAGTTTCCTTCAGTTGCATGCCTAGTCCTGTATTCGTGATTCTCCGAACTAAAAGTAAGGTTTGTAAATAAAATATAAGGTGTTTTTAATACACATACATTTCTAATCATAACAGTCAATGAGTATGAAAGTCTGTCTTTAACCAACAATCAGTTTAACTTTTTATGCATTGTTATATTTGTCCTTAAATCACACTTCAATATTATTCGGTCAGCTCTATTTTGTACACGTTGTAGTTTATGTAGCATCTCTCCAGGGGCATTTGACCAAATGACTGGGCAGTAATCCAGTTGAGAAAGTATCAATGATTGGATTATCATTTTAAGAATATGTGGGGACATAAAGGTTGCATGTCTTCTTATGACTGTGATTCCTCTACCCATCTGTGCAATCATGTTATTAATATGTTTTCTCCATAATAACTTATCAACCGTCACTCCCAGAAGCTTGGCCTCATGTACATTCCTTATCGAGACGTTATTGATATTAATATTCAATATATGATTACTGTTTACGTTGTAATTTGACCTCACAATCATGCTATTAGTTTTTGCTGTATTCAATACCAGGTGGTATTTTTATAATTTTTTTTTCTTTGTCTGGAGGACATGAACGATGGAGTATTAAGGCCAGGGTAGAGATTTTTTTTCTTTCTATGTTGAGATAAAGTCATAAAATTATAAGAATAAAGTCGTAACATTACTCCTTCTTAGACATGCAAGCAAACTTGGGTGATGTTGTAGAGGGACAAGAATAGCAAACACCAATGAATGACTGATAACGGAGCCACATTAGGGTGATGACTTTTTTACAACCTCATATCCCTGTATCGTAATTTAATGAGCTTTTATTAAAGATTACATAAAATCTTACTCTTAAGGTGATTTGATAAAAAAAAAAACCTCACTCAGAAAATGATATAAACATTTTTAATTATCAGCTTTTTTGGCCAGTTTTTAAAGTCAAAATTGAACACAGGCTTAAGAGTCATATGTGTTACATTAAATAGGGTTAGAAAACACACAAGGAAGTCAATTAGCCAATGCTAATGTGGGAGTTTGTCCTTGTTGTCTTTCTGCATGGTGTTTGCATGTTCTCCCTGAGCATGCGTGGGTTCTCTCTGGGTACTCGGCTTCATCCCACAGTCCAAAAACATGAATGTTAGGCTAGTGGTTTCTCTAAATCCTCCCTTGAGTGTGTGTGTGAATGGTTTGTTGTCCTGTTTGTCTCTGTTTTGCCCTGCGATGGACTGGACACCTGTCTGTCACAGTCTTGGCTTGTTAGTTCCTGTCTTCCAGGTTTTCCATTTGTTGTCCTCTGCTGCCCTCTTGTGTCCTCTTTCCTTTGCTCTGTTTTCTGCTCTGTCTCACCTGTTTTCAATCCCCTCGTTAGCCCTCTCTTTGTCTCTGTCCCTTTAAAAGCCCTCCCTCTTCAGTTCCTGTTTGCTGGATCCTCGTCTAAGCGTCTGTCTGCTTACCTCGTCTCTCCCTGGCTCCTAGAGTTTTGGTTTTCCCCCTGATGTCTCCCTGGTTCTGGTTAGTCTGTTATTTCTGTTGGATTTTTGATTCCTGCCTCAGTTCCTGTGAACCTCATTAAACCCACCAAAATTCACCTCTGCCTACTTGCCTCTGCATTTGGGTCCTCAAACCAACACCTAATCCTGACACTGTCCAGGGTGGACCCCGCCTCTCGCCTATAGACGGCTGGAGATAGGCACCAGCACCCCTCGCGACCCCACTCGTAACAAGCGTGTCACATAATGGATGGATGGATGGTCGTCCTCGTTTCAGCAGGACTCGTTGCAAATCTTGCCTAACTTTGATCGTACGTTCGTAGCACTGGTTGCTCAGGGTAATGTTGACAGCTTTTGGGTGTTCATTCGGTGCGGAACAAAATTCTCAAATTTGAATGCACGTCAAACGTCTTCTAATTTAATACTCATAATCATTTTAAACAATCATATCACAACTGCCCACAAGAACAAATTTGTGGTGTGGAAGTGTTTCAGGTATTCTTAGTGCGTTTGGTGCTGTTTGTGAATACTTCCTTTGGACTAATTAATTTAGTTCCATTGATAGTAATAGAGATTATTTTTTCAAAGTGGTTTTTGTGTGACCCTTTTCAATATTTCAATGGAATAAACATCTTTTTAGTCATTAATAGGCAAAAGTTAATTTGTTCGTGCTACAGGAAATAGTTTTTGAGAAAAAGTCAAAAAGTCATAACCCTAATACACATTTTTTATGCTTTTAGCTCAAATTGTGTAGAACTGGCATCTTCTTTTATCTCCTGACCATCGGTGTAGAAAGGTGGACCATATAGCCACATACAGCCATAAATCAAGTGTACAGACCCTGTCTATATGCAGACCAGCAAACTCATAAACAGGCCACTTATTCCCATGACAAACTGCATGCTAATGTAATCTGTAAGCATGCGGGACAATTACTCCAACACAACTTCAAGCATTAACACATTTCCTGCGGGACAAGATTTATATATTTATATATTGACTTTTTCATTTCTTCTCTACATTAAATGTGGTTCATATGCTTATTGCGCAAGGACGTTATGGTGCCTTCTAAATATATTCATTATTCTTAAGCTTGTTTCCATTTTGTCATGTTATAACCACAAATCATGTATTTTATATTATTTCTATGCAGATGATTTAGTAATATCTGGTCCAAGTACTGCTGGGTTACAGCAACTACTTAACATATTTTCGTAGTACGGTCTGGAACATGACATTAAGCACAATCCGAATAAAAATGCTATCTATCTATCTATCTATCTATCATCTATCTATCTATCTATCTATCTATCTATCTATCTATCTATCTATCTATCTATCTATCTATCTATCTATCTGTATCTATCTATCTATCTATCTATCTATCTATCTATCTATCTATCTATCTATCTATCTATCTATCTATCTATCTATCTATCTATCTATCTATCTATCTATGCAATAGCTAAAAATTGGGCTTTCATTTTAAGTAAATATAAATTATACATGGCTTTCAAAATCTTTAAGAATAAAAGTGACAGCAGTGTTGCATGAACCATCTTTTTTTTGGTAAATCTTCTGGGTATACTTCTAAAAGCATAAAGAAATACACTTAATTCTTTGCAAAATTCCTTAGGCTCAGTGAAACGGTAGGAAGAGGTTTTTTTTTGTTCATCAGGTTTAAGCCTCTTATATGTTTCTTTTAAGATTAACCTTCATTTATCTTTGTTCATCTCCACCGAGCGTTTAACCGTTTCCCTGTCCTTGTTGATTAAAATCCTCACCTCTGAACAATGCAACCACCACCATCTCTCAGAGTGACAATGAGGTGTTGCATACATGTTGAATCCTGGTTTCCTCTAAACACCTTTTTGAATGTGAGGAAAGATTTTTACTCATGTAGGAGTAAAAGCAGCCTCCAATAATTTACTAAAATAAAAGGTTAACCCTTTAAAGCCTGATCCAAGAATAAAATAAAACATACAATTACTTTTTTTGGTTTGAAGTCCTTATTTGGCCTTTTAACAAAATATGTAAAAAGAAAAAACAAGGAATACATTTTTGATATTAATAATTTATTACTATGCGATAAGTCAAGGTTATTTTTGTGTAGTCTTCTACCTGGCTGTTATCAGGTATATCTGATTGTGTACAATAAGATTTTGAGCAAAGTTTTTACCATTAAATTATGCAAAAGGTGTCAGACGTAAAACAATTCAGAAACCGTATGTATCAAATATGATACATTTGGCATTACAGGGTTAAAAAAAGGGATTACTAAAATACTGAATAACTGATATTTCTAAACTATAAAGACAAACAAAAAAGTGAAGCTATGTGCTAATTAAGTTATCTTAAAAGCTAAGAAAATAATGTAATTGAAAAATAACAACTCCAGGCAGGAGAACAACTTTTCTAAACCAGTTTTGTCTTTTTAACATAAAACAGGAGCAGCTCCAGTTATGATGTTTACTATTCGCTGTATATTGGCTTTAACCCCAAATGTTATAATGGATTCAAGTATGCTTGTGTACAAAAATAGGAAGACTCACTGTGATATAATTATTAACTGGGCCACTTTCTCAAAAGCACAATAAAAAATAAATAAAAAAACAAGCTTGTTTGTTGTTCATTGATTTTACTCATGATGTTTGGAGGAGCTAAATGTTTTACACAAATAAGAGTACTAATATATCATTAAGATATTACTGTTACTGTAACATTCTGCTCTCTCTGCAGATTGAGAGCGAGAAGTGCTCTGTTAGGAACATGAGGAACAATCAGATCTCTGATATCAGATGGAGCTTGGCCATTCAAGGCTTTATATGTGAGAAGGGAGAGTTTATAGTTAGAGTGGCTCAGGTTATCCTGAGCTATCTCTATAGTTCTGCTGCTATAGACTTAGACTGCTGGAGGACATAGGGACCCCCTTTTCCATCATTCTACTTCATCATTCTATCTCTATTCTCCCACTCTGCAGAATCTGTTAGTTTAATCTCTAACGCTGCTGCTCTCTCTGCTTTTTCTCATAGTAGCTTCATCTGGTCTGTTCCTGTTTGGCTGTGACTCCATCCTGGAGAGAAATATCAGCTGTGCTGCTGCCATTAATACCTATGTTTCTAGATGTTGGAGCTTGGCCTGTTTTCCAGTGTAGTCCTGTTTTTCTCGACTGTGACTAACTGGATGTGCTCTCTCTTCATCCTGACGTGGGGGAGCTGGCTCGGAGCTCGTCTGCCTGGCTGTGTGTTTCCTGGACGGGCCGCCTGTGGAGCTGGTTGACAGTTGCCTTTTGTATCTATGCTTCTTTTTCTATGTCTGCTTCTGTCTCCTTTGAACCTCAAGTGGGCCTCAGCAGATGGCAGCTCACACTGAGCCTGGTTCCGGATGCTAAGGAGGTTTCTTCCTGTTAAAAGGGAGTTTTTCCTCTCCCACTGTAAGCTACAAGCATGCTTAGTGTGAGGGATAGCCGGTCGATGCAATTAACTAAATTCTGGCACTGGGTTTAACACGGAAATCAGTAACCTAAACAGATGATGTCATTAGCAAAAATAATTTATTTTACGACCATTTGGCAGGAGTTGTATCACAGGAGACAGCAAACATTGGGAAGCTTTAATCCTCAGGGTCTCCAAGCAGGGGCGGATCTAGAAAAATATTTATGGGGTGGCAAGAGGGGGGCAGGAATTTTTTAGGGGTGGCAACATATAGCATTTGTTTACACTGAATTTAATCACAGTTATTACAGTTTGGTGAGAATAGTATGTACAGTACTAGTGTTTCATGTGAAACAGTTCATATTAATAATACATCGTACAATGTGATCTCACTTAATAGGAGATAGAAGAATGATAACTCTGCTTCTAGAGGGGCATTATCACAGGAAAGGTATTAAGGTAAGACACACGGGTGCTGAGTCGCAAATGTGTGAGATTGACTGTCAGAGAGGCAGCTTTGCAGCATTTGCACAAGAAGAAACTAAACTAGAAAGAAAAAGTTACTGATCAGAGATCTATGGACTGAGCTGTATTAAAGTGAGCAGAACTACTACAGTAGAAATAAATGGGTCAAGGCACCCGAACAAGGTACTGGACATCTATGCTTAATGTTTACTCTGAACACAGATTTACCCCATTTGTTCCTCAGTAAATTGACATACAGCAGTTAAGGCAACATGAAGAGGACATTTCATGCATGTAAATATGCTGTAGATGGGAAGGCTTTATATGGAGGACCTACTCTGCCATATGTTAAAATAAAATACAGAAATAAATAAATGCTCAATAAATAAATAAGCATACAATTAATTGCCACCAAAAATACAATCAACTAATAAATGTAATTAGAATTATATTATAATGGGAGGCAGAAATGTTAAAAGGGCAGGCAGAAAAGAAAAAAGCGGCGAAGAAATAACTAGGGTAAAAATACAAAGGAAAGAATAAAACAGACAAAAGAAATATGATAACATGCACATAAATAAATACTTAAAATATAAGTAATTAAAAAATGAAGTTGAAGATTATAAGCTAGACTTTATATATGAACAGTATAAATATTAAAAGGCAAAAGAAATAAAGAAGCCAATTAAAAAAGAGTTATATACCTTTATTGACTAGCTGTAATTTAATTTCTACTTACATTTATTTGTTAGTTTGTATTTTGGTGGCAATTAATTCCCATGCTATTTAAGTTTATTAAGCATTTATTTATTTCCTGTATTTATTTGTACAGCATGGCGAAGTTGACCAGTCCATAGAGCTGCGGTATCAACAAATCAAGAAAAAGCTGAGGTCCTGTATGGTTGCATCAAGGCTCTCTGACAGCAAGTCCGGAATACACGGCTTGCTAAAAAGTAGGTACGGCAGGGTTTATGCCGGATAGTTTCATATTCGCCGTACAAAAAAAAGCAACAACACTGCTTCGCCGCCAAGCAGGATTCACACCAGTATCACATTTTTAACTTTTAACACTTTTTGGTTTTATTAAAGGAAATATCAGATTTTCTCAGGTGCCAAAACAAAATGCGTAGCAGCTCTATAAAGGTTCACCGAGAGAGCATAACATAAAGTTAACATGACTATAACAGCTGAATGTGGTGATTTCCATGTTGCTCAGCAAAACCTTCACAACTTTATTTAGATCAAATGCCTTTTACAATGGCGTTTGATTTGAGTACAACCAAACTTGATGATCTCTTTTCTGTCATAGTTGACATAAATATGTCTTTATGAGCCTGAGGCGTCAGGCCTAACTAACATGGATAGAGAAATAACTTTCTGCAACCTGATTTTTTATCATCTCAAAATCAGCATTGCAGCTACGCTAGCAACATTTTGCTTTCATTATGATTTCATTTCTCGGATAGATAGTTAATCAATTTTTTACCTGTTTCATCCTGTGTCTCCTCCTCTCCTCATCACCCTTGGCTCCCTCGCTTTGCCCCATTAGGTTTTCAAAACAAATCAGTCTCAATTAAACCGGTCACATCTGGGTGCTGCATTCACTTGCAGTCCTATTATTGGAAATTAGCTACGTCGTGGAATAATTCTCAAATGATCCATGTGAATTTATAAGCCTGCGGCCACCCCTACCGCCAACTGGGGTGGCAGCTGGGGTGGCAAGAAGAGCTGTCATTTAGGGGTGGTACTTGCCACCCCATGCCACCCCAGTAGCCTGGGCTTCTATGTCTCCAAGTACAAAACAACAAACACCCACCTTTTAGTTTGTACATAAAGCAGAACTGAAAAGACAGTATAAAACCGGAACTCCCCGGCTAACCACAAAACAAGGAGAAAAAAGAATTATTCACAATATGCTCACAGGAAAACCATTTAAGTCCCCATAAACAGTCAGCTCACAGACAAGATCACTTCAGATGTAGACCCAGGGAAAAAGAGAAGGAAGGAACCTGACATCTCTGGTATGAATCTCTTTACGAGCTCCAACACATTGCACCTGTGCCAGCCAGGTAGACCTGAAACACAAAGAGAGTTTTCCCATGAAGGGAGCCTACACAAAGGTCAGTGACCGTAACAATTACTAGGAAGTATCAGTAGAAAGTATGTTCCAGTAAATCTACTCCCTAAAAGCATATTTTTGTCCAAAAGTTACTCAAGCAAATGTAACTACTTACTACCCACCACTGGTTTCCATCTATGTGATCAGAGCAACTTTTGGCTTCCAGTAAAGACATTTTAAAAAGACAAACAACTGCTTTTATCTCTAGCCTGGTGAGACCATCCTGATCTCGCTTGACTTTCAAGGTTTTCACTAAGCTAATCAGTCTGGGGACTCTCCGTTAAAAGAAAATTTGGAGCCCGTTCACCTGAGCGAACGTCCAATCGAAAGCGTTGGCTTTTGAGGCGGGTTGAAAGCGGGACCTTATTTTGTTTCTGTGTTCATCTGTTCAGTCTAAAGAACCCCAGTTGGCCTCGGCTGATGAAAACGGACGTTAATGAGGCTGGTTCTGCTGGGGGCAAGTTTTATGCTCTAAGTGAGTATTTCTTCTCTGACTTTTGTCTACTTGCTTGCTTGTTGCGAGGGACGGTAGAGAGTCACATGTCTTCGCAACCAGCTGATTTTCTTTAGATAGACTACCATCTTGAAGAATCTGATTGTGTCACCTGTATTAAGTAGATTAATTTTTTTCATAAAGCTCAGCAGACCTTCTCACGGTTAGTCTCTTCAGGTTGAAATGACTGTATTTGTTTCATGCACTGAGAAATATATTTTACCAGTTTTTGTTTTTGCTCAGATGTGTGCAAGGCGTAAAGCTTGGCTTTCTAAGAATCACATTAAGGCCTAGTAGATATTTGTCAAAGGGAATGTAGTTGAAAGCCAGGACTTTTAAAATAGAGTCCGAGGTGGAAGTTCCAAAGAAATAAACTGATTACCTACCCTCCTCTGCCTCCAATTCTTGCTAATTGTCTTTTAACCACACCTCCATGTTTTTCACAATCAACATCCAGAGTTCATCTTTAGTTTGATGAAAGGTCTGATACACAATGATTAATGCTGTCTCCTTCCCAATCCCTGACACCATTTTGATGACACCGTGTGAGACCCCCCTGATCCACCATCGTAGCTAAAGCTTCATCAAGAGCGTCATTTCTTCCTGGAATCTTACTGCTTCCTCGAGTCATCTCTCCGGCCGGCAGAAGAAAATTGTTGAGCCTGGTTCTGCCAGAGGTTTCCAATCAGTAGTTTTTCCTCTCCGCTGTCACTTCATGCTTGCTCATTACGGACAGGGAACCCCTGTTATCCAAGCTGGTTCACCATATTCCAGGTCCCTGAAGGTGGCCCTATCATCAGCTCATGCAGTCCATTGGATCTCTCCCATACAGCTCAGTAGACCCTCTCACTATCCAGCAGTCTACAGTTTTATGCCAACTTCATCTATTTCCACTTCATCACCAGTTTCAGGCCTGGGAGCAAACATCACTGTTCTTTACTCATGTTCATGCATATCAAAGGAAATTCAGCGCTATGTTTCCTGCCGAGGTCTGAGTGACGAAGACTAAAGTAATTGAATCAATAAATTCTTGTAATTGTCTTTTCTCCTTCCGTGTGAGTCTGTTAGATTGAAATATTTATCTTTAGTTTGATCTGATTGGTTTGTTTGGCTCCTGTCTTATCACCAACATAGGCCAATCAGCTGTAATAATTTAAGCCCCTTCCCAAAATTACTTCAGCGGAAGGTTTCCAGATGGATATCTAGAAGCAAATCCATCTTGGCGGAGTCAGGTTATTTCATCTTCCCTAGAAAGCCAGAAATAGTGAGAGCAAAATGTATGCTTGACTGAATCTCTGCAGCTCCTCCAGAGCTACCATAAGAGCTTTTCGGATGTTTTTCCCCTTAACCAGCCAATCAGCATAAATTGACCGTAATGTGTTGGTTTTGATGTTGCAATGAACTAATAGTCCAACAACATGGAAAACAATAAGCTAATTGACATGCACAGCAATGCCACAGCTTTATTTGTATATGTGGTGGAAACGTGCTTTGCCACAGAGAGGAGAGGAAATTCCTCTGCACAAAAAGTGCCAAACACATTAAACAGGTTCCTCATAGCCAATGTTCCTTCCTGCCCTGTTCCCCCCGGTGTACTGTCACCATTCTAAAGCTAAACTACATGACACTTCAGCAAATAATAGAGAGCTGAACGTGCTCTCTAGTAGTTTTAATTTGTTCCTTGGATTAATTTTGTAACCAAGTCAGACTGTAGAAAGAGAAAAAAAATGAAAAAGAAAAACTACCCTGCATGCTGTTGCTGATAATGTCCTCCGTGTGGCCTACAGGAGAGAACACAGCATCACCTCAATGCTTTTTATTATTAACTAATTAGTTTTCATTGTGACAAAATACAAGAAATAACCACTATTCCTCCCACGCTTTCTGGGTGAGAGTAGAGCTGAGCTTATGAAAAAGGTCAGTTTTGTTGTGCATATCATGCCCTAGTGATATTCTGTGTGTGAGGTGGAGAGCCTCAGGCAAGGTTCCTATTAGCAGATGCCTGCAGCAAAGTAAGACAGTGTAGAAACAAACCAGAGAGCGACAAGAGGAGATATTCTGCTAGAATTAACATCGAGGCTTCTTAAAATACAACAAGCACAACTGTTTGTGCAAGTAGCTACATGCTGCTCTCAATTAGGAAAACAGCATGGAGATTAGATGGTCGAAGAATAAAACTGCATCCCCTCACTTTTGAATGCTGGATGTGAGGATGCGATGTTGAACCTATACGGGATGCATACCCTAATGCAAATGACATTTCATTTTACAAGTGGAAAGAAAAAAAAAAGCAGAACTAGAATATATACGCATTTTGTAACTTTATTTAATTCACAAGACTGCTGGGTAAATCAGACTTAATTGAATTAAAGCATTTCCAGCACAGCTCAGAGTAGATGTTTGTGGCATATTTCTATTCAGTTTAATTCTATAGAACCAATTCACAACACGTCATCTTAAGGCACTATCGAGTTCACCAGGTCATCCAGTCAGATTGATTCAAAGTTTTTCTATCTGGAAAACCAGTTGAAGGCAATCCCTCACACTAAGCATGCTTGTAGCGACAGTGGAAGGAAAAACTCTCTTTTAACAGGAAGAAACCTCCAGCAGAACCAGGCTCAGTGTGGCGGCCATCTGCTGGGGTTCAAGGAGACAGAAGCAGACAGGCAGGCTTAAGAGAATTATTTTCTAGTTTAACACCTTTAATTTGAAATATACTGTATCTGGTAAATTAGAACTTTTTGTTGAAATGTCTTGGGGTGAAAAATCACATCCATCCATCCATTTTCCATCACACTTATCCCAAGCAGGTTGGCGAGGGGTGCTGGTGTATATCTCGAGCTGTCTATGGGTGAAAGGCGGAGTCCACCCTGTAAAGGTCTCCAGTCCATCGCAGGGCAACATAGAGACAAACAGGACAAACAACCATTCACACACCTAAGGAGAATTTAGAGAAGCTAATTAACCTAACAGTCACGTTTTTGGACTGTGGGATGAAGCGGGAGTACCCGGAGAGAACCCACGCTTGCTAATGGAGAACATGAAAACTCCATGAGGAAAGACCACAGGCTGGGCATCGAACCCGGAACCTTCTTGCTTCAAGGCGGCAGTGCTACCCACTGCCTCACCGAACCACCTGAAAAATGACAACAAAAGAAAATTTAAAATATGAACATGGGTTGCATAAGACTCTACAACCTGAGACGAATACTTTCTCAAACCAGCCTGTGATTCACTCCCAACATTCAGTTATTTTATCAGGAAGCGGTTCTATGGGAAATCTCAAAGATTCCAAGTCAGGTTTAAATAGTAACATTAAACTGCTTGTTTTAAAAGTTATTTTTCCACTCAGAATTATTACCTGGTCGATTAAGGTGACAGCCTGCTGGTAAAAAAAATAACTCTCTCTACAGTTTCAGCTTTTAGAGTGGAAACCAGAAGGGTTTTGGTCAGGACAGGCTGCCATCTGAAACAGTTTCAAATGACAAAATTCACCAGAGCTATAGTGAAACTGACAATGCCCACGTACACGGCAGTTGGAATACTTCCAGTAAAAGTGAACCGTGAGAGGAACAGGTGAGAGGAATAAATGATAATTGAGGCAGGGAGGGAAACGACAGGTGAGAGAAATAACCAATTAAGGGGGAGCAAACAGGCCAGATCATGACACCTTTGTTTTGTTCCCCTCATATACTCCACGCCTGCAGTCACTCAGTGCTGGTCCCTTGTTGTTTAGTAGCTTCCTCGTATCTGACCTCCCTCGAGATTTTTCCCTGAGGTTTTCTAGTCTTTTTGTTCTTATATTTTTTAAATTCTGCCTCAGGTCTGTCATTAAATCAACAAGATTCATCTTTGCCTCCTGATCTCTGCTGTTGGATCCTCAAAAAACCTCCACCAAAACTTGACAGAAAAGGGCTTTTAAGTGATTTTAAATCTGTTTTTACACAAGCGGACATTTTAATGATCCCTAAAATATGTTCAAATAACCTAATAAGGTCTATTAGTTAGACAAATTTAGTCATGTATTCTATTTTCTAGCAGCTGCCATATGAAGCTTTGCATCTTAAAATACAAACATTGTCATTGCTTTTAATTGTATCTAAAATATTTTCCTAATCTAACCTGTGTGTGTCTTCTATACCCTCTTCAAATTGTACATGGAAAGGGAAAAAGACCAAAATAAAAAACCCATCTGGTTGCTGAAATCCAACCCGCTGCCAGCATGTATTGATCAGATCCAGCCTGCTTGGCTTGTCAATAGGTAATTTCATTACATGACTAATAAAAATGAATCAATCAATTAAGAGCTATAATCTGACAGCCACTAATATGATGCACCGCAGAGGCCAATTGAATTAATGAACCACCACCCACTGGTGAATCTATACCAACAAAGTGGGGTTTTCTGGGCTCCAGCCCACACATGGACTCGGTCAGATGCACAGCCGTCGTCTCAGACGAACAAACTTTAATTCTGCTTCCTACATTAAAATTGCTTCAGCAAACACACACATCTACGCTACATCAAAGTATTTTCTAATTTGTCTTCACCCGAATATGAAGTTTGTGGGATATTTTTTCCACAAAGTGTTTTTGAACAGAAGCATTTATGAGGTTAGACACTTATGTTGGACAGAAGCGACTGTTTATCTCCGTTCCGACTCATCTGAAAGCTGATTCATGTCAGGCCCATGATATTCCATCCTCAGTGTAACACATGCACCTTGCATTGTGCAATGTTGTGCAATCGTCTTGATATACTGAATTAATGAGTGTTAAGGAACTTAGTTTCATCCTCAGACTTCACTCTTGATACAATTCAGATGCCAGCCATGAACAAACAGCTTAAAGCAGCAAAGGCAAAACTATATCATGTTTTAAAAAGTTGCACACACAAAACGTTCATAATTTTTTAATATTTTGTGACGTATTTGACAAGCAGATATTTCAAGGGAAATAATTTTTAGATTTTTACTGTTTCCTGTAGATGGATCTCCTCCAATAAACAGGCTTTTTTTTTTTTTTTTTTTTTTTTTTACTGTTGTTGATTAATTCTTCTTAGTTGTGCAAATGTAACGACATTGCATGTCACAGGAATCTCCTGAAAGCGAAAAAAGTGCAAGTACCTTTAGTGTTAATAGGGGGTGTATTTAGTCGCACTTAACATTTTTACAGATATATTTGTAGAATGAACTTGGATGTAGAGCCAATAGCCAACAGATGATTTTAAGGTGTTTCTTTCCATCAAAAACGTTTTGTTAGATTGGAAAATGGAAGCAGAATTTAGCAGAATGAAGAAAAGTATTGCCTATGTCTAGGGATGCACGATATAATCGGCCCCCTATCGGTATCGGCCTTAAAACTGAATATCGGACATCGGCCACCCCACCGATATTTAACCCGATATTTGATCAGCTTCTGAGTTTCTAAAGTCTAAAAAAAAAAATAAATACTACTACTTCTTCTTCCTCAAAAACTTCTTTTTTACAGACTTAAAAACTTCTAAAGACGAGGGAAAAAATATTGATCCATTAAAATATCCCAATATCTTCATATGCTGATATATTGCCATTTAAAAACACCAAATCAATCTCTTTTACCAATGAAATATTGCTATATGTCATCATATGCTACGAAATCCCCCGAAAATTCACGAAATTTTGCCATATTTTTATATGTTGATATATTGACGCGGTATCGATCTATTTTACTAACAAAATCTCACAAAAATTTGCAAAATATCACAAGAGTTTGTAACAGAACGATGAAATTTCACCAGATTTTGAAAGTAAAATAGATCGATACCGCGTTTTTAAAAATCAATTTGATATCAGCATATGAAAATATATTTGAGTTTATTATTTTTCAAAGTGTCAGAAATGGATAACAAAACTGCTATTTTCAATGACTACTTATTTTTGTCCAGCTTTAACATCGGTATCGATATCGGTTATCGGCTACATGAATTGTAAAATATCGGCATATCGGATATCGGCCAAAATCCCAATATCGTGCATCCCTACCTATGTCTTCCACCAGCCTAAGGCTACAGCAGAATAATTATAGAAATAGCTCATAAAACCTGAGCCAGTTTTGAAAACTAAAAGTTCTGCCTCCCATTTTACTTTTACAAGTACGGGAACAATTAGTAAACCTGCAGATTGAGAGTAAAGCGCTGTGTTAGGAAAATAAAGAACCATTCGATATTTGATATAAGATGCAGCTTGGTTATGTAAGTCTTCCTCTCTCTTTATATATAAATATATAAAAATCTGAGTGTATGTAGTTAAATATAGTAAACATTGTAGACAACAATATTTAGCATTTTCTGATTTGTTTTGTACTTTAGCCGTTGATTAGGTATTAAGTAATCTCTGTAATATTATCATCTCAGGAGTCTTTTGGGAAAACTTGTTTAACTATTTAATTCAGTGATTGTTGGCAGATTATGAATGATTGAATAGCTTCACCTATGCAAAGGCAGCGCTAATTAAAATATTTCTTATTTAGGCCTTGACCTGCATAATATAATTGTTATTAGCCAGAAACTATCAGTTCAACATTTTTTAAACCTCTTATCTGTTTATCAACATTTCACAGTAAAAAATAATAAAAGCAGAAATAAAACAAAAAGACAAATTTTTCTTCTTATATCAAATTAAGATGCTGCTGATACAGTTTTCCATTTAACATATTTTGGCTGAACTATCTGTCATTTTTAGATTATTCATTATATAACTATAATATTTAATTATATGATAATTCAACTCTACTAAAAATAAAAATTTCTTAACTTAAACATAAATTTTTTTATAGTCATATGTAAATAGGTCATTTTATTTTGTACTCTTTTGTCAATTTTCAGTTTTTTTCTGAGGTATCATATCTAATTTAAAGGTTTACTCAGAAAATAGATACATATAATTTAAAGTTATTAATTAATATTCTTTACCAGTAATCTTTCATCAATAAATATCCACTTCCTGGTCGAGTATACTTCTCTGTGTCAAATAAATCCACCTTATGTACAAAAAATGTTCCTACAGGTTTAACTAATCAGAAACTACGATCTAGAAAATACAAACCATGATATTTTCGCACAGTACTGTGATTGCCGGTGGGAATATCAGCTGTGCTGCTTCCATCAACACCCTTGTTTATAGATGCTGGAGATCGGCCTGTTTTCCAGTGTGGTCCTGTTTCTCTGACTGTGACTAACTGGATGTGCTCTCTTCGTCCT
>JAGKQL010000006.1:3497908-3518930 GCA_018398635.1 Cyprinodon brontotheroides | reverse complement strand
GTCATCCATTTTTTATTTAGAGGAGGAAAGCGGGGACGAAGATGTTGTGGAAGAGGACGCCAGGGCGGCAGAAGCTTGGTTTGGTGTAGAAGGCTTCCAGCCGTACATGTTTGAGCCCTTGCCTCGCAACGCTGCCAGTTCTGTTAGCTCTACGCCTGCCGAAGACACAGACGTCCATCCCCGTGAACACTGGGACGCAACTCAATGGGAAAGGAAAGGATTCTGATTTCAACCGCTGCGCATAGTTGCCGCGCCATGAATCAAGATGCTAAGCGACCGAAAAATTTTGCATTTACAGATGATCAGCGATATATGATTGGCTGAATTTAGGTGTTCGCAGGGCTGACGTTTAACTAACTGACCTCGTGTGAAGATAACAAGAAAACCGATTTTAAAACAAAATTTCAAACTTTTGGGACAATATGGTCTGATGAAGAGTACATTTGCTATACATGATTAAGCCAGAATGATTTGAAATTTAAATATGACTTCCCTACGACTTTAACAGTTTTTATATACAAATAAAAGGACGATGTAAAAAAATTAAATTTAAAAAGTTCAATTCTTTCCCATTTCTTCACTCTAACAAAAAAATAGAATAGAATTCATCTTTATTGTCATTACGCTGTCACAAGAACAGAGCAATGAAGTTCACTCTCCGCATTTAACCCCTTGGGGAGCAGTGGGCTGCCATTATGTGGCGCCGGGGGAGCAGTGTGGGGTTAAGGATCTTAATGAGGGACCCAGAGTGGCAGTCTGTGGGAGTGGAGCTTGAACTCAGAATTACTGGATTCCAAGCTGCCCTAACCACTAGGCTGCCACTCCCACTAACCACAGTGTGGAAACACAAAAGGGAAAATGTTTCCCTATAAACTTAGAAAGGACACTAATTCACAGTCTTCCTTCAAATTTACTCAGCCTTGAACGAATGAAAGGTGTTTTGCAAACAATTGGCCCCTCTCCTCCTGCTGTGCTCCGGAGTAGGAAAGTACAGTGATTAAGTGAGCTGTGGCGATTCTGCAAGCATCAGCAGCTTTTTGTAGAACTAGTCTTTTCTGGGAGCTACAGAAGTTAGCGTGGATAAATGAAGACACCGTAGTCATTTCTTGGCTCTCGACTCTAATAGCGAGACACAAAACCCAAATGTGGCCAACACAAGACACCATATGGCATAATTGCCGCTGACACACAGAGAACATTTTGAGTTGAAATGCTGAGACACTAAAGAGAAGCTACATTACACATCTGCTCTCAGGTGTATTTGTGCACAAGCGTAGGCAGAGTTGTTAAAATCGCATCAAGTGCTATCTCCTCACCAAGAAATCCTCTGGTACCCAAGCATGAGTGATATACAGATCCACCCGCAAAGGCTCCAGCTCCATCCATCTTCAGTGTCATTGGCATTCTAAATCTCTCAGTCATGCCTGCATCTATAATGGCCCAATTACTGCCGATGGGGATTCCACTCCCTATCTGACAATTACATCTGTTAGAGTTTGAAAGCATTAATGCCTAAAAAATATCAATTAAGGTGATTGATCAGGATGTTAATATCCTATTAAACAGCGGTCTGGGGCAGCAGAGCATTTCTGTTGATTAGGATGAAATGAGTAAGACTCTCTGGAATGAAGTGACTGTAGTTTAGTGGGCCAGTTAGATTGCTGATCTAATGAACGCAGAAATGACTTGCAGATGCATTTTATTGCCAGGTAAACGTGGACAAGAACAACTTTGGGTAATTGGTACTCAAAAGGCGTTTCACGGAGCTATAAAAGCAGAATGGATGGAGAACTTCAGGTCAGCTGAGCCAGGAATCCAAAACATGCAAACAAGACTTTTAGAAAATCTTTAGTCAATAAATTCTTGAATAAAAAAAAATCCAGTTTTCATTTTTTTGATTGACTTAAAGGTATGCTATGCAACCGGCCCAGAGGGCTAAAGTAAAAGTGCACTGTCGTCGAAATATGCTCAGCTGTTCTCCCTGGTTTCTCCATAAAGCCAGGCGCTGGGTTGTTTTGAGCTTAGCAGCCGGTATGCGACGTAAAGAACGAATCACCATGTCTACTGCGGTAAGTGACTATTTTATTGTTTTGTTTTCATACAATATTTGTTATGCATGTGTCTAAATAAATAAAGATTGTAGTTAGCCAAATTCTCGCCATAAAGCAAGACCGACTCGATGCGATGCACGAGACTTCTTAGCCTGTGGGTGCGGGCCGAGGGCTCCTGCAGTAATTCGCAAGTGCGCTGTATTTCCCTCTACAGACCATTACAGGGCGGTCGAGAAAAACCTTTGTTCGACCTGAAATGACTCATTTAATCATCCAAAACGTATATGGAACACACATTAATTAACTGAAAAATGTTGTATAGTATGCTCTTTAATATGACATGGTTGGATTGTCTAATGGCAAACATTCTATTTAAAGAATAAGGGTTTCATATTTAGCCAATTAATAAGTGACATTTAAATTGTCCTATTTTTTTTTCCTATCTTTCTGAGCCACACGAAAGAAGGACTCAGTGGAATATGGAAAATAAAGAAAAGAGGTTTATTGAACAGAAGTTGATAGGGGGGCAGTCCGGGTGTGACATGGGCTGAGTGAGGTTCTAAGGATGTAGAGCGTTTGGCTGATGTAGATATCATCAGCGAGGGGGATTATGGAGCAGTCAAGGAGAAAAAGATCTGCCTTTACAGGTGTTTGGGTTTAACGGAGAAATCCTGATAAAGCATACACACAGCAAAAGGTAAGTATGGAAGGGAATCTTAAATACAACAGTTCAAGAGGTGGGCTACCATATTAGGTTAACACTCAGGAGTTGAGTGACTGGTTAATCGTTCCTTTTCTACACAGGGGTGATGAGATGATCAGGTTCACCTGTGTACAATCACACAGGTGTGGAGAAGCAGCCAACCCAGCAGAGATTTCAAGATGCAACAACAGCAGCCCAGACAAACAATCGTAACGTCAGAAAATTAATTATACCGTGGAAATCAACAAGTATTGGTATCTTAGGTCAAAAAGTACTAAAACCTATTTTATGAGAAGTGTGGGCGGCTAACAAAGTCCTTTTGGGTTGTATCACCACGATAAGGCCTTTCTACTCTGCAGAGGAAAGCGTGAGATGCTGTAATAATTGCCTGATTGTTGACTTTATAAATACAAAGGAGCAACAGCTGGAGATAACAAGAGTTAGTGAATCATTTTTGACTTTGGAAACTTTTCTCTGGATCCTAAAAAAGTGGAGTTTGTCCTTCTCCACTGTGACCACTGACCATTAGACATTTGTTTACAAATGTGAATATAAAACAGTCCTTTATCTGAAAAGCACACTTTGAATCCCAGGTAGAGGCGACCTATTGATTAGGGCGTAGAGCAGGGGTAACCAATTAAAAATCAGCGCAGTCTGAAATAAAGAAAATCAACAACCAGTAAAGGTCTGGAGACATTTTTAATTCTAATCTGTTACCTTAAACAATATTTAAAACTATAATAAAATTAGGTGTTTATGCATTTATGTTATCTATTGAATTTTAATAAAAAAAAATAGAAATATCTGGGTTTTTGTATATACACTTTTCTGATTCACATGTTTTTTCTTTTGTTTGTTTTTTTCTGTCTTAATGTATGTGGCAGTGGGCTTTAGGCTGCCCTGCAAGGTTTTAAACCTGGGTTTAACCGGAGACTAAGCCATTCTCAAGTTAATATATCAAGGAGCCTATTTTATCTGGATCCAGATTTCTATTGTTGATTCTGTTCATGGTGGGAGAATCCTGCTTCACAGCAGCAGGTTGGAGCCGTCTCTTACACTAAAATGTGCAGGGTCATCTTGAGCACGCCATTTCACTTTTCTTTTTCACCAGTTCATTCACAGTAGTTCTTCCAGCAGTCCACACTTTCTCTGCTCTCTTTTTCTCATGGTCTTCCTTCTTCCCATCGCCCGGCTTGCCACAGGTTTGCCTTATCGCTGTGTCTAAAAGCAGCAGCAGCAGCAACCCAGACTGACAGCTCATTGGCTCATTTGGATCACGTGTACAGCCTGGAGCCGGACGCCCCCAGGGCGTCTTTACCGTATTAACAGGAGAAGAGGCGCAAGTGGCGTTTAGACAATCGTCGGAAAACATGCGGTAATTTATGCATTTTGTAAACTGGGTTGGGTCCGGATTATAGCAAGCAGGTGGGTTCAGATCCAGACCCCGGTCCGCTAATCCGTGACCTCTGGGGTAGAGCTTAGAATCCTGAGGTTCTGGGTTTTTTAGCCCCACTCGCACAGACTGCAACTCCGGGTCTCTGAGCAAGATCCTTAACCCCTAACTGCTCTGCTAAGTGTTAATACAGAATACAAATAACCAATGTTTACCATTGGCCTTTGAGTGGCTTGTGTGGACAAAAGGGCAGCTGTCAGCCATCAGCCTTCTCTATGATTGTGGCCCAGCCCTAGCATAGCAGTATGCAAAATTAACTTTACATGTTAAATATATTTATGAGAATCAATATCTTGGGCTTTTATGAATGGATAGCAGAAGGAATTTACCACTGAGATTTAGGACAACTTTTGGGATAATTTTTGCATTTTTTGTGTAATTTTGGCTTTCAGTGTGTCATCCTAAATTGTAATTCCTAAAATGTTAATTCTAAAAAATGCCATCTTCACTGCAGAGATCTCGAGTATTTACTGCAGTAGCAGCCATTAAAAATGGCCCGCCCTTCCCAGTCAAACGCCAGCCAGAATGGCAGCTCCACTTCCCTGGATTTGGTCCGCATATCCATCTGGAAACCTTCCCTTGAAGGCCAGGCACGGGAAGGGGCGAAAATACTGTGGTTAGCTGATTGGCCTAAGGTGTTGGTGATAGGCGGGCCAAATAAACCAATCAGATCAGCGAAGCATAAGGACGCACTAACAGAGCTTACGAATGCAAAACACAACCACAAGATCAAACTCTTGTCGAAACTAGAGAACCAGTGGGAGAAGAGCAAAAACATCTTTTCCTCTGAGAAAAAGCCTCCCAGAGCAGTGTTTTGCTCTTCTTTCAGTGAAGAAATAATCTGTAATTCCCCTCGATATCGACGCTAACGCTAGTTTCATCGGCTGAAGCCGCCATGTTCTTTAGACTGAACTGTCGCTAATCATGTTTTGAGTGTACTATTCCTTTAAAGTCTTGAGACTTCATTTAAAGGCTCCAAATTTTCTCTTTTAACGGAGAGTCTCCAGACTGATCTACAAGTGAAATGAAAGCTCAAGCGAGATCAGGATGGTCTCTTTAGATCTTAATGTCCACAAATCCTGACAGAAAGAATATTTAAATATGAATATTGATGTTTATAAAGGAATTGGAGGGGACCAGCCAAGGGCTCATCAAGGAAAGTGGTGACATTTTGAATAATTACTAATGTAACTAAACTGAAGCTGAAACTAAGCAGGTCAACACAACAAACTGGCATTAAAATACACCTTTAATTTTCCCATTTCTTATTTCATCCTGAAAACTAGGGGTAAAAAAGATTCAATTTCCGTCCAAGCGATTTTGGAAAACCATTGAGTGTTGAATGCTGTTACATATTTAATCTCATTTTTATTTCAGTCATGTCATTTGCTTTTTTTCACGACTATCTTCACATATTAAACATTTATCAGAGTATTACTCGCTTTAATTGACTTAAATCAAGATTAATTTTTCATAATGGCATTCATAGTTTATATAGAGTAGGGTTCAATATTTTTTCTTTAGAAATTAACGTAACTTTGACCTCACCATCTCTCCATTTTGTGAATTAGCAAGGTTTTTCTTTCTTTACATGACTATATCGATTAAGATCAATGTTTGAAAAGCTATAGTTTTATGTTATATTTATTTTTTATCTTTTATATTTTTTGTTTTAGTCCAATAAACCAGCTGTCGGATCGCATATCTACTATTTAAACTACTCAAAGTGATTGAATGTACTTTAAATTATGACACGACTCTTTTCTTCCAGAACGATTGTTTTGAAACATAAAGGTTCTCTCAGCACCATTAAAGCTTTGAATAGAGAGCAATTAAACTGAAAAGTATAATTCCAAACGTTTTGTGTGTTAAAAATGTTTCCTCTGCTTTTTTTTTATATCATCTTGTCAATGATCCCCAGCATTCTGCCTTCATCCCTCCGTCCTTCCTCAGCAGTTTCCCCTCCTCCATCGCCTTCGTATTTTAAAAGGCTTTCCATTCTTTCCCTGGCATGGCATCACACACTCATTTCATTTCTCATTTACAGACTGATAATCAGAATGTCATTACAGTGTCCACACTGGGCTGCTAGAGGGGTAATTGAGCAGCATAAAAGGCATTTGAAAGAGGGATGAATAATAGAACTGGAGATGGAGTGGCGGTGGGGGGAGGGTGTGGAGTGGGGACTTGGAGCCAGGCCTGCTTTCTCAGGTGGCTGGCCCATATCGGGTGGCATCCTCCCTGGCACTACAGTTAACCATGCCTGTGTCACAACCTTTGTTTTGTTTTTCCTCCAGAACATTAGAGGCACAGCAAGCATCTGATGGGGTAAAAAGAAGAAAATCAATAGGAGAGTTTTAGAAGGTCAAAGTCAAGCATCAACAATCACTTTACATCTTCCAAGTCTTCTTGATTTAGATGGCATACGGATCACAATGTTGTCCTTGTACCTTATTTGGAAGGACAAAGTTCTAACTGTTTGATCTAAAGGTTAAGCCGGCATTGTGCAATCTGACTCATTGAGAAACAAATAATAAAGAAAGCTGAACTGACTTAAAGAGATATCGATTGTTGCCCTTAAGACGTTCCCTATTGTCCATACTTTCTGCTATGCATGGAGCATCTGTGTTAAATGTTTCTGTCCTCTGCTTGCCTCTTCCTGCTGCTGTCCTCCATGGCTACGGTGTGGCAGCCTGGCACCACGCCAGCCCTGTTTGGCAGAGGTGGTACATTTCCATCTCATTCATCACATAAAGACAGATAATCAGAAAGTCATTACAGTAGCTTGACACCAGTGCTTGCCCCGGGAAGACAGAGTAATTGAACAGCACAGAAGGGGAGACAGCAGACTGAGCCAAGGCCACGTGGTAATGAATGTAAGATGTAGATATAAGAGGAGTGGCGGTCTTAGAGCAGTGGGATGTAGATAGACGTAAACTAAGCCAGACATTTAGGGAGGATGGAAGATTCTGTAATATGGAATATTCTAATTCAACATTAAATAATGGGAGGGGAATAAGAGATAAAGAAACCAGCAGTGATTATAAATAGACTGGACTCATACTGACAGGCATAGCATCATGTCAACCTGTTTTATAGGAAGTTGGCTCCCACTTTGACCAAAACTGTCCTCAAATGTCAAAGAAGAGACACAGTTAGAACCTTAAAGTTTTGCAGCTATGTGTAGAAAGAAACTACTAGAAACAAATGATGTAAATTAAATAACTGGACGATGGGTTTGTCATCGATGATACTTGTTGTTTATACCACAGATATTCGATTTTTTTTTAGATCCAAACAGTTTGGAGGACAAATCAAAACTTGAATTATATTTACAGTGGTAGCCATTAAATATTTCCCTACTTTCCTAAAAGTGCCCCGGGCTGGTCCCCTACAATTCCTTTTTAAACATCAATCTTTCTACTAAAATATTCTTTCTTTCATGATTTGTGGACATCAAGATCTAAAGAGAAGCGTCATCTCCCGGTCAGACCCTGTTATTCAGTGAAAGGGTGGAAGTTGGGAGTTGGATGGAAGATGGCTGTCATTCGGCTGGTGTTTGACTGGGAAGGGCCCTTTTAAATGGCTGCTACTCTATAGGCTTCTGTTTCCACAAAAAAGTGCATATGGTCATAAGCAATGCTTAGGTAAGCTGTACATGCCAAATTAATCCCACAAACTGCCAGTGGCAAACACAATTTCCTTATTCAAACAGTTTTGTCTGAACCAGTTTTGCATTTTTTATCCATTGTACTCTCAAACTTTAAAGATTCTCTGCAAGATGTGTATTTTGTAACCCTAACCCAGACTTTGAAGAAGCCATTTTGTAGCATGACAGCCTCTGTGTTTCTGGAAGGGGAGAAGAAATTCCTTTATTAAAGGAAAAAGTCCGGTCATATTTAGAATTCAAACTTCTGAAAGTACTTTTGAAATATGAAATTATTCCATCTGGTGTTTGTTACAACGCGCTATTATCCAAGTCAATCTTGAAAACATTCTTCTTCCAAATGTTGGCTACATATTACGTGTTTTTTCTCTGGCCAGAAGTTCGATGGCAAATCCTCCCTCTTCAAGTTGGCTTATCCAACGACCAACCCGTCCATTGCGGAGGATCAGGAATCAGAAAGGTGGAATAACTCTTTTTTTTCACTTTTAACTTTTATGTATTCCAGCATCCAGCTGCCATGCACGTGGGCATTGTCAGTTTCACTATAGCTCTGGGTGAATTTCAATGGTGAAGTCCTCTGGAAATCTTCAATAATTGTTGTTGATTGCAGATGTGTCTAGTAGTTCCCATTGATTTAGCTTGGAAAGCGGGGAGAATGGCGCTAGGCTTACCGCACCGTGTGACGCCACTGCTGGAAGATGGCAGGAGGGAGGGGTTACTATATTTGGGCAAAAATGGCGGCTCCCAGACTCAGTGTGATACGCAACGAAAATTTTTGGTTTTAATTTTTTACTGATTAACCCTCCGCGAAAACCGTATTAGTTTTAGGTATAAATAATGATCCATTGATCATTCCTTGCTGACCGGACTTGTGTGTCAAACATTTCAATCATTTCTAAATACATATAAATACATTTTTTTTATCCCATGAAAGAAACAAAAACAAAACAAACAAACCAATCGAAATTGCTTTTTCGATCTTGTTAGCTGAGGAGAAGTTAGTTACTGAAACATATTTTGGCTTTTCTAAAATTAATTTGGGGGGGAAGGGGGTCATTAATCATAAAGGACATTTTATGTACTGCTGCAGGGTTTCTTTAGACTCTGCTTAAGCTCAACTAGTTCAGTGAAACAGTAGCTCTCTGTCTTTATATTTTTAGTAGCTAGGTATGTTTATTTATTACAACCCATTACACCAGCATAATAAGTCATCATAATGCCTGAGTTTAGCTGTGTAGAAATATTAACCACTAAACACCTAATGGAAAGAGCTATAAAATAGAGCTTCACATTATTCAAAGTAGCATAAAATTACAGCAAGTCTCCGTTACAAATCTTTACATTTCTATTGGTACCAAAGTGAGTCAGCAGACACCATTACCACTTGGAATGATAGTAATTCACAAAATCCGAATAAAAAAAAACTTTCAGTAAAAAAAGATTTTGGACTCTGAGAAGGAGAAATGTTTTATTGTTTTTTAAAAGCACACATTAGTTGGTGGTTCTTTTATCGCTCCCTTTAGGTGTGAGGACAAGCTTTTTGCTGAGTATCAGCTTATTTCCCAATTTGATGAGCTTCCACATCCTTTAAATGTGGCCTGCTTTTAAAAGTTTTTTCCTTAGCCTCCTTTTGCCTTGTCTTATACAGCAAGTATTTTCTTGCAAGCATCTATCATTAAAGCCAAAAGGAAATAAATGCTTACCAGAGCTCTTCACATTATGTTTTGATAAAATAGATCATCTCTAACTGTAGGCCATTTTTTTATTACTTGAAGAGAAAAGCTCCTGACTGAGACTGCAAATCACAAAAAAGGAGCTTATCTCCGATAGCATCAGAGCTACAGTACATTGCAGTTTTGCAGGGTTATCAACAAGATTGTTGTTTTTAAGGGTCTGTTACTCTTTTTTTTTTTTATGCACAGTATTTCAACGCTGAAATAGAAACAAAACAGCCCCATCGTCATTATGTGGAGTATTTCAAATAAGTGCTTCTCCAAGTTTCTGAAAAACCAAACCAATTTTTTCGATTTTAGAGGGTGCGCCCTAGCTCGACGTGAGTCCTACTCAATTCTGAGCTCAGAAATATAGGAGTCTGATGATGCTCCATAGAGCTGTGATTATGGGGGCGTTGTTTTGAGCTTAACCAGGAAAAAAATGCCTCCTGCACTCGATTTGACAGAACCTTACAACCAATACCAAGAGCAAATCTTGAGTGCGTGGCGGTATGTTAAGCCGCCACAGTTGTTGTCAACAAACCGTGCGTGCAGTTGCACTCTACAGAATAAGAAGATGAGGACTTGATCGCGTTTTATATGTTCTCTTTTAAAAATTAATTTGCTGTCGATATCTTCTAGAACAGACCTAATAGCAGAAAGATCTACTCACACTCAACTCTCCAGTGGCAGCCATTGTTGTTGTCACCTGCCGTGCGCTTTGGTGACGGGTTAATTTACGTTACTGTTGATCATCTGTCCATCATCGTGATAAAGCCCGCCCTGACAATTTGATTGCCCCGCCAGATATTGTGCTAGCATACCAAGCGCTACTGTTGAGTTAGACGCCAGACCGAACTTCCTCGGACCTCAAACGCTGTTGGCGGGACTAAGTTCTCGAATGGCACCCAGGCTAGGTGTGTCCCCCTAAAAGACCCGATCTACCAGGGGTCTGTTTTATAAAGCAGGTTTAAGAAATTCAGATCCAAATCTATAACTCTAAATTAATCTAGCGAAAAGGCAGGAACTCCGAATGTTCAGTTTCACAACGGCTGCTATAAATTAGTTCAATACATTTTAACTAGGCCCACTCAGAGTTAAGCATGTGCGCAACAAGTATGAAAGCCCCTTATCAGTGGAGCACCGATTTGACGCGTCACCATGACAACAGCCAAAAGGAAGTGCCTATTTTACCCTAATGGAACTAGAGGTTTTAATACAGACATGAAAAAATGTTAAAAAAAGGAGGATGTGTTTAAAAGACAGGGAAACACAGCTACGGCTGCAAACAAGAGGAAGCTGAAGATTGTTGCTGGAGTTAATGTGCAGGTATGTATGAACTGGAATATGGCAGGCCAGGTTTTGATTGGACACAACATAACATTTTTCAGACTGCAATAGTGTCAAATGCTGCCATGTATCTAAAATAAGACTGGATACTTGCTTTTTCTAAGTATTCTGGAGTAAAGCTTCCATCCAATGAGTGGGTGGTAACACATGTTTTTTGTCCCAGGGCATGAAGAAAAACTTTGCCAATTTTAAACATCAAAGTTTGTTTACTGGTGTCCGGGAAAACTACTGCAAGTTGTCAAAAGGCTTTTGTGGCCCCAGAGGGACCATGTTGGCATGTTGTCTGTGTTTATAGCCACAGGCAATTCTAGTTGAGTCTCAAGCCAAAGCTTGGAAACATAAAAAAGAAGAAAACAAATCAAAGTTTTTTTCTAAAAAAGGTAGAGGTTAACACATTTACCTAGTTATACATTTCTGACTGAAGCATTGCCACAGCTTGGTAATTAGACAGTTCACTGACCTCAAATAGTCTTACAATCATAAACTAAAGATGTTGTTTTGTAATGTTTTTTTTACTGACTATCACATTTTCATAATCATAATCCTGCAACACATTTACTTATATATATATATATATATATATATATATATATATATATATATATATATATATATATATATATATATATAGATATAGTGGTGGTGGTGGTAGACAAAAATGAGAGAGGAAAGCGGTTGTGGTTGCCATAGCAATACCAAGTGACTGCAACATCAGGAAAAGGGAACTTGAGAAACTAGAGAAATACCAGGGGCTCAGATAAGAGCTGGAAGGTCAAGGCATCAGTGGTAGCTGTGGTTATTGGGGCCCTCGGGGCAGTGACCCCCAAACTGGAGGATGGGTTACAGCAGATATATCAGACATCTCGGTCCAGAAGAGTGCAGTTCTACGAACAGCAAAGATACTGGCAGAACCTTCAAGCTCCCAGGCCTCTGGTAGTAGAGAGCCCAGCTTTGAGAAAAAAAGGGGGGAAGACCCCCCACCCATGGATGAGGAAGAAGAGGTTTTTATATTTGATATATATATATATTAGGAATGGAACGTTTTATGAAACCAGTCCGAACCAGCTCGAGTTGGACTGTCTCGTTCGGTTCGGTAGGTTGTGTTGCGCTAGTTCATGCGCGCTGCTCCTTTTCTCATAGGAAGCTGGCGTTTACAATCCAGAGTTAAGCAGAAGGTGGCGGTACTGCGACCAAAGCCAACCACCAGTAGTAAACAAGAAGAAGAAGAAGCCAAGCAGCGTAGCCGTAGCACATCAGAAAAAATGGAGTTGTGGAGAATTGTGTGTGGGTATGGCGCAGGGAAAGAACAGGAGTTGAAAGACGCGCTTCAGCAGCACTTTATAGGTCTGCTGTGTATGGGACCACTTTGCATTTAGAGTGACCTACGATGACGGGGCGTGAAAGAAAGCTGTGGATAAAAGTGCAACAGTGTGCAAGCATTGTGCAACACGTTTTGTTTATGCTAACAGCAACATGACCAACATGTCAGGACTAACCCCGAAATCCCACATACTCCGGCTAGCGGCCCGCCTCATATGCGCCTCCAGACCGGTTGCTCAAAGCAAAGCCTACCAGCCTCCACTGTGGCTCCCGTCCGCTCCGCTCTGAGTTCCTTGGAGATCGTAGAGTGCATGCGCCAGATGATTAAATTTAAAGCAGCAAAATATGCAGAAATGATCCAAGATTCCCACAGATCATTAAAAATAATTACAATTCATAATTTTTTGGGGATTTTTTCATTAATTTCATTAATTTTTATGGGATTTCGGTGTAACAATCAACATATACCGAACAAGGGGCAAAATGCAGAAAACTGCGGACTGATTTGTACGTCAGAATCGGGCTTAGGTAGTTGTGTGAATACATTAATAATATATACAGGTGCTGGTCATAAAAATTAGAATATCATGAAAAAAGTAGATTGATTTCAGTAATTCCATTTAAAAGTGAAACTTGTATATTATATTCATACATTACATACAAACTCATATATTTTTTTCAGATGTTTATTTTTGTTTAATTTTGATGATTACAAATGACAACAAATGAAAAATCTCAAATTCATCATATCAGAAAATTAGAATATTGTGAAAGGTTCAAAATTGATGGCCCCTGGTGCCACACCCTAATCAGCTAATTAACTCAAACCACCTGCAAAAGCCTTTTTAAATGGTCTTTCAGTCTAGTTCTATAGGCTACACACAATCATGGGGAAGAC
Organism: Cyprinodon brontotheroides; assembly: GCA_018398635.1. Taxonomy (NCBI): domain Eukaryota; kingdom Metazoa; phylum Chordata; class Actinopteri; order Cyprinodontiformes; family Cyprinodontidae; genus Cyprinodon; species Cyprinodon brontotheroides. The sequence continues at coordinate 3,505,776 of JAGKQL010000006.1, read as the reverse complement.
TGGGCCCCAAGGCTGACTCTGACAGTTGTCCAAAAGACGACCATCGACACACTTGCACAAGGAGAGGGCAAGACACAAAAGGTCATCGCTAAAGAGGCTGGCTGTTCACAGAGCTCAGTGTCCAAGCACATTAATAGAGAGGCTAAGGGAAGGAAAAAGATGTGGTTCTAAAAAAGTGTACAAGCAAGAGAGATAACTGCACCCTGGAGAGAGATGTGTGAAACAAAACCCATTCAAAATGTGGGGAGATTCACAGTAAGAGTGGACTGCAGCTGGGAGTGAGTGCTTCAAGAACCACCACACACAGACGTAGAGCAAAGAAAGACATGGGTTTCGCTGTCGCATTCCTTGTGTCCGGGCCACTCTTGAACCACAGACAGCCGCCAGAAGCGCCTGCCTGGGCTAAAGAGAAACAGGACTGGACTGCTGGTGAGTGGTCCAAAGTCATGTTCTCTCTGATGAAAGTAAATTTTGCATTTCCCTTTGGAAATCAAGGTCCCAGAGTCTGAGAGGAAAAGAAGAGAGGCACTTCATCCACGTTGCTTGAAGTCCAGTGTAAAGTTTCCATGGCCAGTGAGATGGCTGGGGTGCCATGTCATCTGCTGGTGTTGGTCCATTGTGGGTTTCTGAGTGTCCAGGGTCAACGCAGCCACATACCAGGAAGTTTTAGAGCACTTCATGCTTCCTGCAGCTGACTAACTTTTTGAGAGATGCTGATTTCATTTTCCAACAGGACTTGGCAACCTGCACAGGCAGTGCCAAAGCTACCAGTAAGTACCTGGTTGAAGGACCATGGTATCCCTGTTCTTAATTGGCCAGCAACTCTCCTGACCTTAACCCCATAGAAAATCTATGGGGTATTGTGAAGAAGAAGATGCAGCATACACCAGACCCAACAATTCAGAAGAGCTAAAAGCCAAATATTAGAGCAACCCTGGGCTATCATAACACCCTGAGCAGTGCCACAGACTGGATCGACGACTCCATGCCACGCGATTGCTGCTGCAGTAATGAGAGGTACCAAAGGAGGGCCGCCAACCAAATACTGAGTGCTGTACATGCTCATACTTTTCATGTTCATACTTTCAGTTGGCCAACATTTCTATAAATCCTTTGTTTTTATTGGTCTTCAGTAATATTCTAATTTTCTGATATGATGAATTTTAGATTTTCATTTGTTGTCATTTGTAATCATCAAAATTAAACAAAATAAACATCTGAAATATATGAGTTTGTGGCTGTAATGTATGAATATATTATACAAGTTTCACTTTTTTAAATGGAATTACTGAAATCAATCTACTTTTTCATGATATTCTAATTTTATGACCAGCACCTGTATATAAAATCTCAGAAATGGTAATGACTCACTTGGCTGTAAAGTGTCTTTAGCAAACACATTTTTGGAATACCAGACCTAAAATGTTGTCAGTATTGTTTGTGTTAATCAAATATATATAGAAAATTCAACAATAAGATGCTAATGGGCAAAACAATCAGATTTGGCTGCTCTGTGAATACAGCATAACAAAGGTTTTTATGTTTGATTAAATTAGATTATGATTGTTTACATTTTAACATGGCCTCAGTTTAAAGGATGTTACCATTCCTTTAGATTAAATTAGTCTTTTCAGCTTTTTTTTTTTTACTATTTTCTATTGCTCATTTCAATAAACATTAAATTCCCTAACAGCTTAAAGGTTTCACAAAACGAGCTACTTTTGAAATGTAAGTTTGCAATACTCAAATAGTTAGGTTGATAAAATAAAGCAGCATGCTGATACTCTTCACTACAAAACAAGCAGAAAGTCTATTCCCCAGTCCACCATCGGGTGCAGCATATATCTCAGTAATGAGTGATCCCTACTGCTGTTCTGTGTGAACTAGATCCTCTCAAAGCACAGACGTGAACACAATGGCAATTCTTCCTGAGACTATGGAATGATGGTCTTAAAGAAAGGGAGTAACATTAGGTTGGAACAACCCAACGATTAGAGGACGTTATAACAGCTGCACACAGACAATGTTGGCTCAAGAGGATGATTACAACCCATGCATCTTTACGGACAGGTAATGAAGCTCAAACAGCAAAGTCTCTGCTACTAGGACAGGCTTCTTTCTGTGTTTTTGTTGTAAAGTTGCTTGGAGTATCCTTTAGTTTATTTTTTTTGTCTATAATATTTAATCTGGAATGTTATTTTAGAAGTTGAAGGTACAAACAACAATATAAAAGCAAAATTTCAGCAACTTTTACAAGATAAATGGTCTCCTGCTGCTTTTAGAAAAAACAAATCAAAATGTTGTGGAAGTATACTGCGTGCAAAAGGTTGGAACCTGTTGGACACAAATACGATGTTTGTTCCATCTGTCCATCCGTTAATGAGAGGGAGGGTTGGCACCTTTCAGAAATGGAAATAAGAGACACGGTGGTTCTAGAGAAACTTAATTGTCATGGAGGTCTGGGGGTCCTCACCCTGAAAATTTTGGATTTCTTAGATGCAATTTCCATAACCAAATGATGTCCCATTTCAGCTCAACACAGAACCATACTTTTATTTTGTTCTTTGAGGGTGTTAAGTTTGCACAGTATAATCGTGCACAGAAATCCCCTCACAAAACCAATGGTGTGCTTGGCCTTTTTTAGGCTATAGGGAAGATTACCTGTATTTTATTAATGTTTTTTTTTGTTCTTATTTTTGGTTTATTTTGGTTTATTTTGGTTGTTAGTTACCCAGTTTATTAAATGACTCACTTTGTTGTGTTATACTTTATACCCCCCCCAGGTCTCCGGCCCCCACTTTGAAAACCACTGTCCAAGATCATGATGAATGTATGGATATTCAGACCAGCACAGCAGCTCCAGTACTACAAAGGAAATAAAATGGCTATGCACGCTAAAATATTCAGACACCCATATGCATATATTTCAAAGAAATAAGAAACTGCAAATTCAGTTGGCTCATTTGACAGCATTATGTGAAGTCATTTTGAGAATTAAAAATTCTGATCTTGTTTGTTGGGGGATATCAGAAATGAAAGAGTAAAAATAGCCAAAAAATATACAATAGGCCTCTACAGCATGACAGAGTGTTCTGTAGCTTACACAGTAGTATACAGTGTTTATGTGGTCTGCGCAGGTGCACAGTTTGTAGAACTAGAACTAAACATGAGGACCGTCACCAGAAAACCAAACCAAGAGGAGAGATTACCGAGTCCAGAAAGCTTTAGACCGACAACGTCATAATGGGAAAACTCTGAGCTCTAGCTACGAGAGGGAGGGAAGAGAATCAGGACGCGCAGACATGGGTCACACTCACAACAGTAGAGTTGTTCTGTGCGAAAGGTTTACCAAAATTACGTTTTTTTTTATTTATTCGTAAAAATTAAAATTAAGGAACGCGTAATTTAACCTCCAAATACGGGAAGATTCTGTATTTCAAGGGACGGGTGGCGACCCTAGTGAGGGGCAAGGTGCAACCTGGACAGGTCACCACTCCATCCCAGGGCACAATGTAATGTTAACCAGCTCAATTAAAAAGTCAAGTTACATTGAAATATATATGTCTGTGAAATGTTTAAAACAAAATACATACAGTATGTCAGGACTCCTGCTTTGTGTCTGTGTTTCTGTGTTTGTCTCCCTTCCTCCACCAGGAGGCGCCTGGTTCTGGTCCGTCTCCTGACACAGCTGCGGATGGTTTCCTCGTTAACGGAGTGTTCTTAAGCTGCTGACTGCCACTACCTCGACGCCAGAGTGTTTGCCAGTTAAGGCTACTCTAGCCAAGCTGTGTTTGCTGAATCAAGCTGAGTTTTTGGTCAACCTGAGTTTACCTTTTTTGGTTTTTCTTTGCCTCTTGGTAGGAAGTTTTCCTGTTAACTGGATTTCTCGGACCTTCACACCCTGGAAGGATAAACTGAGCTTCAATTTTGAGCTTTCCACTGAGAAAGGGATTTATTCTCAACTATGACCCGTTCAAGTACCGCAGGAAATCTGAGTTGCAGTCAGTATCTCCGTTTTCCAACTATTAATCGCATTTGGGGTAAACCCGCCTGAACTAACCGCTGTGTCTTCCCCTCACTTTGTAGTTTCCGGTTGAGCAGTGTTCAGAGCAACACTTCTCCCCCTGTTTACTTCTTCAATAAAACCAGTTAAACCTTTTCCCTGGACTCTCTGTTCGGTTATCTGCATTTTTGGGTCAGAACTTAGTAACATCATGACACAGTAAGGAAAATAAGTATTTGAGCACCCTGCTATTTTTCAGGTTCTGCGCCTTAGAAATTATAGCCTGGGTGCCATTCCGAACTTAGTCCCGCCCACAACGTTTGAGATCGGGAAGTTCGGTCTGGCATTGCTCAATAGTAGCGTGAGTATGCTCGCACAATACCTGGCTTATCCAATCAAATTGTCAGGGCGGCTTTATACGATGATGGACAGATGATCAACAGTAAAGTAATCAACCACGCCACCAAACGGCGATGCAACTCGGCATGAACGACGAGGTGGATATAGCCAGCGGTCGTTGCCAGCTCCTTTTCGGAAGCCCGGAATCCTGGCTGCTGAACAACAAGTGGAGGGACATAGTAGGCTCCAATGTTTTTCAAGCCAACGTTATGGGTATCGTCGTGGACGAAGTTCATCTAACTTACAAATGATAACAGATCATCTGACTGTCTGATTTAGTAAATAACTCGCAATGTCGTGATATTAATCCCATGTTGTAAACACAGTAGGTAACGTTGTACGTTTGAGGTCGGAAGTTTAACATACGTCACGCACTCCGTTGCTCTTATTGGTTGTAGGTCTATCCAATTGAGTGCAGAGGTATTTTTTTCCTGGTTCGCTCGAAACACGCCCCATAATCACAGCTCTATGGAGCAGCATCAGACTCATTCTGACTAGAACTGAGTAGGACTACGTCAGGCTATAGAAATGATGGAGGCTTCTGAAATTGTCATCGTAGGTTCATGTCCACTGTGAGAGATATAATCTGAAAAGTTATGATTTTTTAACTGTAAGTTTTTTGCAGTATGCCAAATGTAATTTCTAAGTGTTTCAGAATGTTTACATATAGTGTTTTATTGTACTGCAGTTTTCAGTATCACAGCATTGATCTTAGAGATGGAATAGACTGTGACTCCATATCAACAGTCTAAAATGGTCCAGGTCTGTTTCAAGGGCAAGACGTCCCGACCGGTACATCTCTGTTTAGCACGATGCTGTATAGAAGAGGAAAAAATGGCAAAGCTTTGCTTAGTGAGGTTTCTTTATTAATTGATTAAATAGAAAATAGCTTACATTTGTTTAACATACAGGATGACATCAAATTGTTTATTGTAGTTTTTTAAATGTATGAATCAAAGCCATTTTCTTTAGAATTTCAAACCTAATAAAGCAACTATGGTAGACTGATAACTAGATAGAGGGAGTCTGTCAATATCTAATCTGCATTATGTCAATTATTTTAAAAATTTTTTTCCTTTTTATTTCTATTTTAATACACAACTTTAAAATATGTCTGTTGCATACGTTTGATTATTTACATCTTTTGAATTCTAATTGGTTATTCAATTCAATTCAATTCAGTTTATTTATATAGCGCCAAATTCACAACACATGTCATCTCAAGGCACTTTACAGTTCAACCAGATCATACAGTCAAATTGATACAAAGTTTTCTAAGGAAAACCAGTTGATTGCATTGACTCAAATACAATCCCTCACACTAAGCATGCTTGTAGCGACAGTGGAGAGGAAAACTCCCTTTTAACAGGAAGAAACCTCCAGCAGAACCAGGCTCAGTGTGAGCGGCCATCTACCGAGGCCGACTGGGGTTCAAGGAGACAGAAGCAGAGACACAAAAAGCAGCTGTAAAAGGCGGCCCCGTCCAGGAAACACACAGCCAGGCAGACAAGCTCCAAGCCAGCTCCCATGCCAGAGGACGAAGAGAGCACATCCACTCAGCCACGGCCAGGGAAACAGGACCACACCGAAAAACAGGCCGATCTCCAACATCCACAAACAAGGGTGTTGATGGAAGCAGCACAGCTGATGTTTCTTTCCAGGATGACGTCACAGCCAAACAGGAACAGACGAGGCAAAGCTACTCTGAGGAAAACCAGAGAGAGCAGAAGGTTAGAGATTGAACTAACAGATTCTGCAGAATAGGAGAACAGAGAGAATGAAGCAGAATGATGAAATGGGGGTCCCTATGTCCTCCAGAAGTCTAAGCCTATAGCAGCATAACTATAGATATAGCTCAGGATAACCTGAGCCACCCTAACTATAAGCTTTATCAAAAAGGAAAGTTTTAAGCCTAGCCTTAAAAGTAGACAGGGTGTCTGCCTCACGGACTAAAACTGGTAGTTGGTTCCACAGGAGAGGAGCCTGATGACTAAAAAGATCTGCCTCCCATTCTACTTTTAGAAATTCTAGGAACCACTAGTAAACCTGCAGATTGAGAGCCGAAGTGCTCTGTTAGGAACATAAGGAACAATCAGATCTCTGATATAAGATGGAGCTTGGCCATTTAAGGCTTTATATGTGAGAAGGAGGATTTTAAATTCTATTCTTGATTTAACAGGAAGCCAATGAAGAGAAGCCAGGATAGGCGAGATATGATCTCTCTTTTTAATTTTCATTAGAACTCTGGCTGCAGCATTTTGGATCAGCTGAAGGCTTTTAACTACAGTTTGTGGACTTCCTGATAGTAAAGAATTACAATAGTCCAGCCTTGAAGTAACAAATGCATGGACTAGTTTCTCAGCATCACCCCTGGACAGGATATTTCTAATTTTTGCAATGTTCCTCAGATGAAAGAAGGATATTCTAGAAACCTCTTTGATATGGGATTTAAATGACAGGTCCTGATCAAAAATAACACCAAGATTTTTTACTTTTATTATCTTGAAATCAGTTTAATCCCATCCAAATGAAGTGACTGACTAATCAGCTTCTTTTCAGAGACTCTGGTCCAAAGACTATAACTTCTGTTTTGTCTGCATTCAGAAGCAGAAAGTTAAGAGTCATCCAGGTTTTTATGTCTTCAAGACATGCCTGTAATCTATGTAATGGGTTAGCTTCATCTGGATTTATAGACAGATATAGCTGGGTATCATCAGCATAACAGTGGAAATTAATCCCATGCTGTCTAATAACTCTACCAATTGGGAGCATGTATAAAGTAAAGAGAATTGGTCCTAGCACTGATCCCTGTGGTACTCCACAGGTAACCTGTGAGCATGTGGAAGATTTGTCATTAACATGAACAAACTGAATTCGATCAGATAGATAAGATTTAAACCAGTCTAGTGCTGTTCCTTTAATTCCAACAAAATATTCAAGTCTTTCTAAAAGAATATTATGGTCAACTGTATCAAATGCAGCACTAAGATCCAACAGGACGCAGCTAATAGCGATACAAGTCCATACTATCTGAGGCCATTAGAATATCATTAGTGACTTTCACCAGAAAGCTGTTTCAGTGCGCTATGATGAGGCTCTAAAAGCCAGACTGAAACTCTTCAAAAGTTCATTATGTTGTAAGTGATCGCAAACTTGTTTGGCAACTACTTTCTCAAGAACTTTGGATAAGAAAGGAAGATTGGATATAGGTCTATAATTGACCAAGTCAATTATTCGGGTCAAGAGACACGGTTTCTTAAGCAGAGGTTTAATTACAGCAACCTTAAAAGCTTTAGGTACATATCCCCGTAACAGAGATAGATTAATCACATCTAAAATGGAGGAGGAGATCAAAGGGAATACCTCCCTAAATAACCCTGGTTGGAACTGGATCTAACATACAAGTTGAAGGCTTAGATGAAGACAATAATTTGCTAATTCAGAAAGTTCAGCTGGATCAAAGCAG
>JAGKQL010000006.1:3469275-3497408 GCA_018398635.1 Cyprinodon brontotheroides | reverse complement strand
GCTGAATGCGCACTTTCATCTGGTTTGGTCTGCCGCGGTTTCCGTAGACTCGTGAACGCGCTTTAAGGAAATCCTATACACTACTGTTTATGCTCTAAAAACATTCTAAATGACTTCGTTTCGAGTAAATTCTGGATGCTACCCACTCAGGACACTTGGAATACATTGGACGAGCAGTATGGAGGAATATTGACACGTTTTTGTGGACTTTTATGGACCTTTCTGCCTCGGGCGCCATAGACCTCCATTATTTGAATGTCAGCAGACAGCAAGAAGCCTCCCAGATCTCCAGATGCATTTGAGATATCAAAAAAGTACTCCAGAGTGTTGTTCAGCATGGGGGGGAGTAGAAAATGAAGGCTAGTTATGTTTTGGGTGTACTATTCCTTTAAATCAATCTGACTGGATCTGGTGAACTGTAAGGTGCCTTGAGGGCGACATGTGATGCGTGAATTGCAGCTGTAGAGCAAAACTGAACTCTGCATTTACCTGTGGCGATCAAATGTAATAAAGTATTTCACAGTTTCTGAAATGACTTATTACCGTCAACGCTTTTGCATAATTTAATGGTAAAAATTTTTAATAAAATCCTATGTACGCGTCAGACCTTACAATAACAGCCAGTAGGAGCTACACAAAAAATAATCTTGACTTATATAAAGACAATTATTATTGTCAAAATTGTCTTGTTTATTTCTTTTTATATTTTGTTCAAGGGGCTGATAAGGAATTCAAACCAGAAAAAAGTTATTTTCTTGTTTGTTTCGTTTATTTGCTGGATCTTGGCTTTAGCTGGTTAAAATGCTTTTCTGTAGGTAACTGACACTAATCGTCATTCTTCTCATTAGAAACAATACAACTTAAATTGCACGGCATTGTCTTTTCAACTTCTGCCCAAGCCCTCCCCCCAAAAAGGCAAGGCAGAAATTTAGCAAAAAGCCTTTTTCTTTCAAAAACCCATGTTTCCTTGTAAATCTCCAACTAAAATCTTGCAGTTGGTGACGACTGCTTTCCATGCCACGATAAACCCACAGATGGAACTGCTCTCTCACTCCCACCGCATGCAATACACACCCTACTACCACACGATACTTCTTGTCAAACCTGCCTCATCCTTGCTGTCTGTCATTTTCCTTTCTCTTTCTGATGAGCACTATTATCCTCTCTCTCTCACACACACATACATATGCCCCCCGCCCGGTCCTTGTTTAGAGCGTTACTTTCTTTGTCAGTGAGGAGCAGAACAGTGAAGCTTGTTTTAAACCTTAGGGAAGATAGGCCAATTTAACCCTCCCTGTATCACTCCTGCTCTTATTCCCTCTTCCTCTCTCCCAACAATTCCTCTCATGTCCCTGCTGACCTTGTTTGTCCCAGTGGTGTTCCTACCTACCTCCTACTCTCCTAGCTCGGCCTCAGCGTCCACCTCTGACAGTGTATGGCCATTATTTTTCTTTCTCACATGTATCCTCTCTTCTCACCTTCTCCTCTTTTTCTTTCCATCTTCTCCTCTTCCACCGTGACCCATCTTCCTGGATTACTTTAATTTTGGCTTTCCTGCTACTTTCCTGCCGTGTTCATCTCCAGAAGTTTCTTTGAAAGCTTACAGTGTGAGTTTGAAGCGGGACATTTTATAGAATGCGTAAGGCGGCCTCTGCTCTTGTAACGCAGTCCAATGATTGATTCTCATCTCATGTGTTTACACTGTGGTACCTCCTCAATTTACTGCACCTAAAGACAGGGTTTCGAATTCGTTGGTAATTTTAGTCGAGCTGATCCACTTTATGCAACCTATTTACCAATATCACCATAGAGACACAAGAGGTAGTTTGCTCATTAACTACCAGCCCCTGGAGATAATCTGTATTTTTTATGCCATGTAGGAACTTCTTCCAACCTGCACGGGAAATAACACCCCCATACAACGTTCCATACAAGTTATAGGTGTGCATTCCGTTCCAACGTGGCTGTCACAGTTCAATTAAGAACATTAAAGTACAGCAAAGCATTACCATACTTCCCCCTACAATTCAATTTACTAATTCTAGAGATACAAAAAGCAACTGTAAAAGACGGCCCCCATCCAGGAAACACAGCCAGGCAGTCACCCTTGTAGAAATAATGGTCAAAAGAGAAGATGAACACTAATAATATTGGGACAAGGATAATCCCTAAAATGCATGGAGGACTTCACCGGCAATCCAGCCAACTGATATGGAAGGATTGGAAAGCATCAGAACTTCCTTTCAGGAATAAATAAATCATGGACTACAACTGAAAAAAGGCAACTCAGACAGCAAAAAACTATATTCAAGAAAAAGACTAGGAATGCTGATATTTTTTTTTATTATTTGATCAAAGCCAAGAGGGGTGTAGACCAAATAAAAGCAAAGATTATCTTGGAACAATATTTTAACACAAGAGCAACAGATACATCAGCCATGACTGAGACGCAGGGTCCATTGGCAGAAAAATTGTAGATGGAAGACTTAATTGTTTGCTGGATTAGTTTACGGACATATTTTTACTAAGTATGAACACAGAATTTTTATCTTATCCTAAGAAAAAAAAAAGGCATCCTCTGTTCATCCCCATAATGCAAGTCATGAAGAAATTACACAGATTATCCAAATGACATGGCAGGCAAATGAAAGTGCATGTTAAAATAATTCTAGAGTGATGAGGAAAACTGCACCATTCGAGAAGTACAATGACTGCACCTCATTGAAAAAAAGACAAAACTAGAAAAGCACTCAAAGAAGGCAGACCTCTGCCGGTTATGCTCATTTCCTCTGAAATATTGTAATTTCTGGCTTAAGTTCAAAACTGTAGATTGTTTATTGAATTTTTTAAAAGGTTTTTGGATCGAGATGGTACGGAAGAGGGATTAGGGCCACTAAAAAAAAAACAGTTAACTGATTTTTTTATTTTATTTCAGTTTAACATGGAAAAAAAGTCGGAATTTCTGACTTTTTTCAGAAAATTTTTGAAAAAAGAAAGTAGAATTCTGAGATTGTAAAGATCAAAATTCTGAGAAAAAAGTCAGAATTCTGAGATTTAAGTTAGAATTCTGAGATCTAAGTTATGAATTCTGAGATTAATAGTGCCCAGAATTATGAGATTAATAATTGTTAAATTCTGAGAAAAAAGTCAAATTATGAGATTAAAGTTAGAATTCTGAGATTAAAGTCAAATTTGCCGAGGATTAAAGTTTAGGAATTCTGAGAAAAAGTCAAATTCTGAGAAAAAGTCAGAATTCTGAGAAAAATCAGAAATTCTGACTTTTTCCATAATAAACTGAAATAAAATTTAAAAATCAGTTCAACTTTTTTTTTTTTTTCTTTTCCTATGGCCTAATTCTCTTCCGTATGAAAGTGGGGTGGATCTAGATCATCTCCAAAATTTTATTGATTGTCCCTTGGACGGAGGTTCACTTTGGTAAAAATTGCATTAAAATCCGTCCATATCTTTTCAAGTGAACCTGTTGACAGACAAACACAAACTCTCCTAAAAACATAACCTACTTGGTGGAGGTAAAATGTCTTAAAACCCAAATCAATTTTAGGTGAAAAACTTATGAGATCAAATATTTTTTAAGGCAAGCACAATTGCTAAATGTCCCATATTTCTATTAATATAACCATTTGTACTTTCTGGTTCCTGAAACTTGAACACACCCAAACTTTTCTCTCCATGGAAGGTTTTATTTAAGAAACAATTCAGTGTCAGTTCATTTCTTTAGAAACTTCCAATACATCTTTATAATCTTTAAAATTTGTAAAATAAAGAGGCCAGAGTTCAGCAGGTTAAATTACAGTAGCAAAAAGAGAGCAGTCAGTAAATAATGTTTTAAGAGTTGTGTGCATTTTAAGAGTGTAAATATTTGAGTGGCCCCCGCTGATAGGGTGCATACTGCCTTGAGCAAAGTAATGCTTTTCTGTTTCTCCGAGCTGAGACTCTAACGCTTTGCTTGGCTAAACCATTTCATGGTCTACTTTGGAGTTCCCATGTCGGAAATGGCAGAATGCCTTTACTTATTTATGATATGTTGCATTGAACTACCAGGCTTTATATATTCTCAGTTGTGACCTGGCGAAAGTTTAATTTGTAGTGAATGATTAAAAAAATGACTTACCCTGTATTAAAATTTGACTTTTCTCCTCATGCACTCTTTGTTATCAGAAAGCTGAGCCACAGATGGGCTGTGCCAAGCCCTATTGTTGAACTAGGACTAGATTTAGTGTGGTTCAGTTGTGTCTGGCATGGTCCAGTTCAGTAATGTTCCATTAAAACTCAACAGTTATCTCGGTTAGCGCGCTCAGACCGTTCTCGGCACGGTTTTAAAAGGCTAGTGGAAGCAGTGACTACTGAGAGGAAGCTGTATGAATGAGTATTCAGAGCCTGTATGATGATGCAAGAGTTGCATTATATGTAACATGATTGTTCAGACTACAGACCTTAAAAACATTTGGATATGCACCAGATTTAGTACCACATACAGAGATGGCACAAATTGGGTTAGTTTGGGGGCACAAAGATAAAGATCTTGTGCACGTGCCGCACTACTGTCATGAAATAGACACCGTGGTGAGGAAAAAAAGATTATTGAGTTACATTTTTCTGCAGTGTGAAAATTGTTTTTGAGAGAAAACATTTTGTTATAAAATAAATAAAAGAATAAGCGCCAGAAGGTCCACCTCAACACGTCATCTGTGTTGTCAATTTATAAAAGATTAAGATCCTTGTTTTATAGGAAAGTACACTCCAAAACATGATTAGCCTTCATTTCTACTGACCCCATAGCTGAATAAACACTTCTGGAGTACTTTTTGATATCTCAAATGCATCTGGAATCTATGGAGATCTGGGAGGCTTCTTGTTGTCTGCTGGCATTCAAATAATATTTAGGTCTTATGACGCCCAGGCAGAAAAGTCTCCATAAAGTCCACAAAAAAACGTGTCAATATTATTCCTCCATACTGCTCGTCAATGTATTTCCAAAGTGTCCTGGAGTGGGTAGCGTCCGAATTTACTTGAAACAAAGTCATTTAGAATGTTTTAGAGCATAAACAGTAGTGTATAGGATTTCCTGAGAAGCGTTCACGGCCTCACGGAACCGCCGCAGATGACGAACCAAACCAGATGAAAGTGCGCATTCAGCTCAGCAAAGAACTCATGCTCTTCCTCCTCAACACTGAAGTCCTCAGACATTTTTTCTTTTCGATGTTTCTTTCTTTGCACAGGTAAACAGCACATTTCTTTTCTATGCTTTGCATTATCGGGCCGAGCAGATCGCTGAATGCGTGACTATCTTTCATCTGGTTTCGGGTCTGGCAGGGCGGGTGAATGGCGTGAGTGTGCGCGTACATCTTACTCGGAAATCACCATACACTGCTGTTTATGCTCTAAAAACATTCTAAATGACTTCGTTTGATGAAAATTCTGGACGCTACCCACTCAGGACACCAAAATGCCAATTGGACGAGCAGTATGGAGGAATTGTGACATTTTGTGGACTTTATGGACCTTTCTGTCCTGCGTCACAATTCCGGCCTATCTGTAGCTTAAAGCACGCAAGAAGGCCTCCCTATGATCCCCTATGATGCGGCTGAGATATCAACAAAGTACTCCAGAGTGTTGTTCAGCATGGAAATGAGTAGAAAATGAAGGCTAACTCATTGCTTTTGGGTGTAGCCTGTCTTTAAGCAGAGCCCCTCATACCAGCAAGCAACAGTACTGGGATATTTAGTTATGTAGCCGTTCATAAACTGTTTCGCCACTGTTGAAAACGTCAGTGGAGTAGCTAATAATTATCTTTGCCTTATATGTAACTAATCCTGCCTAAGTAAACCCTTTATTCTATTCCATCTACTGTATTTTGTTCATTACCGTATGCCGACAGCTTTACAAGAGTGATCCCAGCATCGGCCTACCATGAAACATCTTGATTAGCTTTTCTGATTAGTTGATGCTTAACATGAAGCTGAAAAAATTCACATTTCTGAACACCAGATTTGAACGCCTCATTGCTGGAACACCAATAGTTGACACAAGGTCAATGGGCCCATCCTGATGCTTGAACGTGGCGCAGGACCTCTTAATGCTGCTTGATCGAGACACCCAGAATGCATTTGGTCTAAACGCACCATTTGAGAATCCAATAAACCTAACAGTCAACAGTCAAGAGTGTCCCAAAATTGACCGATGTATGCACCAGGAGAACATGCAAAAGCAGAAAGTCCTATGCAGGGCTAAATCTCAAGGCTTTCTAGACGACAGACAACAGTGCTACAAACTGTGCTACCACAGAACCAATACCAGCTTTCTTTAAAAGTAAACTCCAGCTATTTTTACTGTGTTTTAGTCACTGCATGAGAACGAAAATATAATATGGACAGCTGGTGAAAAAAAGGCACATCTGTACTGGGATATATTTTACAACAGTCAAAGAGCCTTTGAACCATTTGTACGCTTCTCATTGTTTGCACCTCCTCTTCTTTTAACACCAGTTATTCCTGCTGACTCTTCCTGCTTTCACCTCGCAACTCCCCATCTTCCTCTTCTGCACTATCTCAAGATTCAGATGAATAATTCATCCCCGCTCTTGTTAAGAGAACACAAATCTTGAAAAGAAACAGATGAGAAAAGAGTCCCCTTCCACTAACATGTTGAAGGCAGTGGCATAACTGCTATGAGCTGGAGGCTTTTCACCGTCTTTTTTTGTGTTTTTTCCTCAACCCACATTTCTTCTCTCCCCCGATTTCATGGCTCGCTCTCATGCCATCCTCCTTCCCTCAGCATGTGCGCATCATTTTCTACCCCGGAGCATGCCCAGGATGGTCACAGCTGTGAGGAAATGTCAAACGTTTACCACCCGCCAATCTCCTCACCAAATATGGATGCTCATGCAAGCACACAGAAATTCACAAACAGAGCACATGCATGCACAGACTTAATACAGAAGTGTACACACACGCAAACAAACAGTCTCTTTACCCACAGCACAGCAGCAAAAATCTCATTACTCAGAGGGCGTAAGGCATTGATTTTTGCCTCTCCTCGGTCCTGGGGAGTTTTGGCTTGGCAGTCTCGGCTCATGCGAGAGCACCCACAGCTACACCACGGGTTAAGCCGATTAAAATTTTGGGGGGAACAGAGAAACCTGAAGGGCAAAAAGATCCAGTTTTGTTCCCGTCCTACTGCTCTGACCCCCCTTTTTCTTCCCTCTTTCCCCTTCTCTTGATTCATTTATATGCTTGTGAGGTTTAAGCAGTACGAGGTTTTGGTTGCATTCATTGTAACAACAAAAATTTTAAATTCAAAGCATTACATTTATGAATGATAAATAAGAAAAATACTTAAGGGAAGGATGTTGGTTGTTGCTCAATGATATTTCATAACAAAAATCAACACCTTCAGTACAAGAAACAGAACTGATGGAGCTAAATTATAGTTATATGGTGATTATATTTAAACATTTAATCAGCTTCCCAAGGGGAATTACTTTGAATAAAAACTCCATATTTTGTTATTTCTCTGCAATTTATCCACCAACTTTGAACTTAACTAAGATTTTTTATTTTTACCAAAAATTCCCGATAATTTATTTTTTCCCCTCAAAATTATAGTTTGTATGTCATGTGCTTTCTTAACGATTCTCAAAGCTTTACACTATAGCTTTGCGCTTTTGCTCTGTCACTGTTTTACGCGTACGTTACGTAATTTACGTGTTACGCGCCGTGGAAGAACTATTCTCGAGGAGGAAGACAAACGAGCTGCGGTCAGTTTGCAGGAATCAAAGCCCCTCGTCTTCAGAGGGTACATCAGGAAATCCAGCTCTGTAAAGGTTATCCCCTGGGTAGGGATAGCTGCCTCACACTGAACAAGCAAGATACCTACGCTGCCCTTGCTATCTGGACTGGCTGAAAACTACCCTCTGTGTGCAGGCTTCCCTCCACCCCACCTGAGAGGGTGTTCTCCACGGCTGGAGACACCATAAGCTTGAAAGATCCTGTATCCTTCCAGAAAAAGCTTTTAGATATGCTCATCTTTCTGCAAAAGAACTAATCTTCCCTACCACTGTTTTATAATTTCAGTATTTTTTTGTTATTTAAAATAAGGTTATTATCCCATCATTTGTTATTAGACATTGTTGGTTATTAAGTTTGTTCTTGTATTCATTTTTCATTTAAACACAGATGTTACTCCAGTTTCACATTTCCTGTGGACATCTTGATCTTTGTTGAGTTTGTAAGATTGTCGCAAAGTAATAAAGTAAACAAAGTTGATGCTGATAATCAAACTGTTTGTTCTCCTTTTCCCCAAATTGAATCAAAAAAGAAGAATCGGAGAAAAGAATCAATCGCTTTCATAGAAATCAAAAAGGAATCCCGAATCGTTCATTTCATTTTATTTTGACAAATTAAACATCCTACTAATGTTTTATTTGGCATTTTATTTATAAACCAACTTAAGAATATTTGTCAATTTTTTTTTCTTTTAAGTTAAAAGTACAGAGAGCATGTGTTAAGTATTTCAAATACAATAAATAGCAACACTTGCTTTACACATATACAGAAGTTCCTGCTTTTTGTTTTCCTCCATCATAATCATACATAAAGGCCAACCTTGGTTGGATTGAATTGGAAGGAACACTGCATCATTTTAGACCCAAATACTAGATAAGTTTGAGATATATTAGATAATTTTTCAGCTAATTATACAGCAGTTGATGTATTGCGATACTCCATCCAGGATTCTCTTCTAAAAAACTTGGCTATGCAACCTGTGTGGGTCAGATCTAGCCTGGGTGCCATTCGAACTTAGTCCCGCCCACAGCGTTTGAGGTCGGGAAGTTCGGTCTGGCATTGCTCAATAGTAGCGCGAGTATGCTAGCACAATATCTGGCGGGCTAATCAAATTGTCAGGGCGGGCTTTATACGATGATGGACAGATGATCAACAGTAGCGTAATCAACCCACGTGACCAAAGCGCGCTTGGGTGACAACAACAATGGCTGCCACTGGAGAGTTGAGGTGAGTAGATTCTGCTATTAGGTCTGTTCTAGAAGATATCGACAGCAAATTAATTTTAAAAGAGGAACAGAGAAACGCGATCAAGGCTCATCTTCTTATTCTAGGCGTGAAACTGCACGGTTTTGAGTTTTGTTGACAACAACTATGCGTGGCTTAACATACGTCACGCACTCCGTTGCTCTTATTGGTTGTAGGTCTATCCAATTGAGTGCAGAGGCATTTTTTTCCTGGTTCGTTAGAAACACGCCCCATAATCACAGCTCTATGGAGCAGCATCAGACTCATTCTGACTAGAATTGAGTAGG
This sequence comes from Cyprinodon brontotheroides, assembly GCA_018398635.1. Lineage (NCBI taxonomy): Eukaryota > Metazoa > Chordata > Actinopteri > Cyprinodontiformes > Cyprinodontidae > Cyprinodon > Cyprinodon brontotheroides. The sequence continues at coordinate 3,488,071 of JAGKQL010000006.1, read as the reverse complement.
ACTACGTCAGGCTAGGCTCAGTGTGAGCGGCCATCTGCTGAGGCAGCCCACTGGGGTTTAAGGAGACAGAAGCAGACATAGAAAAAGAAGCATAGATACAAAGGCAACTGTCAACCAGCTCCACAGGCGGTGAGCTCTGAGCCAGCTTCCATGTCAGGGCAGATCATCTAGTTAGTCAGAGAAACAGGACTGTGTTAATTTAGTCAGCTTTTTTTTTTATTTAGTCTTAGTCTAAATGATGAAAATCAATGTTAGTCTTAGTCAAATTTTACTCATTTGTGTCATTTTTGACATTTTAGTCAACAGTGTAAATAATAGAACTTCTCCACACACTGCTTCTCTTTTTTTCTATTTTATTTATATAACACTGTGCAGAATAGATCTTCACACACTGATTCTTTTTTAATATATCACACTTTACACATTGAACCTTTTGTGGGCTTGTTTCATTATATCCACAAAGTTTTCATCCTCAAACAGACTTCCTGTCCTTCCCCAACCTCTGATTTGGCTGTGGTGTCACTGTGTCAGGTATCTAGTTAGGAGGAAGAAATTTAAACGATTAATATCCAGAGTATCAGTAGAACATCTTTTAGACAGACAGATACAGGCACAGGAAGGCACACCCCTGCACGCCCGCACACACACATACACACCCTTTCCCATATGGAAGCATGTTGTCACCAAAAAAAAATCTAAAATTTGGGTTTTTTAAAACAATAAAGAGTAGTTTTTTCTTTCTCTCACTAATAAAATTGATAGATTAAAGCATTTAATAGAATTAAAATATATATTGCTGTAGTATGATCAGATTTACGTATAGTATATTTAAGGGATATGAATACTTCTGCAAAGCACAGGAGATAATGTATATATTTTAAGGCTAGTTCATGTCACCATCATTATGTCCACTTCTAGATGGTAAAATACTGTATGATTCAGCAGATGGAAGTCAATTGAGGTCTCTCCCCCGCGATGGCAACATCTCATCCCTGCCGACTGAATCCTCATTATTGCCTTCTCATAATCCTGTTTTTCTTCCTTCATTTTTTTTAAATTGGTTATTCTAATGGCTGCTGTTGCATGTAATTATACAGCAATTATCTGCTTCCATGCTCCTGACTGTTCTTCTGTTGCTCTAAAGCAAAGTCAGGCTGTGTCTATTACATTCCCACTGGTGTGGCAGGCTCACTTAAATAAAAACGGGGCTTTTTGATGAGGACAAGCCAACAGTTTGCATGAACTTCTCGTCGAGTCCAAATTACCTTCTGTTTTTTCATTCCGTTCCTTCGTTGTTGCCGTCCCAGCTCCGTTGGCCCAACTCTGTGGTTCAGAGTGATAATTAGTCTGCAATCTGAGGGAAAAGAAATCATTGATATGTATTTTTCTCCTTCTATTTTTGTCCCCTCGAGTCAAGTTGAATCTTTGAAGTTAGGGCATGTATGAAATCACTTGATCTTTATTTCTTTAAGTTCATTACTTATTTTTTAGTTGTGTGCATGTCATGCATTTTTAACAAACCCTTTGAGTTGACTTTGTGATGTGTTGTAGCCAAGAACATCAAAGGAATTGCTTCCTCTCTGTCTCCTTTTCCCTTGGTCTCCGTTTCTCTCTCCATTCTTTTCTCCTTTTCATCTCCTTTCCTGCATTTTGTTCTCAGAACTTCCTGCTCAGAAAGCTCTTTTTCTCAGGCTCAGTTTTTCAGGGCGGTGGGGAGTTGCTGTGATGCTTGCAATAATTCTTCAAAAACTCATTTAAATCACAAGGACTTCTTGACCTTCTGTTCGTAACATTTAATATGGCACTATAGCAGTTATAGTGAACTTCTCCATTTCTTCAGCAGAATAACAAGCTGAAGTAAATGTTCTAACACCTATTGACATGCAGATGATAACACAGCTTCCATCCCAGTTCTAACATTTTTCTTTATCAGTATCAACAGGAGGAGCACAAGATAACTGAAAAGTTCTTGTCTAAAGCCTAATCTCCATCTTCACCTCTCTATATAGCAGAGACCCAGTCAAATTATGTAACAGATAAGTGTTATGAGGAATCAATTATTTTATATTTTATTAATGAAATAATTAGCCAGCTACTTCAAATCTTGTCATCCCGATAAATGGCCGTTATCAGTCTCATAGAGTGGCTTCAGATTGGGCCTCCTACCTCCCTGTGACGACCACACTGTAAAAGTCTGTACTATAAATGTACTTTTATTTATTAATCCATCCACATATATTAATTTGCAATAAAACTTTATTCCTAGTTCAAATAGATTTTTTTTATTTATTCCTTTATTTAACAGGAAAAGTCCCATTGAGATTAACAATCTCTTTTTCCAGGGAGTCCTGGCCAAGAAAGCGGCAAAAGATTACATTACAAATGACATTAAGGTTTTCAATTACATCTATCTATAATTAGAAATTCATAAAACAGTTACAAACCATAGATCTCATTTCCAAACCTTTGAGCAATCGTTTAAAATGTCCGATTGGAATCAAATCCTTCAACTTCCAGTCTTTCTGAAGATTGTTCCATGCTGTGGGGGCAGAGCACTGAAAAGCTCTTTCCAGCTTCAGTGCGGACACTAGGTACAGACAGAAGCAAAGACTCTCTAGAACGTCTTAGAGAATACAGTCCAGCCGCTCTTGGTTGAATGTACTCACAGAATGACCCGCTTTGTATAAAGGGGAGCAGACGGAGAATACCCTTATAAATGATCGTATACCAGTGAGTGAGTCTACGAGTCTCTAATGCAGGCCAGCCCACAAGTATGTAAAGTTCACAGTGGTGTGTGCGAGGCTTACAACTTGCGATAAATCGTAGAGAGGCATGGTAAACTGAGTCTAAAATTTTTAGAACTTGATCTGGGGCATTGATATAGATTGGGTCACCATAGTCCAGAATGGGTAAAATTGTTGCAGCTACCAGTCTCTTCTTCGAATTAAAAGAGAAACAAAGCCTATTCCTAAAGAAGAAGCCAATTTTCAGTCTGAGTTTCTTAATCAATTGTTCAACATGAGGTTTAAATTTAGACTTTCATCAATTAAAATCCCAAAATATTTAAAAGATTGAACCCTTTCTATCTCTGACCCATCCAAAGTGATAAGAGGATAGCTATTTTGCAATTTTGTCTTTGTTTTTGAAAATAACATCACTTTAGTTTTATTTGAATTTAAAGAAAGATCTAGTTTTAAAAGCCTGTGCTGAACCGAATTAAAAGCAATTTGTAAAGTAGAGACACACGCACTAGGGTTTTTTCCAAAACTGTAAAAAAAAACAGTAGATGTGTTCTATTTGTAAGCGTGCACAATTTGGTCACTATACTTGTATCCAGTCATTCACATTTCTTTGTGGGTTTTTTTTGTCACTATTCTTAGTTTCCTACCTTCCATGGTGCCGAGGAGTTTGGCCAGACAAAAGGTGACAGCCAGGGCTCAGATTTGCTAAATGCAGGATGGGAAATTAGACTTTTCCACCAGCTGCTGCTAAAAGGGGGAATTTAAATTTTCCTTATTTTTCTAATTTTTGCATTTTTACTTAGTATTTGTTTTGCAGTTGGTGTGTTTTCATTTTTCTAAGCTGTAGATATTTGTTTCTTTAGCGTGTTTGATAGAATTTTTCTTAAAAATAACAGCCTTTTCAGGTTCACAGTGTAGAATTGATACTATTTACTTTGCACAAGGTTCAGTAATGACATTTCTTTACCATTTCTTTACCATTCTAAGCAGCACTTAGGTCAGTTTAAAAAAGAATGTTTTTTAACCATGAAATCAGTGAAAATCCAAGTTTACCATTTTGCCAAAGGAGATTACTTAACCTCTATGTCTTTTACCATAGTATCATACTCCCTAGAGCTTACCTGGAGCAGGGTACCCTCTGTGTCTGACATCCTTACTCACACTCACACCATTTTATTGTATGATTTATTAATGAGAGTTCTGTTGTAGTTCTGTCTAAACATTGTCGGGCACTGTTGGACACACAGACTGGAGTCCTAACAATATTAATCACTGAACCACACATTTTCTCTTATTACTCTGACATACCGGGGTGACAATTCTTCCTCAGTTGCAGAGGAGAAAGGAAAAGAACACAAACATGTTTGGAAATATCTTCCAGCATTTCTCAAGTTGGCCAAAAGGCCTAGCACTCTGAACCTAACAGAGCAGAAAACAAAGAGACACAAAAACACTGTAACTACATATCTGTCAGGAGTTTCTGAGAAAATCTTAGGTTTCATTCCAGTTAATGTCAAAGCAAACACACACAAAAAACGGTTAATCCAAACTAAAGCCAAGCTGCATTGTTTAGTGAGGACTGCTCACACTTCTATACTGCAGGGACCAGACAACAATTCGAGTAATGCACAAAGCTATGTGACATAGCCCATACATAAGGTATTTTCTTTTATCATGATGTGTGTGCTTATGTAATTTCCTGCTATGGCAAAGGACAGGAGAGCCAGTTACTCTGGGCTGTACACTTGCACCTCATGAGGAAAGGACAGACCTTTGATAACAAAAAAGATCAAATTTTGGATGGAAGGGACAGATTATTTTAAATTAGATGTAAAGAAAGCCTTTGTTAACAGGGAAAAGCCATGACTAAACATAGTTGGAGAATTTCAGCTTCAAGGCATCCACAGTTTGGTCCTGGGGCTCATTCCAGAGGAGTTATACAAGCAGACTCATCATAATTCCAATAGCCAAACACAAAATCAATAAATGACAAAAGACTCTACCAACCCACGAGAATGACAGGTGGGTCTTCAATTTGCATCTGACTGGGAATGTGCTTAAAAGAACCACCATGATGCTTAAAACAATAGCACTTGAACTACAGATTGTAGTGTGAGCTGAAGTAACTGACAAAGACTACTGTTGTCATGAAACAAGGACAGATGGACCCAGTATTCAAGGAGAGACAGTCAGTAGGCAAGTTAAAAACATTTATTAAATGAAGAGCAAAACTAAAAGGGGAGCTGCTAGGATCTGTGGCAAAGCTGACGGCGACGCAGGTGGGGGGCGGGGGCATCGCCCAATCACAGACACTCTGTTAGTGGGAGAAACACAGGTAAGTGACCACGATCATCTGACAGAAGATGATTATCTGAGTTGGTCACTTACCTGGTTTAACAGTCCAGTCGAAGAATGTCCCTGGTGCACGCCCAGTTCCAGAGGTCTTGCAGGAAGCCGATCCTGGTCAGGGATACAGGACGAACAGGAACAGGCAGGATCCAGGCATCCTAGAGCTCCCAGGCGGGTTCAGAGGGTCCGGAAGCGTGACCAGGCGGTCACACACAGGAACAGACAGGATCAGGTGCAGACGGGCAGGCTCAGTGGACGACAGTAGCAGAGACAGGAAGTGGAACCAGAACTTGATGCAGGACTTTAAACTGGTCTCCTCCTTGGAGCCAGGCTTACTGGGATAAAAAACTGAACCTCCCTGCGTATAGAGCCAAAAACCCAGAGGACTCAGCAGGAGGAACAGTGGACGATTAGGAGGACGAGACAAGACACAAAACCTCTTTCCACTGGCCGCCAGGATCCAAAACATGAACCATGAAATAAACAGAACGGACAGACAGGCAGAAAAACAAATAATGATCTGGCACTGAATGCTCAGGCTGAACAGAATATAAACCAAAGGAAACAGTTGAGAGGAATAAATGATAATTGAGGCAGGGAGGGAAAACGACAGGTGAAAGAAATAATCAATTAAGGGAGAGCAAACAGGCCAGATCATGACAACTGGACCGGTGTCCAAATTAGCGAAATCCCAGATGAATGCAATTTATGCCGTTTGGGGTTGACAGAACTTGCACAGGCAGACAGAGCAGGAATTCAGGAAGAATGTTTAAAATTCCAGTGATCACAATCTCAACACTTATGGAAAGCTCCCTTTAAGTTTTACTTGTTTTTTAATTGCTTTGGGGGGCTCTATTAAAAAAAACAGTATAGAGTGAAAACAACTCAGCATTTACAACAACTGCTATTTGCAATTTCTTATCTAAATACAGAATCATGCTAGATAAACTATTTTCCCCCAAATGATATTATTTAATTTCCTTGTACTTAAACTCCAGATATGTAACAGCAATATCTGAGAAAGCACTGACATAAACTGCTCCATCTGTGCCAGGTCTTTGCCAAACATCTTGCGAGCTGTGTGGCAGCAGGGTGTGGCCGGCCCCCAGGCCACTAGAGAAGAGCCCTCTTGCCTCAAGGCTTTCAGCAAGCACAGCTGTGCCATGAATGTTCCCAGTTCATGGCAGCGGAGACAGTGTGGCCCTCTATTTCATTTGTTTTCTCACACATGTGGTAGATCCAGTGAAATCTTATTTTAATCATTTCTTAATGACAACCAGATACCGGGTAGCATGTGATCAAGCTTCCCTTTGCTTCTCCTGGATTACGGATGTACAATAAGATAAGACAGAAAGAAATAAGCGAGACAATATTTGAATTCCCATCCAATAAAATATTTTAACATTGGTCAAATAGTAGCTTTTAGTTTTTTTTTTCATATAATTGATTTTGATATTTGATGCTCCCACATATTGTCACAATCTTCTGTGCTTCTAGCGATTTATTTCACTCTAGGGTTCCTTCCCACATAATGCTTACAGCAACAGCTGCAATCTGTAATCAACTTACTGAGCAATTTCCTCAGCACATTGATTTTGAAAGATACATTTTCTTTTTCTTTTGTTATCTTTTACTATCTTGGCCTCAGATATTTTATTTACTACAGATAAGAACAGTGACATTTAGAATAAATGCTGCAAACTTGATAAATAGTCCGTAATGGAGACTTAAACTAACTTTTAATGTGGCGGGATTACGTATTAGGTTTACTTACTATAAACATTCTACCTGGTGATCTAGAAATTTTCTTGGCTAGCAAAAGCATTAACCTTGAATATGCTGTTTTTAAAGATCTCATCTGACCTCTGTTTGAAAGAACAAAGACAATAACACAGAGGACAAGAATCTATATTCCATCTATCTATCCATCAGGAGAGTTGGCAAACCAGCAACGGGATTTTCATTCTCTTCCCCACGTGGATTTTTAAGTCATTTTCTCCCCTGAGCCGAGTAAATCCTTAATGTACTTTGGCCTTAGGATTTAAAAACCCAGCTTCATTAAAAAGGGGTTTAGCTCAGCTTTTAGTGTGCTTGAAAATAACCAGATGTTGCCTTTTTTATGTTGTTGTTAATTAAGATGATAAAACTTCCAAAGTTGAGTAGGAAAGTGAAGATATACAGTGGCTTGCAATAATATCCAAACCCCTTTAGACCTTACTTCCACAAACTTTAATGTATTTAATCAGGGTTGTACTTAAACTACTTATAAAATGCAGTACATATTATTAAAGTGGGTGTTAAAGGATGCATGTTATAAGATTTTTACAAATGGCAATTTTTACAGCATGCATTTGGATACAGCCACCATTCATGGAAGTTTTAAGGCATGCTTATTAGTAAATCAAACACATGTAGGTTTTGACTACAGGGTCCAGAGGAGGGTTCCTCAATTACGGTCCTCTACGTCTGGTGCCCTGCACTTTATCGATGCATCTCTGATTCCACACTTGAATCAGTAAGATGGCTGAATTACCTCTGCAGGATGAACTCTAGTTCCTCAGAGTCCTGCTGATGACCTCATTATTTCACTCATGCATGTTGCAGCGGAGGCATCTAAAAAGAGCAGGACAACTGTTCTAGAGGACTGAAACTGAGCATTCTTAAGTCTGATCTGAAAATATAAAGAGAATTGAACAACTTAAAAAAAACAACGTAAATGTCTACCTAATTTAACAGGCTGAGTGCCCTGGAAACACCGCAGGACCTGCAGATACAAAAATTTTGTTGAGGGCAAAACTAGTTGACATTTTCAACGAGTCATGTACATGACTAGCCTGGTGAGACCATCCTGATCTCGTGATGCTTTCAAGATTTCGCTCGCATTCTGGGTCTGCCTGAGCCTCTCCGTTAGCAGAAGATTTCACTTTCATAGCGAACGTCCAATCAGCGGCGTGGAGACTCTCCGCTAACAAGAAGCGCGACAATGGATTCAGGAGCATGGCGTTCAGCCGAAATGAAACTAAAGCGCATGCGCGCGTCGAAAGCAAGTCATGCGTTACAGGCTTCAGAAAGAAAGAGCAAAACACTGCTCTGGGCTTTTCTCAGAGGAAAAGATGTGATGCAACGAAGAAGCGCCTGACAGTTCCCGCCTTGTTAAACGAACATGCTTCGCGGATCTGAGCCGGTCCGTCTATCACCAAACATAAGGCCAATCAGCGCCAGTAGCGTGGCTTCCCAAAAATCGAAGCGCAGATGTTTTATCGGGATTACAGGCATCACCATTTCCGCGCATTGCTAACTGAAACCTTTGAAGAAATCTGCTTGACTTAAAACTACTGCTCAAATGGAGGTATTTTCTGTTTATTTTGAGGGGGGAAAAGATGCCCCCATTTTTTCTTTGTTTAAAACCTTAAATCAAACATGGAATTATTTGGCCCGTCTATCCCAACATAGATGGATAGCTAACCAGTATTTTCGCCCCTTCCCAAAATTACTTCAACGGAAGGTTTCCAGCTGGATATGCGGAGCAAATCCATCTGGCGGATTCAGGTTAGTATATGACAGAGCAAGGATGTGCTGGGAAGCGTTCCTATGCACATTTTAACCTAAAGGTCTTCATGCACAATGCAGACTATTCCATGACAATACAGAACATAACAACGGTATCATGCTATGGGCTGGGGGGGTGTTTTTCATTAGGGACAAGGAAAGTAGTCTAAGTGAATAGGAAGATGGATAGGCCTAAATATAACAGATTGCAAAAGAAAATTTTAAAAGTCATTCTAAAGAAATATTGTCTCTTTCTGGAGCTAAATTGGATTGGAGTTGGCCCGTTTGCCTGGCTGTGTGTTTCCTGGCCGCCTGTGGAGCTGGTTGACCAATTCCTTTTGTATATCTGCATATTTCTTTATGTCTGCTTATGTGTCCTTGTGGTTTCTTCCTGTCCAAAGGGAGTTTTTCCTCTCTCCACTGTCGCTACAAGCATGCTTAGTGTGAATTGGCGCTATAGAAATAAACCAAACTGAGATAGGTCAGCCCTCATTGAGTCCAGCATGCACTGGGAAGAGGTCAGGCTTAATCAGGCAATGAGGACTAGTCTCCTGCTTAACTTGGACTTGCAGAGCACCCCACAAAACTTACAACATGTGACCAAACACCCATTAACTAACTGCTTTTGTGTGAAAAGTGCAGGTGTTATGAAATGTAGCAGCTTTTGAAGAACCAGATTAACTGGCTGTTGATGTGAACCTAATACCCGCTCCTTGGAAAACTGCTTACTTGAAGAACAAAGTCAATAATAAAAGGAGTAAAATACAAAGTTCAAAAGAGAAATTAGAGTCTAGAAGGTTTAAGGATTACGAAAGAGGTTCTGTTCTTTAACATGTGAGACATTTTTTTACTTCTGCACTAGATGTGACAAGACATAAAAGCTTAGGAATATAGAGAAAACGCTGAATTTTTACATTCCTTTTTCAGTCCAAATGCAAACATCCTTTTTCCCAAAAGTCTCAGCAAACATCAGAAGATGAAGAAAGAAGAAAAAAGAAAACCGCTCTCATAATAATTAGATGTTTGATGGAACATACGATACATGATTCCTTTCTTAAAAGCTTATCTTATTAGTGGAGAGGTTTTCCTCATTCAGGTCCATCCTTTCTCACAACACCTCTATCCTCATTCTGTCAGTCATGCCTGAGTCCAGGTTTGTGAGATTCCTACAAGTTTCTAAGAACATGAATTTCCAAATAAGTTTTTAAGACATTACAAATCTTTCCAGCAGGATTCTCAAGATGCATAAAACAAAATAGAGTATGTTCTTTTCTTACCTGCTCCTGTCCTGTTTTAGATACTCATTTCTATCTCAGCCAAAAGTTAAACTTGCTGTAAAGTAACATTTAGAACAAGATATTTCAATAAGTTCAAGGAAAAATTGGTTTAAAATGAAGTAAAAATAGGATATTTAACATGATCAATCAGAAAAAAGAATCTAATTAACCTTTTTTTTTTATAAGACTTACCTCTGGTAGGGAAGACGGTGGAAATAAGATTTTTTGGGGAGGTTCTTCAGAGACACTCCAATTTCACACTATCATATTAAAGTGTCCATCTGTCTGCAGATGGATGAGTGATACTCCTGCAAGGTGCAAGGTGGTCTGCAATTCCCATGAATAATTTGAGTGTGTCACTGTGGGCGGTCCTTTCTAAAGGAGATTGTCCTGCAGGAGGCTGGGTAATGATAGACATGCCGGGTTTCTCTTTCATCCCATCCTCCAACTGATGAGCTAAGAGATCATGTGAATCTCAGAGGTTGGTGAAGTGACTGGTCTCCACTCTTATTTTTAAATCATCATGTACACCCTCTTTCTTGACCCAAAAATTTAGATTACATAATATGTAGTAAAGTCAAACATATAAATATTTTAGATATTTGATACTACAAGACAATTAATATAATTGTGATTGCTAAAAAAAAAGAAAACTAAACACTCGTTTTTAAGAAACATCATTTCCACACCTCTGCAGGCTATCAATCCTGCTAATATGGCAGCTGCAGTAACGTAGGCTAAGAATTGACTTTATTGGAACATGAAGGGGGGGAGGGGGACAGAGGGCAAGGCTTCAAGAAAATGTGAAGAAATGAGATAAGAAAAAATTCTAAACCTAAATGAGGCAACATCTAGTTCTAAACTGTTCTCAATACCAGCCTGACACACATTGGAAGACAGTATCTAATAATAATTTTACTTTGTTGATCTCAAAATGGAGAATTTACCTCTGCATTTAACCCATCCCTTTGGGGAGCAGTGGGCTGCCACCGTGTGGCGCCAGGGAGCAGTTAGGGAGCGGCGAGTTTGACCTGAGGTGAAAGTTAGCCCTAGGCTGGCGTAGTCCCTACTCAATTCACAGTCAGAATATGAGTCTGATGCTGCTCCATAGAGCTGTGATTATGGGGTTGGATTTTCATCCTTAAGGTAAGATGTGGTGTAGCTGTATCGCCGAGACTTGTCCCGCGGAGGTCGCTCTTCTGTGTTGGGCCATGCGTCTGTGTTACTTTAACACTGCAACAAGTCTCTATTTAGGTGTCTTGTATGGTTTGACTAAGAGTCTTGCATATTTTCCGATTCATGTACAAAAATTTGTATGTGTTTAATTTCAATGTGTTATTGTTTTTTAACAGGCGTCATGCAGCTAATCATTAACAAATGGTAATTTTGAGCATCACAATTTTTATATTACCATATTTTATAACTGTTTGTATACAAGTTAATGTGTAGACCCTTATCACCAAAACAAGTTCCTTGTGTTAAAAACACTACTTGGCCATAAAAAAATATCTGACTCTTACTGGTCTAAACATTTATCACAGAAGCAACAACTTGACCAAACCACCTAACTGATGTTAGATGTTAAAAGAACCTGAAAGGCTTTTTTTTTAAGGTTTCTTACTGCAAATTAGAGTTTTGTGAGCGTCCATAGTTTTAAAGAGGTGATAAATTGGTAACTTTTAAAGCGGATCAATGGTCTTTAAAAAAAAAAAAAACAATATCACCCTGTTTTTTTTGTATTATATTGAAATAAATGTACTGTAGTGACTTTTATTCTGGCCTGTTCCTCCCAAAAGGCTTGAAGTTGATGTGTGACTGACGGCTATGGACAGCTTGGTTAGACACACCAAACTCTGGGGATGCCAGTAAGAATGAAACTGAGATGAGTGCCAGAGAAAGCAACGGCACACAATGGAGGGACGACAATGTGAATTTTTGTAATGAAAAGAGAAATTTAAAACCAGGCTCAGTTTTAAAGAAAAACATATTTGCTCAAAGAAATTTACAGTTTAGTTATGTTTTCTCTTTTAGGCAGCCTAAGTTAGTTCATATCAAACCAATTTTACTATCAAAGAAAAATTCAATAGAATGCACATTATTGTTTGTCGCAGTTGGTGGTAGAAATATGACTTTGACAGGGATTTTAAAAAAGGCATTCAATGACTCAATACAAAACCTTAAGATGTACATAAAAAGATGTTCATCATAATTAACAGCAGCTGTTAAGCAACAACAGTGACTGAGCAGCAGGTGCATTAAAGGGAGAGAGAAACAAAGACCAGGCTGATCAGCAGATAGGGAGCAGGTGTGAACAGAGGGGTCTAGAAGGGAGCTCGGGAAAAGGTGCCAAGATCAGGACACTAACTTCTATAATTGAACTATTCTAGAGCAGGGGTCGCCAACATTTTTAAGGCTGAGGGCTCCTTCATTCCTACTGAGTCATAGGAAGGGCTACTAATACAGAGCTGTTAGCTGGAGGGGTCAGAGTTCACCGAAAATTTATACATAAACATATTTTTATTGCTTCCTTTCATTAAATTTTTTTCTTTTAGACGTTCTCATATTAAAATATCCATAAATGCTTAAATGCCCTGTTGGATTTCTATGATGAAATGCTACACAGGCGATTAAAAAAGAAGAGCAACAGACTACAATAAAATTTCAAACTTAACCCACTGGTGAAGATTCTGAGGGCAGTAATGTGGTCCATGTTGGTAATCCCTGTTCTAGCCTCTTAACATCCACCTTATTTTGGGAAATCCTCACCTATCTTGCGCTCCCAAATGGAAAAGCAAATAACTTAGGAACTGTAAGCCCAAATTACATGTGTGATGCATTATTTGAAAGCTAACACCTTCTAATTTCTAAATATATGTGAATATTGGGTGAGTAAAACACAGCCCAAGCCGCATCAGTTCAAACAAGACAAAGTTATTTTTTTTAAGTCACAAAAATAATAGGTCTATTTTTAACAGCAGTAATAAAGACATGCTTGCTTGTCATTTTTACATTTTGACATGCTGTTATATCTGTATTAATTGTGCTTTGGCGATCACTATGTCCATAAAATGAACTAGGTGGTTGAATTGTGGAGAATCTAAGCATTCCAACAATGTCTACCAAGATAGCCAACATTTCTACTTAAGTAAAGTAACAAAGTATTTGTAGCTACTTCATTACTTGACACCTCTGTTCAGTGCACATAAATCCAAATCTGGGTGCACATTCTAAAGAAACACACCTAAAAACAATTTGTGGTATATATATATATATATATGTATATATATATATTTATTTATATACCACAATTAACCTAACTAACCTGTTAGGTTAATTGGCTTCTCTAGATTCTCCTTAGGTCGGACTCCTACATCCGACGCCACTGATGCCCCAATGGAGTTGGATGTAGGAGTTTGCCCTGAAATCGAAGGATTGACGGTTCAAGCTCTGACTTTCAGTGTCGTTGTGTCCTTGGGCAAGACACTTCACCTGCATTGTCTACTGATGGTGGTCAGAGGGTTCAGTGGCGCCAGTGTACAGCAGCCCCACTTCTGTCAGTGAGCCCCAGGGCAGCTGTGGCTACAATGTAGCTCGCCACCATCATTGTGTGCTTGAATGAGTGAATGAATGTAGGGTAAAGCTCTTTGGTCAAGTCTCCTGACTTGAATAAAAGCGCTATATAAGTACAGGACATTTACCATTTAGGAGTAAGTTTGTGCATGAATGGTTGTTTGTCCTCTTTGTCTCTGTGTTGCCCTGTGATGGACTGGCGACCTGTCCAGGGTGGACCCCGCCTCTCGCCCATTGACAGCTGGAGATAGGCACCAGCACCCCTCGCGACCCCGCTCGGTGTTGGGATCCTGAGGCTTGCCCACCAGAGGGCGCCGAGGATCCCTTCCTGGGGATTTGTGTTACTGTTGGGATCTGGGGTTCTGTCTACCTTTTCTCCACCAGAGGGCGTATTGGATCTCCTGAAGCTGGAGCTGACTCCACCAGCTGCTCCTCATCTGCTCATCAGGAGACCAGTACTTAAGTGGGCTGAGGACCACACTCCAGTGCCAGAGTGTTTAGTCAGTTACGGTACAGCAAACCTTGAGCCAACCTGTCTGTCTTGTCTCCTGACTACGAGTCCTGAACCTGAACCTGATCCATTTGTCTTTGCTTCCCAGGTTGAACCAGTCTGAAACCAGAAACCCCTGAAGAGTTTTTAATTTGGAAATCTGTCTGTCTGATCTCCGAGAAGAACCCTGGAGAACCAAACCTGCCAAAGATCTGCTAGCCTGCTCACTGAAAGAATCTGGAAGAGAGCGCTCAAACCTGGTGATCTGTGAAGCTCTAAACCAAGCTCAGCCTCCACCAAGCCCACAGCCTGCCGCTAGCCTGTGAACCCTCCTGGTTCCCTCTTCTGCCGCTCTGCTCAACCTCCAGAACAGTAAACCCAGTCGTGACCAGCCCTGGACCTGACTACCCCCTGACCTTTTTTTGTTCTCATTATTTATTAAATATTTGAACTTTTTCCCTGCCTCCTGGTTGTGTTTCTGCATATGGGCTTGAATCCGAAACCCATCATGACACTCGGGATTAAGCATGTCAGATAATGGATGTATGGATGAATAGACTTGAAAATGTATCCATGAATTACACATATAAATGATTTACAATCCAAAATAATCTACGACAGATTAGTTTACTAAATTAAATTTGCTGTAGCCTTAACAGTACCATCCTTGACCATTTCCAACCTTGAAAGGTGTGTGCTGCTCTTCCCAAATCATCAGATTTGTTATTGTTTTATTAGAACCATCTGTTAACAACTATTTTTCCTGTTTGCTCCTAAAGGCATGAATTTCTGCAAATAAATAAATAAATAAAAAAAATCAAAAATTAATTGATTCCCTGCCTGAATCCGTTAATAGGATCAAAATAATACGTTGAATTTTTCTAGAAATCAGGAATACAGTGAACAATAGGTAAAAGGTGGCTGGATGTTCTTGTAAATATTATGTCTACATCTTATTCTGGGAGTGTCATTAATAAAACCTATTATTGTGGCAACCAGATATATTTCTCTGACGTTCCACACAAGCACCTTGGTTAAACTGTGCTTTTCTTTATTCTCTAGGCTGCGGTTGCTATTGGTAACCATTAAATAACATTGATCAGGTGCCTCATTTAAATACACAGTGACATTCATGTGGAGCACTGCATGGACCATTTACAGTAACAGCCATTCTAAATGGCCCTTTCCAGTTCAACACCAGCCGAATGGCAGCCAACTTCCAGCAACTGGAGTGACCCCCTCCTACATCTGGCCATGCATACGTCTTTACTCTGACTCCAACCTTTCACTGAATTACAGGGTCTGACCAGGAGAAGGAGAATCTCTTTAGATCGTAATGTTCACAAATCATGACAAATGTTTAAAAATGAATTGTAGGGGACCAGCAAAGGACCAGCCAAGGAAAGTGGGGATATTCTGAATAGCTACTACCATATGGTTAAATGTGGACTTGTGGGCCGAACAGCAGATGGAGCTTTGGATGCAAACCTTCTGTCACGAGTTTGATCTATAAAGAAAATTGCATAGAACGTTGTGCATGAATCCATCTTGTGCATTCATCTACTGTTTACTAGCATTTATTTTGTATTTGAAAGCCAATTTTTTCTCTACTTTTTAACATTACTGTAGCTGTGTGTTTACAGTATGTACTGGCTGTGCCACTGCAGCCTTTACACTAACAGCCATTAAGGCTACGTCCACACTGAGCCTGAAGTGACCCAAATCCATTCTATGCGACCTGGATTTGATCTTTTCACAATAGTCTGAACAACACACTTCCACAGATTTTTCAAATGCGACCCAGGCCACGTGGTTCTGTGTTGCTGAATCCGATACCTTTCTGACCTGCATCTGAACGGCCAAGTTGCATTCATCCGACCTGTACGCCATTAATACTCAACAAAGGTCACTATTCTGTGTCTTGCTACGGAGAGACGCAATAAAAACAACAACCATGGCGGACGATGATGTGGACAGAAGTCTTTATTTTCAACCTTCTTGAAAAGATTGTGTTCATAAGCTTGGAAAAGAAATTAAAGATAACTAGATCCGCTCCAGCACAACCATCCATGTTTTATTCCGTAAACCCAGAACAAACTCGCCACTTGTAACGTCATTGCATCCTCTACTGCGCATGTGCTGCATGCACAGTAGAGGAAGCAATGTTTCAGTCTAAATTTTTCTTTTCTTTTTCAAAGAATTGTTTGATTCGAGTTTCAAATTCCACATATAACTTTATTGATGGATTGACTTTATTGATCTCACGCTGGAGAAATGTACTCGTTACATCAGCTCAAACTGTCAAAAAGAGAAGAAGAATGTTCCAAAGGGTGAAAAAGGTTAATGGGATATACAGTATATACAGTGCATCCACATATGACAGCTTTTTTTTTTTTTTTTTTTTGTAGGATCATCATTATACGGGGTTGTTGCACAGGGTGATTACATGGATATTTATATATATAGTTATTGCACTGGGTGTGAAATATTAAAAAAAAACTGGTTATTTCAATTGTAGCGTTGCATTGAGTCTGGTGGCTCTACAATTTAATAATATAAGGTTAGTATTTGCTGTTTCAATTATTGTGATGTATTGGATGGTTTCACTGAAACAAGAATGTGCTTCTGTCAGGGCTCCATTCTTTGTGTTTGTTATTGTGTTTGTCTCCCTTCCACCAGCGCAGGAGGCGCCTGGTTCCGGTCCGCCTCCTCACACACCTGCTGACGTTTACCTCATTAACGGAGCGCTCTTAAGCTGCTGACTGCCACTACCTCGACGCCAGAGTGTTTGCCAAGTTTTTGGGCTCTCTAGCCAAGCTGAGTTTTTTGCTGAGTAACACTGAGTTCTTGTCTCCTTTGAACTTTGTTTTTTTGTCTTTGCCTCTCGGCAGGAAGTCATCCTGCAAACTGGATCTTTTCAGACCGCCTCTCCCAGGAGGGATCAACTGAGCCTTAAACTGAGCCAGGGAGTCAAAAAGGAGGTCTTGATCCAGTCTCCTTGAGAGGAGGTTGAAATTACTCTCTGAGCAAGGGAATCATCTCCACTATGACCCGTTCAAGGACAGCAGGAAATCTGAGTGGCAATCAGCTTCTCCGTTCACCTACACCGTCCGAGTTCTGGGTAAACCCTGTTCCGCCCTCCACCGAATCAGACAAACTCTGAAAAACAACACACAGATTGGAGTCAAAGATCCTCCCACTTCTCTGGAAATGTGAGTTATCAACCATATCCTCTTCTTAAAATCAACGAATGAAATTTCCCACTGAGCCTGAACTAACAGTCTGTCTTCCCCTCACCTTCCAGTTCCGGCAGAGCAGAGTCAGAGCAACAGCCGAGCTGATTCTCTTCAATAAAACCTGTTAAACTTTTCATCTGTGTCTCTCTGTTTGGACTTTTTTGATTTTGGGTCAGACCTTTGATTAAATCATGACAGCTTCATTATTTTGTCTAAATATTACATTTGATACTACTCTGTGTTCATTTGTGGAGTAGACTTTTAAGCCTAAAACAACCTTTTGTCTGGGCATTTCATTTCTTTGAACATACACTACACAACAAAATCAAATTAAAGTAAATAAATAATAAAATGTCAGAAAATTTGAAGAAATAATATTTTAAAAATTTTAAAGATTAAAATAAATCTCCCTGAAAGCCCATTATAGCAAGATTATTCATGGTTTAACACTTGAAACAGTGTTTTATTAAAACACTTGGATATTTCAACACACATTGTTTGGTTTCATCACTCTCGTGTTATCAGTCTATCCTTGCAACATAATTTTTCTGGTCTTCTCATCTAGTTGCCTGACATGCAAATCAGAAAAATGTCGTTCCTAAGACTGATGTCAAGCCTTGGCCTTTAATCACCTTGCTTCTATTCTTCTCCTGCTCCCCCTCATCTCATTGTCAAAGACACAGCTTTTTAATCCAGCATGCTCTCTGGTCACAATCACTCATGAGTGTCCTGGAAATCCACCCTATCTCTTTTTAAAATCCATGCAAATCACAACATCTGAGAGCAGTGGAGCTTTTGCTCAGACAGAATTATGCACATATAGAAATTGGACAAGAGGAATGGGCTAAGAGAAGGTTTTGGTGACGATGGAGGTGGCAGTTGAACTCTGAGCTTATTTTTTGTCATGCTTCTCTTCAAAAGATCCAGCTCGTACTTTTAAGTTTGTAAAATTTGCTTCGTTTGGCAATGTCAGGCAGTTCCGGGAATTTTAAAGGGATAAAATATTGTTACTGTGATCAAAAAGGTTGTCTAAGTGTTGGGTTATAGAAGGAATATGAGTGTGGGCATGGATGTACATGACTGCCTAAGAGGAGGAGCCCGGTGGGGGCAGCTGGTGTTTGCAAAAGCAACTGTTCAACACCCAAATTTGGGATGCAAGACAGCAGCGAACTAACATCACACAGTCATATATATTCTTGCCTTTATATTATATGAATGCAAAGAAACAAACACATAGATTTTATGTGAATGTCAAGTTCACATCTATACTAAAGGTTGTCTGTTCCTAAAGTATCACCACTTTAATTATATGTTTGTTTGTATTCCAAATGACAAAATGTATCATATTTAAAGATTTTCTTTGTTTACAAAGATTTAGACCAAGGCTTATATTTTAGTCCTTGTCCTATGGGTCTGGTGCCCCTCTTGGCCTATGTTCACAGTGCAGGTCTTAATGCTCAAATCAACATTTTTTGTGGTCCTTCCCATTACCTTTGAAGGAAAAGTCGGATCATATTCAGGACACAAACTTCTGAAACTACTTTAGATATGAAATGATTCCATCCTGTTCAATAAATTATCAGT
>JAGKQL010000006.1:3453129-3464312 GCA_018398635.1 Cyprinodon brontotheroides | reverse complement strand
ATATCAGCATATGAAAATATATTTGAGTATATTATTTTTCAAAGTGTCAGAAATGGATAACAAAACTGCTATTTTCAATGACTACTTATTTTTGTCCAGCTTTAACATCGGTATCGATATCGGTTATCGGCTACATGAGTTTTAAAATATCGGCATATCGGATATCGACCAAAATCCCAATATCGTGCATCCCCAGTCATTAATAGACCTAATGGTAAATCAAAATTGTTAAAGCCTTACATAATTAATCACAACTATTTGTGCCTGTTTCCTTCCTTGTTTGCCTTTGATCAGAATATCGTCATAATAAATTATAATTCCCAATTATAATGATTAGTTATTTTTATTCAAATTTCACTACAACTCTATGCCTCATTGCAAATTTTACAGAAGTATGTAAAGACAATCAACTGCTGAGGAGTGGTTGCCATTTTTGCAGCCACCTTCCTAATAGGAATAAAACCTACTGTCAGTGCGGATCTGGAAAGCCGTATCCTATTTTTTTTTTCTGAACAAAAAGCAACTAGGAATTACTACTCAGTGCTCAGCTCCCAGTGCTCCACATTGCCACAGAGCATATATGGCCGGTATGCTGTGTGATGGAATAGTTTAATGCTCTCCCCGGGGTCTGGAAGATTCCCCACAGCCGATAAATTATTCCAGATCCTTCTGGCAAGTTGCAAGACCTCTTTCTGCAACATATACGCTTCCAGATGAGGCAGAATGGAAATCAGGACGATAACCTTGCGTCTTTGGGCATCTTTTTGCAAAGTGGACGACCCAGAAGGCCCGGTGGAGGAGTATCTACTGATGTAGACATGAGGAAGAGGTCAAACATGAGTTTGATTCTTCAAACTCAGTGCCTGATGTCTGGATTGTAAAATCATTTATCAGCCTTAGACTTTTTGCTTTATTGTCCTCCGAGATTTTTATTTTTTTGTACACATTGTATGCCAGGTCACCATTGGTGATTTTGATGTCCGAAAAATATGAAATAAACAAGAGAATGCTATTTTAGATTTCCCACTTGCTTATGTGTAATTTGTTGGGTTTATATATTCTCCACTTGCTTAATTTCCTCTTGTCCTAGTTCCTCTCTAGTCTACGGAGAGGATTGAAAAAAAAAAAAAGTTAACTGATTTTTTAAATTTTTATTTCAGTTTTAGTATGGGAAAAAAGTCAAAATTCACAGAAAAAATTCTGACACAATTCTGACAATAAAAAGTCAAATTCTGAGAAAAAGTCAAGAATTCTGAGAAAAAGTCAAATTCTGACTTTAATCTCAATTCTGACTTTAATCTCAAATTCTGACTAGTCTGACAATAAAAAAAAGTCAAGAATTCTGACTTTTTCATACTAAACTGAAATAAAGATTTAAAATTTATTTTGTTTTTTCACTGGCCCTAATCCTCTTCCGTACTAGTCACTATCCAGCTTGCTAATTTATACATTGTACAAAGCATATCAAGGAGCAAGGATCAAAGGCGCAGGTAGAAGCCTATTTTACAGGCTGGAGAAACGGATTCAGTGGAAACATTTTAAAAACAATAAGATAACTAAGGATAAAAAACCTCTTCTTAAAAAAATAAGGCAAAGCACTTATAGCAGCCATTTGTAGAAATATAAATGATGTCATCATTTTTCTGGGCAAAATAAAGGACAAAATAAAGGACATCAATATATAGGGGGAGCTACGTTTAGATGTATTCGGTATCAGCTATTTTCCATCTAAGTTGATAAATATAACACTTCCTTTCTTCCTTGTTTCCCTCCTTCCTGGTTTCCTTAATCCCTCCTTGCACTTCACCCTCCTGTTATCCATCTTTCTCTCTTATTTCAGCTCTCTCCTCCTCTTTCTTCATCAGGATAACTTCATCCCTGCAATAAATGAGTAAATGCAATACAAACCGTAATCCTCAGATGATTTATATATATCTATAGCGTACCAGGGCCTAAAGACAGAGAAAGGTCACAGAGGTCAGGTTTATTAGGGATCAATGTGTCATATTGCTCAAAGCCAGCAACAGATTTTGTCTCTTTGGAAAAAAAAAGGCTCTGAATTGATCTCTAAGCTCAATCTGAGCGAAGATTCATCGGTTAAAAACATCAACTTGTAGCCAGATACAGTGTGGCGTCTGCGATAAGCTTCAAACACAGAGGGAGGGCCTAATCCAAACTAACTCCTCAGATGCTGAGCTGCACAGCACCAAGAAGATGATTAAGCAAGATTCCTAAAAGATAAATGTTTTCCTTGAAGATTAGCTTCATATAGCTTTAGCTTCCAACACGATTTTGAGAGCTCTTGAAATATATCATCTGTGGGAGAGATCAGGAAGCTTCATGTGAAATAATTTGTCACAATTATAACGTTTCTAATGGAGCGCTGCACAAAAAGATGTTTGATATTTTCTTTCAGTTTAAAAGTCTGTGCCTAACTATAGAGAAGGGAGAAACAAAATACTTGCCTAATAATACTTTTTGCTGTGTTGGTTATGAGACACTTCCACACTGATGGATAACAGAAACCCATCACACTTAATTTCCTCCCAGATTCAGTTTTGTACCCCGCTGTCTCCGCTGCTGAATCAACATCATGGTGGCTTGAGATAACACAGAGCCGTGGCAAGATTATGTCCTCAAGTGTAATTTTGGTCTGGCTGCAGGAGTGACCGGAACCAGCTGCGAAGCCAGACAGGAGCATGTCAGTGTGTGTTTTTCATCTCTTTCACATTACTAAAACTATACCACATTGTTATTGCCTTTCAGAAAAAAAAAACAAAGATGGACAAGCTGCAGTCACTGTTTTCCACTTTCAGGAAAACATTCTTCTGCATCCTTCCTGAGCCTGATGAAAATCATTTCCCTGTTGATTAAACTCATATCTCTATATTGTTTGTTCATTTTTTACTTCTATTTTTATTTATTACTTCATAATTTACTGCTTTTGGTGTTTAATTTCCACCTTTAATTTGAGAAAATAAATTCTACCATCTGCATTTTTTGCACTATAGCCACTGTACTGTGCAATAATAATAATTGCTGTACATGTTACAGTTACATCGTTTACATTAACTATTTGCACTAGTCATCCATCAGGACCACTGTCCAGTGTTGTGCCTGAAACGGCGTTCACTGAGCAGTTGCATGAACTTCGATTCATATTTGGTGACGTGAATGAACTGAGCGTTACTGCATTGCACTGCCTGATGAGCGTTATTGTGAACTTCGTTCATTCTGGTGTCTGTGAGCGACACGCTCTCTCAGTTCAACTTAAGTTCAATAGGTTGCCAGATTTCTATAGAGTCCTCCAGGTGAAACCCGGCTACCATCACACCGTAAACAGGCCTTAATATGTAGCGGGAAAAACACGCAATCTGGCAACACCAGCTACCAGCGTCGTGGCCTACAGCCGCGCCAGCTGGATCATCAAAACAAAATGCAGCGTGGAAGCCACAGCAGCATGGAGGCGACGTCTGGAAACAAAGCAGCGTATGGAATCACTTAAAGAAACAGTTTTTATGACCAGATTGATTAGGTGGGGATGATGGCAACAATCTTACATTTCTCTGCAAACTTTGCCCGCCAGCTTTCAGTAAAAAATCCGCACTTCAGTAACCTTAAATTCCTACCTCATTGGTCCCTCAGTTTGTGTTAGTAAAATGTTCTTAAGGGTTTTACTATTCATGTAACTTGTTTGTTAAACCTGCCTGGTATAATTTTCCAGGATTCCAGGATTCCTTGTTTAGTATGTGCTGAAATGGAATTTCAAATGGAAAAAATAATTAAAGCTACAGTGTGTAATAATTACAGGGATATACAGTCAAATGTAATATATTATACATAACTATGTTATTTATCATCATCTACGAGCTACAACCTCTAAGAGCTTAATAGTGCGCGTTGCCTTAGAATTCGTTATTAATAATTTGCATAGTTGCTGGTCTGCGGCCTAAAGTTATGAGAATTATGTCTATTGTTTTGAAAAAAAAGATGAGACTTGATGCATCTATCGCGTTTCTCTGTTCAGGAATTTTATGTGTGTTCTGCTGATCTAGTTCAATGGGTTGGTGCATGAGTCACATGCTGCGGTCATTGTGCTTCAAGTGGCAACATTTGTGTGTAAAAAAAAATAAATAAAAAAAAAAAAAAAAATATTTATTATTGTACATTACATTTTTGTCCGTAGCATTTCGCCCGTACTGTTGGGGGAGAAGTTCATGTTGCTGCGGTCTTGATCTGACCGCTAGATGTTGCTAAAAGTTTACACACTGTAGCTTTAAAATAAAAAACATTTGCACCTTAAAGACTACTTTCCTGTTTTTCTTTTAATAATTCCTCATAAAAAAGACCATTCAAGCAGCACGAGCACATTTTTCCTGATGTTTTGAGAATATACTACTGTAGGGTGAAAGCTGCAGCTGCTACTAGTGTAAAGTGAATGGACAGCAACAAAGCATTAAAGCAACAATGGGAAATGCTGTCCCCTCAATGCTAATGTAAACCCTGGTTGGATAAGGATTCAAAACTGGATATGAAGATGTAAATCTGGCCTTTAGTTTCAAGAGTTACAACTGATAAAATAATTGCTGTCTGTGGTTCTACGGTAGGCTATGGTGTAATTGAGCAATATATGAAAAAAGAACTATGAACTAGTTCATTTTTTGGATATGAACTATGAACTGAACTAGTTCATTTTAAAATGTGTGACCTGAACTTTGAAGACTAGTTCACGTAGAAAGAGAACTTTCCCAACACTGACCACTGTAATGTTACTTTGTAAAAATTTACGTTACACATCCCATCTGCACATTTGTAATCTTCTTTAGTATTTAAAGTAGTTCGTTGTTAGATTTTTAGTTAGCCGAGCAGATACCTATATTTATTTTTATATCTTAGGTTTTTATTTCTATTTTTTTTTTTATGTTATGGTTCATTATATTTTATTATGCACTGTGGGGTTGAGAGGACTGCAATTTCATCTGTGTTGTATGCTTACCATGTAGCACATTTGACAATAAAGTTGAGTTGAGTTCTCTATGTAAAATAAAAAAAAATAAAAAAAGAAAGAAAACTGAAAATAGCAGGAAAATGTAGTTGTTGTTTTTTTCTTTAATCTGGTGTCGGTGTAAAATGCAAGAATATTGCTTCTCATTTATCTAACTGATAACACTACAAGTTCAACTTATGATTTATGTGTTTACTGTCCAGCCTCTGCAAAGGAAAGGCTGCTCATACATTTTTTTAAGCTGGAAAGAAATCATTATTTAAAATCACATATCCAAATTCCTCTCACTGTTTTCATGGGATCCAACGTATTTTCTTTACAAATTAGGTAAAAAACACACATTTCTCTTCGATTTTTCAATTGACAGCATCACAACACAGGATGCACGACAACCTTAACGATGCCTTAAATCTTAAAACGTTATATCTTAAATAAACATACAATATCACAAAAGAGTACAGGTCATTTTAACTGCATAAAAGAAAAGAAACCAGCTGTTCAGTGCAATATCGTTCCAATAACCAAGGTCACAGTTATGTCTTAAAATTTCCTGGGTGCCGTATATTGTTATGTTCGGTGCAACCTGATCTCCCAGAGAAACAGCCCAATGTGGGGATCCACTCAAAACGTTACTAAACCGGGGTTAAGTCAATAAAATTTATTACAATGAGTCACTATTCTGAGTAGCAAGATCAGTTTTAAATTAAGCATTCACAATTGTAGTCCAAAGTTCTCAATGTGCATAAAATAATTATTTCTTTATTTTTTTTAGTATACTGTTTTTCAATAAAAAATAAAAAAAAAATGCTGATGCAGAATTTAATTAAACATGGTGGGGGCTTTTTCGGTACCATTGTAGCAGAGGGCTTTCTGTTAAACAATTAGACCCAATGGAGAGGAAAATCTTGGAGATAGAAACAAGAAAAAAAAAAGACTATAACTGTTGATTAATATCTACTGCTGTTTACATAGGAGGAGAGGTTGCTTGAGGACTCAATTGCAGAGATGAGTTCTTGTAGGTTTAATGAACATTAAGGCAAACATCCAGAAACCCAAATACTGAAAACCAAAGAAAAAAAACAGCAAACATCAGGGAAACTCATGTGGGGAGCCAGAGATGAGGTAGCAACTAAAAACAACAAGGAACCAGCAAACAGTGACTGAACGTGAGGTGTATAAATGGGAGACTGAAGAAAGACCAGGCTAATTAGCAGATTGGGAGCAGGTTTGGATGGAAGAGACCAGAATGGAGATAAGGGAAAGGAGAGGCAAGGGGGTGACAGAGAGCAACCAAAGACTGATTAAATATACATGGAAAATAAACCAAAGATCAACAAAACAGAATAACTGATAACTTAAAACCCAAAAACTCAGAGTCTACTGTTTAGCTAGCTTTGACTAAGGTTATTTCAATCTGAAAAACTCACAGAGAGAGAAGATGCAATTAGAAGAGTTTATTGATACAATAGTTTGAACTTTGGCGCTCAGGCCTCGGCGAGAAACATAAACGCTGATTTATACTTTAATGCAGATAATGAAGCTGATGTTTTATAGGACTCGAAACTGGTTGTGGAGTTTAGATCTAGATGAAGTTTGGTTAATCCATAGGGGCTGGTATACCAGGGTGATGCTCGAGTTAGATGTCACTGAATGAACAAAGTTGCATAAACTGTCCATGAACTGTCCATGAAGAGCAAGCATGAAGCGACTGTGGAAAAACTCCCCTTTGGGAAGAAATCTCTGGCAGGGAATCCAGGCTCAACATGGCGGTCTTCTGCGGATCGTTTTAAAGTGACAGGGAACTCTGTGAAAGTCTGGAGGGAGTACGCACTGGAGTGTGAGGTTGAAGGAGCATCGAGGAGTGGTCGGATGAGCTTACTACAATGGTGGTGTGAAGGGGATGGAGGTGGGTTGTCTGAATCAAGAGTCCGACAGCAGCGACGGATCTTTGCGCTTGTTGAAGAGCAGGGCGAGAGATGATTTGGAGTGGCTTTAGAGTAGAGTGCTGGAAGATAATTGGGCGTCGAGGAGATGTAGCTTGAAGCGGATTGGCTGCATCGGAGGCGGATCAGCCTCAGACTGAATGAAAGTAATCAGAGTTTCTTCAGTTGAATTTCCGCCTTAGCTTCATTTGATCAGCAAAGAGCTACTAGGCCCTGAAATTTTACAAAATTAACACATTACATACTTTTTTCTGTGTGTAATAAGATACTAAAAGGAAAATGGAGGCTCAGGAGGACGGCGTTCATCCTGTAACTAGTGGGTTGCCGGTTCAAGCTTTTATTCTGTCTTTCTCCGTTGTTGTTTCCTGCGGCAAGACGCTTCATCTACTGTGCTTTGCCTGCTGTGGTTGGTCAGAGCGCCCAGTAGCAGCGATTTTATGACAGCTTTGCTTCTATCAGCTGCCTCATTGCAGCTGTGGGTCGGGCGTAGCGTTCAAACACAAGCATGTGATTGTTAATGTGAATGACACTTTGGGGTCCGGTGACCTAATAATGGGCAGGCTATTTACCATTATTGTGAATTAATATTTACTAAAAGTAATGCATCTCAGTGAGCAGTGAAGTACTTATTATCAATCCCCAACAGTGAAATGTTTCCAGATTCATTGCTTTAGAAGAAAATCTTGTGCAGATTAATGACAGTCTGTGAATGGAGAGTCTAATCATGTGTTAGTGTTTTGTTTCTATACGTTTGAGCTGTATAAGTCAGTATGTGATGCGTATATTTTGTCCCCATGTATGTGATCTAAAAATGCCGAAGACCCCAATACTTACTAAGCCCCTATTATGGAATTATCTTTGGTGTTTTTGTGTCTTTGCACAAAAAAAATCTAACCACCAATTAAGTGGTTGTGTGCCTAGATGGCCCATTTTTTTTGCCTGTTTGTAATTATCTGTTTTCTCAGCATTTTTCTCTGCTAAAGCTGGCCCTTCTCATTTTGAGTAGCCTTCTCCAGAGTATTACAATCCACAAACTCTGTCACTCGCTCTCTGAAATTAGCTGTTATCCAAAGCACATGCATATTTCATCATGCCCCCAGAGCAAGAAAGCAAAGTTCACCCACACAAACAGACCAAATGTTATAGGCATTTCATGGTATGCACCTATTCTTAGGCCTGTCACAGAAAGCTAATCATGCCTCATAAAGTAACTTTTAGCTCAAATAATGATTTGTTTTCATGTAAAAGTAGATGTAAGATACAAATGTGACATTGGGGTTTTCAGTATTAATGACCTTGTCAGAGGATTTCAAGCATACTGTGCAAAATTCAGGTTTTAAACAATAATGTAATTTATTATATGTTAAAAAAATATAAAAAAAGGGAATCATCCTTTTTTCTTGCATTTTCAAACAAGGCCAAGCTGGCTTTATGTTTTCCTAATCAGCATTGTCAGAAATTTTATTAACCATTGAGACTAAAGATGTTCTCTCCAGATGTTTGTTAACTTCAACTTTGGAGCCATTGTAAATTGTTTTATGCTTTTAGCCTCTTAATCCAATAAAAACACCTGCAGCAAATTGCAGAGACATGCCTCCCCCCTCCAACAATTCGAATGCCATCATGGTACAAAATTGCTTCTGTGATGTTGCTTTACCTTATATTGTCCAGTGATGAGAGATTAATTCACATTTGATTGCAGCCTTTGAAAAAGTCGTTTTAATTTAACAATAGAAAGTTTCATATCCCACCTCCAGTACAGACATGAACCACCCGCTGCTTCTCTCATCCCACTATGCCATCCACTCCAGCCACATGCTCCTGTAATCCTCAGCGGCCCTCTGTCCCGCTCCAGATTCTAGCCTTGGCCTACCATCATCTGTTCCTGCTCTGTAGCCCTGGCGGGTTCGTCGATGTCCCGCCGTCCTCCACATGGTTAGCCGCAGCCGCTCTCCCCATTGGACCTCTTTTCACCCGGCAGACAAATCCGATCTTCCATCGTCCTGCTTGGATCCTCCGTGGTTACCCCAGCCCAGGTGTAGCCTCTTCCGGGTCATCAAGGGCCTCCCTGAGCATAGCTGGCCACCTTTCCCCAGGTCTGGAGCTCTCTCTCCTGGCGTTCTCACCCTGAGCTCCGTAATGCTGTCTCCCCTTACCTCAGTTTATCAGGTGAAATCTATGGTGTTAAATTCCTGCCTGCTGTTTCTAAATTATTTGTTTTTGTACTATCAACGTCTTTCCAAAAAAGTATAAACAGAACAATCCATTGGTCTTTGTTTGCAAGTTTGAAGATGTTTCCTAACCCTAACCGATCCAGGAAGCTTTTTGTTGGTCCACTCTATAAAGACTCAAACTAAAGGCTATTTCTGACATTTTGAATTAAAAAAGATTCCTGGATGGGAAGCCAAACGTCTTCAAACTTGGAAACAAAGTACAGTTGATTGTTTTTTTACGTTTTTGGATGACTATGATCTGGATGAATAAGAATCTTCACAAGCATATCAGCATCTTTGCTGATGAAGATTCTCAGTCATCCAGTTCATAGTCATTCTGTAAAAGTTTTAAAAATTCCACCGGACTTTGTTTCCAAGATTTGAAGACGTTTCGTTACCTCTCCAGGAAGCTTCCTTTTACGGAATTAACATCTTTATTCAATGCTCAAGAAATCATCTCTACCTCTTTGACCTTTATTAAGGGTGTCTAAAGTCTATCATACATTTACATTTATTCCAAAAGCAACAAATAAAACTTTTGTGAGAAATCAGAAATGTAAATTCTGTTTACCCTTTACCCTTCAGTACATTTGTTTGTTTAAGGTCATATATATACATGGCAGGGTTTCTTAAGACAGCTTTTGGTGTTGTAGGGACTTCTAATATTTGACCTATCTCACACAGTTGTACTTTATACATCTCAGATGGAAGTCTATCAAATCCTCCTGGCTAAAACCAGTGGTCCATGCTACTCCAATTAGGTGTGTCAGATGGATTCTGTTTGTTCACCTTCGAAAAAGGCACCAAGGGCAGACAGCTGCCTCTGCCTCTTCAGGATAACTGTCAAGTCTGTATTCCAAAAGGCCTGGGTATGAGCAGTTTGTTAAATCCCAGATGCAGAGTAACCAGGCTTGCTGCATGAAAATAATGCAAAAAAAGAACGAAACAGGAACTAAAAAAAGAAAGATGTTTTCCAACACTGTAAAAATGATCTAGAAATATGTAAACATTTCTTAAATTAAGCGTATTTACTCTTAATTTGAGTGGGTAAATGAAATGCTTTGCCAATGGAATGAGTATTTTTTACTCTTAAAAGAAGTTATTTAGATTAAATGCACTTTAAATAAGACAATACAATTACTTTCTCTCCTTATTTTAAGTGTAAAAATTGTCTTGTTCCATTGGTAAAATATATCTTTTACCTCCTCAATCCAAGAGCAAAAATGCACTTATTTTTAGGGAAAAAAATAACTTATCTAGATTTCAGTTTTTTCCAGTGTTATCTTCTTCCTTTACAGCATAAAGTGTTACAGTGGAGAAAATCGAAATCTAGATAAGTAATTTTTTCTTAAAAATAAGTGAATTTGTTCTTGAATTGAGGAGGTAAAAGATACATTTTGCCAATATGGAACCAGACAATTTACACTTAAAATTAGAAAACACAATTGCAATGTCTTATTTCAAGTACCTTTTATGTAAATATCTTATTTATGAGTAAAAATACAAATTCCACTGGCAAATCATCTCATTTACCTACTCAAATTAAGGGAAAATACACTTAATTTAAGAACTTTTTTTTCTTATTTCTAGGTCGTTTTTCCAGTGTACAGACATGTAACATGTGGTGTTTTAGTCCTGAGCTAAACTAAAAACACTAAATTTTAGTTTAACAATCCTCAAATCTGAAAGCTACAGTAAAAACCATACCACAATGTTAAATCTTAGATGAAAAGACTTTGTTATGCAGAAGGTCTTCAATTATGTAAATCAGCATATTTGTCTGGTCAGATTCCCTTTATGAGTGGAAAAATGCATTTGGCAAAGTTTGGCAACTTTTGGCTAGCCTGGTGAGACCATCCTGATCTCGCGAGCTTTCAAGGTTTCACTCGCTAATCAGTCTGGAGACTCTCCGTTGTTAAAATAAATTTGGAGCCGTTCACCAAAACGAACGTCCAGTCGGCGTTGGCTTTGAGGGGTTTGGCCACATAAGCGCAACAGTTCAATCTAAAGAACATGGCGGCT
>JAGKQL010000006.1:3423986-3437293 GCA_018398635.1 Cyprinodon brontotheroides | reverse complement strand
TTTGGACCTTTCTGAACATGTGCAGCAAATGGACTGATCCAATATGGTGGACACTGAGGGGGGGGGGGGCTGAGACACACTTAATATTATCAGCGTTCTGATGGCATTTTAGAAAAAGGACTTTAATAAAAAACATAATTAATGTGCACAAATAAGGAATAGTTGTATTAACCATACATGGAAAGAGTTTTATGGGGCCCCTGGGAACTTGGGGCCCTAGGCAGCTGCCTTGTATTGCCTAATGGTAAATCCCCCTGGTTACTAGTTACTTCTCCCAAAAGTAACTGAGTTACTAACTGAAAGTTACTCCACAATAAAAGTAACTAGTTACTAGTTAAAGTAACTATTAAGTGCTATTTCTTTTGCATTTCTAGCCCCCGCAACCACCCCTCACCTCACCCTCGCCCCCACCTTCTTGCCACAGTGTTTCCAAAGCTAGCTGAATAGAGCGGATCTGGACTGAAAGACACAAGAACCTGCAGAGAGTTTAGCATTTATTGCAACTCAACGTGAAATGACATCAGGGGAACGCCATGGGAAGTTTTTTAACTGGGCATTCAGATCTGGTTGAAATTAATAACTGGGGATGTCTAATTCTGAAATCCTGTGTGTTTTGGGTTGTTATAGATACTGCAACATCTATCTATCCATCTATCTATCTAGATCTATACTCTGTGTGTGACATAAAATATGGATCTCCATCCCCTGCCACAAAAGGAGCCATCCAAATAATGTTTAAAATAAAACATTAAATACAGTAGGTTGAAAAGGCAGAGTATCCATCCATCCATCCATCCATCCATCCATCCATCCATCCATCCATCCATCCATCCATCCATCCAGATTTCTCCCCTTTCTCCATATAGGCTATTATTTGATCGTTCTCACGCCTCGTCAGAAGTTCTCCTTTTCTGTGGCGCAGCACAGAGCTTACTGTTGCGCACCTTTAGCTAGCATGCGCTGCGTTCCTGTAAACGCTATGCGGTGAATTGTGCTGCCTGGCGCCTAGCGGAGATGCAGGGTACACCGCTATGTGATGGGGAAACGCGAGCTCCGATCGCAACACCTGTATTTCGATCAAGAAAACGCTGTTTTGCTGCTTGAGTCCCTCCTCACTTCCATCTCTCTGTGTGTGCTGTACGTTAACACCCACCAGAGGAAAACACCCACCCTACCCAACTGACAGACGGAATCTCACTATACATCAGCCAATCTCATCCTCCCCTCTCGCCTTGACAAAGCGCCAAGACGCAGTCCTAGCATGAAAAGGTTCATTATTGCTGACCTGAGTAGCTTGCGCCAAGTAGCTTGACGGTGTCTGCAACGGTAACTGCGTTATAGTTACAATCAAAGTAATTAGTTAGATTACTGCGTTACTAAAACAAGGTAACGGCGTTAGTAACCTTCAACGCCGTTAGTCCCATCACTGCTTATCAATTATCACAATGTTATTATATGTCTTTAAAATTAATCCTTAAATAACCTGATATTAACTCCCCTGGAATAAGATAGCAATTTTGTATGCTCTCCATAGGAGTAGTTGTCCTCCATGTTCATCACTGAATTGGTCTCTTGGGTCTTTGTCTTTGCATTATTATTTTAATTTTTTCCCTTACTAATAACAGGTTCATGGTATACTCTATGCCTTCTGCTCTCTCTTACCTGAGTCAGTTTACAGCATCTCAAGCCCATGTCCCACACAAATGAAAAATAAATGGAGAATCAGGCTGCACAAGATGCCTACTGGCAACTGTCCTTGTAGAAAGAATCAGGACATACAGAGATACTACAAATAGGATGATGCAAGAATTTGAAAAAAGGCAGGGTGGAAGTGGGCGGTTTGGATAAAAGCTTAACAGTTTGTTTATGTTTTTGAACTTCCTTTTAAAAGTTACTCTTAGTAAGACAATGATTTTGGCCTCTTAAGACTGTGAACAAAAAGCCTTTGTTGTAATGAAGAAAGCAACATGACAACAGTAACACAGAGCTAGAAAGTATAGAGTTGGTAGCAAAACTTTCTGAGATTCTATGAAATATTTGGTAGGGACGAAAACACAGTAAAAAATACATTCATAGTTTTGGCACTTTTATTAATTTGTTTTAAAAATAATTTAAAGAAGATATTTTTTTACAGCAGAGACACTTTAAAAATTCCATCCTTAATTTCAGCACATTTGTGGATGGAGTGGGGCTACATTCATCTATCTGATGCTACAAGTATTGGTGATCAGTTCTTTCCTGTCGATATAGAAATTTCTGTTTACTGAGGGTTTTTTTTTTTCTACTGGCCCTGGAAAGTGCAATAATCAAAACTTTTTAGAGAGGCCAAATCTGAGTGAGTCCAAAATAAGTGATTACAATTCCATGATGCCCTCCCTGATGCTCGTGTTTACAACAAGCCCATAATTGGAGGTTATAATAAATGCAAAATTGTTTATTAGGCCCGAGCAGCAAAGCGCTGCGAAGGCCTGTTGTATTTCGGAAGCTCTTATTATTATTATTATTCTTTTGGCACTTCGAACGCATTTTACGGGGACTTCACATATTCAAAAACTCAGGAAAACGTGGCAGTAGATTGTCCCCTGCGTGAAATAGCCGGTCTATAATGGAATCCAAAATGGCCGCCCCCAAATTACGCCACAGCACCCCCTAACGTGAGTTGGGGGAAACTGTAAGTCATAGAGATTTGAAATTTAGCACACAGGTAGATCTCCTCAAATCATGAAAGAAAAGTCTCTTGGAGGTATGCCTTAAAACCCAGCGGAAGTCGGCCATTTTGGGTCAAAGTGCGATTTTTGGCCATTTTTCATTTGATTTAAAATTTGAAAATTAGAACACAAAACATTACATTACTGAATATTTACTGAATCTGCACCTATGCAGAGGACTTAAAACTTTATAAATGAATTGACAGTATTCCACTGTAGTCTCTGAGTCAACATTCATATTGTCTAAATATTCATTATTCATAATATCTATTTAAATTCTTTACTTGCAATTGACGTCATGTCAACCTCATTACTTATGCGTCTCATGAAACGGTGGTGTGCCGAGCGAGTTGTGTTTAGCCGAGCGGGTCATGTGTAGCGAGCGTTCAATCATAACTTGAATATGCCTTTTAGGTGTGTTGTCTTAGGTTGTTCTAACGGATCAAATCACGAGACCGATACATGATGCTTTCGGGTTCCTTGTGAGGATATTAAAAAAGGGCCTCCCAGTAAGGATTTCACAAAAAGACACAGGAAAAATGGCTTGCTAACATTACGTTGACGTCGAAGTTTGTGGCAATACATTTTTTAAAGGTTAGTATTTAACTTTGGCGTTAACTTTGACGTTAGCCCTCAGCGTCATGAGCAGTGATTTAAAGATGCATTGAAAGTATTCAAAAATACATTTAGCTGTTTGTTAAGTGTTCCAAATGGCGGTTGCTGTTGCTAGAACCCGTCAAAATAGACACATGTACAAGTTAATATAATAATAGTTAATTACACAAGTCTTTATGATGCAAGATTTGTATCTCAGGACGGTAACTCTGAATTTTTTAACCCATCCACAGACAAAAAAAGCTGTAAGCGTCCATCAATTTTCCAAGTCTTTGTTTGTTTGCAGTGCAAAAGCTTGTTTGTAACACTAAATAGTTTGAGATATCAGGGAACTGAACTGGCGGGTACATTCATGGTGGTAACGTATAAGACATATTTAATGTCGATAATCTGGTACTTGCAGTTTTTGAGACAAAACTTTAAAACTTTTTATATTTACTTTATCTTGAAGCTACAGAACAGAGCAGATAAAAAAACCAGAGCGCCGAGCATCCAGAGCGTGGAAGTGTCTTTGACCACAGTTTGATCCAGCGTCTGACCCAGCGTCCAGATTTCTGCATGCATGTTTCTGATGCATTAACCCCTTTGGTGTGACTGCAGCAAAAGGTTGGATTGGTTGGAAAAACAATCAATCTAGTTGGTTAAGCCAGTACAGGAGCTGACCCTAAAAAAGTAGGGTTGTTGGCCTGGCTCTTACTTTCAATGTCCTTAGACTAATTGACCAATATTTTGGTCAAATTGACTGTACTTGATGCCCTTTCACCAATATAAGTTGGTCATAAATACTACAAATTAGATTGTCTAAATCAAAAGATTTGTTGGACCCATTGTCCAGGATTCCTGTCTTTTTTTGTCTTTGCCTCTCGGCAGGAAGTCATTCTGCAAACTAGATTTTTCGGGGCCTTCTCTCCCTGGAAGGATCATCTGAGCTTCAAAAACCTGAGCTAAGGATTTAAACTGGAGGTTTGAATCTACTTTCTACAAAGAGATTGAGCTTCACACTGAGCAAGGGATTCATCTCCACTACGACCCGTTCAAGTACCTCAAAGAAATCTGAGTGGCAGTCAGTTTTCTCCGTTCACCTACAAACAACCGCATTCTGGATTCTGGGTAAACCCTGTTCCGCCCTCCAATGAATCAGACAAACACTGGAACAAAAGCACACAGACTGGAGTCAAAGAGTCAACAACTTCTCTGGAAACGTGAGTTTTCAGAAATTATTTCTCCTCTTCAAGTTCGAGAATCTAATTTCCCACCGAGCCTGAACTAACCGCATTGTCTTCCCCTCACCTTTCAGTTCCGGTTGAGCAGTGTTCAGAGCAACAGTGGATTCTTCACAATCTCCTAATAAACCTGTTAAACTTTTTTCCTGGTCTCCCTGTGTGGTTTTCTGCTTTTGGGTCTGACCTTTAGTTAAACCATGACACCCATACTTACCAACCAGATTGGTAAAATTCAAATTGGCGAATCTGGTTTTAGGATATGGT
The DNA here is from genome assembly GCA_018398635.1 of Cyprinodon brontotheroides. Lineage (NCBI taxonomy): Eukaryota > Metazoa > Chordata > Actinopteri > Cyprinodontiformes > Cyprinodontidae > Cyprinodon > Cyprinodon brontotheroides. The sequence continues at coordinate 3,432,483 of JAGKQL010000006.1, read as the reverse complement.
TAATACACTGTTCCTGGGCTACCCCTATTTTCACTTCAGAATAAAACCAAGGAATATAAAATTAGGAACTGGTTTATTTACTGCTAAATATTCATAAACATGTCAAAATAAGGTGCCTATTGATGATATTTGTGTTTTCTAATCATATCTTGTTCTTTAAATTTTATTCATGAGGTTTTCTTTTTCTTTAGCCTGAACATGAAGCTAAATCAAGGCTAGGCCCCTTACCTATTGAATTAAAGGTTCAGTTTATCAGTATGAGGGTCACATTAGGCTCTGTTCACACTGTAGGCCTTAATGCTCAATTCCAATTTGTTTGTGAAACCTGATTTCTTTTGCGTTGCTGTTCACATTTCCAAATATATGAAACTTTTATGTGATCTCCTATGTAAACTTCATTCCCACAACATAAGTGTCGTGCATGTGCAGTAGAGGACGCAATGATATCAACAGAGTATTGGATTCAGGACCAAATAGCCAAGTGGCCTGGGTTCCATTGGAAAAAAATCGGATCTTGGTGGTTCAGACTAGCCTGGGTGCCATTCCGAAACTTAGTTCCGCCCACAAGGTTTGAGAATGGGGAAATTCGGTCTGGCATTACTCAGTAGTAGCATGCGCGCAAGTATGATCCAGCCCTTTCTCTGGCGATCAATCAAATTCATCGGAGTAGGGCTTTTTAAGCGATGATGGACAGATGATGATCAAGCAGTAGCGTAATCAACCCGCGTTGACCAAAGCGCTTGGGTGACAACAACAATGGCTGCCGGGAGAGTTGAGGTGAGTAGATTCTGCTATTAGGTCTGTTCTAGAAGATGTCGACAGCAAATTAATTTTAAAAGAGGAACAGAGAAGCAGCGATAAAGGCTCATCTTCTTATTCTGAAGTGCAACTGCACGCTTTGATTTTGTTGACAACAACTATGCATTGATGGCTTAACATGCGTCACTCACTCCGTTTGCTTCTTATTGGTTGTAGGTCTATCCCTGTGAGTGCAGAGGCATTTTTTTTTCCTGTTTTACGTTCAAAACACGCCCATAATCACAGCTCTATGGAGCAGTATCAGACTCATATTCTGACTAGAATTGAGTAGGACTATGTCAGGCTAGGTTCAGACTGCCTTGAAAAGATCAGATTTATGTCACATATGGGGGGAAAAAATCAGATTTTGGTCACTTCAGGCTGCTGTGTGAATGTAGCCATAGAAGCAGAGACTGCAGCTGTATCTTGTGGCCTACTTATCCGGTCATCATATCAATCCATTCAGGTGCTTAAACAAAGATTGGTACTGTAATTAGGCATGTGAAACCCTGAAAAGTGTCATCTTCAGAACAATGACATTAAAAATCCTCGATACACCATATTATTGTGTTAGATTATTAAAAAAAATGGCAAACTCTGTCAAACCTAGACCTTCCTACAGTAAGGACATAAATACAGATAGAGAAACACATTGTGGTACAGTGCAAGGCCTCTTCTTTATTAGAGTCTCATAAAGTCCTGTCTCCATGGCAACTACCTCATTAGAAAGTCACTGGTGGTGGCCAGACTCATGCACCTTTTTTATGTCTTTTATTCTGCTATTGTCTGATTTTCTTCCCTCTATTTTCCCATAATTGCAGCTTAAAAAGCAGAGTGTAAGAAGCAGTAATAAATAAGGACTATTGAGAAGATTAATTTGACAGTGAGAGAAACGGAGAACAGGTTAGCGGCATGCTTTGTTCATTGTTTCAAGTCAAAGATTATTGTGTCCCTACATCAGCAAACCAATCATTTAACTAACCCAAATTTGTAGCAGTAAAGAAGAAAAAAAAGGCCAACTGTTTGCACCCTGTAGTTTGAAAACTGAGCTTTGCATTTGACTTTGAAATTTAGTTGAGATAACTTGCTGAGAATGTCTGACTTCAGGAGATGCTTATGTTCACATATTAGAAAAGGTCACAATATGTAGCCTCATAAGCTTTAAATGCCCTTTTGTGAATATGTGTGTGTGTGTGTGTGTGTGTGTGTGTATACCAGAAGAGTGTTGTCATTGTATGCCCTACAACAAACATTTGGCAGTGATGGGAAGCCCACAAGGGATGGTGTCCTTGGCACCACAGCAGGATCTCTGCTCCCTGTGTTTCCAGGACATGAAGGGAAAAGCTCTGCGGTGTTGGATATAGATTTCTTTTCTGTTTGACATAGTTTGTTTTTTTAACTGTAGGTATTCAAAGTTAGAGACTTACACGTCCCCTGTAGCATGAGCAGATTTTTGTTGTCTTTAAATATCTTAAACATACAAAATGTTACTTTTTTTTCAAAAATCTCACAATGGTATCTGAATATTAGATGACCATTTAGAGTAAATCCTGTTTCTATGCTTCATGAAGACGAATGATGGCGGAAAAGGTGGCAGTTTTTTTTGTTTATGTAGTCCTAAGCTCAATTCTAAGGAGCCCCTCTGATGACATGGTCAAAAAAAATGTTTAATTGTGGCCACGAAGTAGTATTTCGCGGCGTGCACGAAGTAGTTATTCAGCTGCCACGCAATAAGTTTAACGCGCGCACTGAAATACTTATTAATAATATCAATAAATCCTCCCCTGTTTTCAGGCTTATGTTAACTGTAATGACTTATCTTGGACAGGCTGCTATATAAACGGGCCTTTAGTCCTTCGTTTAGCTATGCTGGCGTGTTGTTTAGACTACTTTTTCCTTTTCCACCCTAAAATGGCGTCTTAGCAACATAAGTCACGTGACTGGCGGAGGAACCGACTGGGTAAGCAAATGGAGCGCGCCTTAGACCTTAGAAGGCTCAATGAGGAAGATTTACCCAGTTGTCCAGGAATGATATTAAATATTATTAATAAGTATTTCGTCGCGCACGTTAAACTTATTGCGTGGCCACGAAATACTATTTCGTCGCGCCGAGAAATACCACTTCGTGGCCACAATTAAAATTTTTTTTTTTATGACCATGTCATCAGAGGGGCTCCGTACAATTCTTACCTACAATGTTGGTTCAATCTAAGACAGTTATGTTCAAGTCTTGTCTATGTATATGTTACAGCACTTGGCTGGTTTAAATCTGATTTATCTGAAATATTTTAGTTTGCTCACCTCAATGATAAATCTTCCTCTTGCTCGAGGGTTAGTGCTAGGACCTATTCTCTTTACTATATATACTGTATGCGAGATAGATAGATAGATAGATAGATATAGATAGATATAGATAGATAGATAGATAGATAGATAGATAGATAGATAGATAGATAAGATAGATAGATGAATGAATAGATAGATAGAGTAGATGAGATAGTCTAGATTAGATCGATCGATCGATCGATCTAGGGTTTTTTTATGTTAGCATTATGTTGCAGTTTCCATTTACTTATGTTTAGGTTAAAAAGCTATTACTTCAGGATTATTGGATGAAATTGTTTATTTTGCTTCAAATTATATTCATAGTATTTGTTTTCCTTTTAACTCACCATTGTTTAAGTATTTCCTACTAAATTGACTAAATGATGTCATCCATTACTTTCCTGGGTTCTACCATTTAGAGGGTTTCCTTTGGAGTTATGCTTTGTTTGTTTGTTTTTCTTTAAAAGTAACTTTTTGAGTTAACTTTTTGTTTCACACTGTTTATTTTGCAGACTCTTTCTTTATGTAGATGAGTTTGTAAATTAGATTAATTTTATTCTTGTTTCTCTGTTTAGACTTTGTTTTTTGTTTTTTATACCTGTTTAATTGAGGCTTGGTCCACTCAAGTGCAGGTGTGTTGCCACTTGATTATATAAGCCCTGAGCTCTTGGAAGCTCGAGGAAAGAATGAGATCCGAGAAGATTGGCAAAAACAGTGAGAAGAAGATATAAAAGGAAGATGGCTTTATAGAATACAAAGGAAGGTTGGTGAAATTCGAGGAAAATTGGGAGGAACAGAATAGAGGAAAAGATAATAACTAGACTACGGTTGGGACGTACAGGACTTAATTCAACGTTACAATTAATGGGAAAACATGAAACAGGAAGATGTGATGAATGTGGGGAAAATGAGACAATAGAACACGTAATGTATACCTGTAGGAGATTTTAAAGACAAGGAACGCAATTGATAAGGAGCATGACAAAGGAAAAAGAAAAGTATTGTCTAACAAATATTTTAAGGAAAAATATTTATGATTCAAGTTATAGAATATTGTTTCGTTATTTATTGGCTACAGGTTTAGCGAAAAGAATTTAGGTTTTTTTTTTTTTTTTAGCATGTCTGTCTTGATCCACACTCCTTACTGGTTGGTGGCGGTAATGCACCATTTAGTTGTTTGCCAACCGCCATTAAAAACAAGAAGAAGTAGAAGCTCGAGGAAAAATGTTTTGTCAAAGAGAAAAGGAATAAAAGACAACAGAGAAACTGGAACCGGTGGCTGAAGCTGTTTTTTTTTGGTTCACCTTATTGACCCTCGACCAAACTACTTCAGATAGAGAGATAGATGGATAGATAGATTTAATTTCAAATGATGAGTGTACTATATGAATAGTCTGAACTGAATTGAAATTAGTATTTTTAAATCTTTAACCTGAGTAAAAACTCAAATATTCCTCTGCTGAACTAGAGACTCTAAGCGGCAGCTCTATTTGCTTTGCTATTTGAGTTGTTTGACCAGTCATGTTGATACTGAAAACAAAGAAATGCAACTTCCTACTTGTGTGCTGCAGCAACGTGCCTCAATATACATGCATCTTAACATAATTTCATAAATCTTTCTTTCACAAGACTTGGGTGTTTCACTTAGTTCTTGGTCTTTTATCTATTTGTGCATCAAATCAAAAGGGACAGTGAACCACATTTAGGGAGTGGAAAATGTATCCTGAAGAATTTAATAAGAAAAGAGATTTTGATGGATTACAGACCTTCTCCACATCTGAGACATTTTCAGAATGATGAATCACAAAGGCCTTTTATGCTCTCTCTTTCTTTCCATTTTCCTATCTCTCTCCCTCACTCCCTCTTCCTCTGCCTCTGCTCCTTCTCATCTCATGAGCCTTGGCTTTCAATTGTAAGAGATTACAGGAGCATAGCTGGACTGTGGCCCGTCGAGGATCTTTTATTAATATTTATATGCATATGAAACAAGCCATTTCTAAGCTGTCTATGCGCAGCTGAACCCTGCAGCCTCATTGTGTGTGTATATATAGGGAATCATCATGTGCAGCAGTTTTGTGAATGTGTTGCACTGTACAGTTATTCGGTTAGTGTGTCTTTGTTTCGCAGTGGCACCAACTGCTTAACCCTGCTGTTGTCCCATATGACCTGAGCCACTAGCTCTCCATCAGAGACCGGTAGCAGCTTTGATCTTTAGCAGGACTTGTGTCTTTCCATCTTCAAGGTTAAACAGGACTCTGGGACCAGAAACGTGCAAAGGCGGGGGCTCTCAACCTGCAAACAAGCGTGGAGCCTGACAGTCAAGGCTATTGAAGAACATGTATCCCACTGGTGCAGAGAGCAGAAGGAGATTAATCCTTCATACATAATTGATAACTAAATACTTTAAAATACAAAGATGATAGTTGCTTGCTCCAAAGAGCGCCTCCCACCGATAGCAGGTCAGACATCAGACATCCCTCTTCTCCTCATTAATACTCAATCAGAGAATTCTTTTAGTCTGAGGCTGTTTACTAATCAAGGAAAACTGACCTTTATCAAGACAACAGGTACGGCCAATCTGCTGTATACTGAGCTTAATGTGGGGAAATTTATTTCAGGACAAGACAGAAAGCCATCACTGCTCACTGTGGTCACTTTGTATTTGTCTGTCATATGGTTGTAATCAAAAGGGATACCTAATGAAAAGATCATAGGCTACTGGAGAAGCTATATCATAGCAGGATGATAAGCATAAATACTTTTAATCTACTCCACTGGCATTTTACCACTGCTACAAAGTTCATTTCATGGTAAAATAAAGCGGTCTTGTCTGTATACAATATGAAAGCTCACACTTGTGTAATGGTCTTTTTGATCAGGTTTCTTTATATTCTAGCACCAGTTTGCCTGAGTTCTAAACGTAATTATTGTGATTTTTTTTTTCTTCAATTAATTTTTTTATTTTATTCATATCATGTCATATGCATCCGTATTTACCCTTCTTTGAGCTCACATCATTGAATAAAACTCATCCGAACCTTGAGTTAATACTTTGCAGCATCCTTTTTTGCTGTGATTACAGTCCTGTGATTAGCTGAAACAATGGTGTTATGTAATTGCTTGCAGATCATAGCCTGTTTAAAAAAATGCATTTGTCGCGTCCAAGTCAGAATTCAGCATGGACGCTCAAAATCCCCATAGAAAATGCAATGAGAAGTTCAAAAGATTTATATTACTGCTGTATGTATATATGAATAAATATATATATATATATATATATATATATATATATATTAAGGCTACACTAAAAAAGATACATTGTACAGAGAGCTGTTCAATGAAATTTCTTTTTGTTTTTACACTTATTAACAAACAAAATGTCTAAAAACGACACTGTCAGGGCAGCTATGGACAGGCGAGCAATACAGAGGAGGAGAGTTTAGTGTGGGAGGGTGGTGGATGAGTCTCCTCAGTCATCCATTTTTAGGCCCGTCCTGCGAAGCGAACCCTGGCCTAAGCGCTGGGGTACACCAAACCAGCCTCTCATCCCACCACGAAGCCGTTTGAGGGGTCTGTAAACAATCTTTTTTTTATTCAGCCTTCAGAGTGGGAAGATTCTGGCTTGCCCGCTTTGGCGTTTCCATCTTTAAACTCTAACATACATTTTTTTACACGCATGCGTCATATGCCCTCTAAACAACGCTGCGGCGACACGAGGTATATCACAACAACAATGGCGTACTGTGTTGAATGGTTGCTTTTTCTATATTTGCTGTGACATATGAAAAAGATTTGACAGATGACCGTTGGGTGTACAAGCTGATGTATAACTGGCCTGCATAAGATAAAGAAAAAAAAACACAGATTTTCAGACAGGATTGGAAAAAAAAAGAAATGTTCTTACTTTTGGGAAAATAAAGAGTACTGATAAAGAGTACATTTATATACATGTTTAAGCCAGAATGATTTGACATTTAAATATGACTTCCCTACGACTTTGAACATATTATTGCTAAAGTTATAGCTAAAGCCAAAGAAATAACTGAAAATCTGACACTCGGAGCAGGAGAGAGAAGTGGGAGATTTTGAAAAAATAGGGAAAGAGGGAGGGAAGACAGAAAGAGAAGCCATACCATAGCTAGGCTAGTGCTACTAGGTAGCTACCCCTTACTACGAGAAATAAAACTGCCCAGCAGAAAAGTGTCATGTTTTTTTTTTTTTTAAGGGATCTGACCCACATGCAGGAAACCACTCAGAGAATCAGAGAAAAGGTTTAACAGATTTATTGAGAGCACAATGCGTGGATCCAGAGTTACTCAGAACGCTGGTGAACCAGAACTGGAAGTGAGAAGGGAAGTTCAGAGTTTAGTTCAGGTTCCGTAGGAAACTTGGACAACTTGCAAAAACAAAGACTGAAAAGGGACTCAGGTTTGCAGAAAAAGGTGTCCTTCCCAGAATCCAGTCGATGTGGGTTATTCCAGAACTTGGTTGACTCGTTGGAGGGCGGACAGGTTTTTATTTAGGTTAGGTTGGTCCCCTGAGACCAAAACAAGACTCAGAGAAACAAAAGACTCAGACTCAGCTAATCTCAGCTTGGCTAGAGTACCCAAAAAAAACTGGCAAATACTCTGACGTCGAGGTAGTGGCAGTCAGCCGCTTAAGAGTCCTCAGATAATGAGCCATAAGATAATGGACGGGCCAACGAGAACCGGGCGCCACCTGGTGGTGGAGGAAGAAAACACAAACAACACACAACCCACACAAACTGGATTCCTAACAAAAAGGTCCAAAAACAGAAGCTGTGTTTAAATAAAAAGAACCTTAAACAGGGGGGGTGGACTCAGATTTCAGCTTTTCAAAATCCTACAATGCAGAAATGGTGTTGATCCTTTCCTCCTACCATCGCAACAGCTCCCTTTATCACCCCCCCTTTCAGAGACACAGACAGGTATGGGGCATTGTAGGCTAACAAAGAAGCCAAACGACCCCCATTCCAAAGGGGCGGACCCGTTCGTCTGTTTCAATTTGCATGTTGTTTAAGCAAATACATGGCTTTGTGGGGCTACTGTATAAAACCTGGAACTCAACGCTATTTCTGACATTTTGAATAAAAAGGCTTCCTGGATGGGAAGAGAAACGTCTTGATAATTAGAAACAAAGTCCAGTGGATTTTTTTTTTTAAGCTTTTTGGAATTTGGACACTTAGAGTAACTTAGAGAAAATTTAGTTCAGCCGGAGGGAGCCTGAGGAGAACCACCAAACGTTAGTCACCAGTCCAAACAGGAAGTAAACGTGATATGTGATCAGAGATGGAAAGTAACGAAGTCCAAATACTTCGTTACTGTACTCAAGTAGATTTTTCTGATATTTTTAC
>JAGKQL010000006.1:3385764-3397820 GCA_018398635.1 Cyprinodon brontotheroides | reverse complement strand
AGAAAAAGGGAAAATATCGGATGCAGTCAAGGTTTACTATAAAAGAAGCTTTGAAGAATCTTCTGCATCAAAAGTTTCTTCAAAATACACACTATATCGAAAGAAATGGAAAAAACCCGATGATTTCTTACGTATCTCATTCAGTAGCAGATATTTCCGAAGATAGCTGAAATGCTTTAACTTGATGTTTCGCCTTAAATTTGAAGTGGACATGCCTGACTTACTGACTTGCTGGTTAAGTCCTGGTGGGCACAGTTTACACAAAAATGTGAGTTTTTTTTTTTTATTTGTTAGATCATAAAACTCTTCCAAGCGCTCTGCAAAACTGCCATCAATTCAGACCAGCAAATCATCTTAATGATGTCTGATGTTTTGGGGGGACTAGTAGATGAGTTGGAATGTAGCAGACTAGTATTAGCAGTAGACATGCTGGTCTGTCAGGCTGTTTGTGGTAATAAGTGAGGTAAAACCTGATGTTATCCAATGAAAAGTGTCGTTACCAATCGAACACATCAGGAGCTATTTGTGTCGCTCATTCTCTTCATATTGGGCTTTGCTCTCATTCATGTCCATCACTTCTAAGCTGATTGGTTAAGTTCAACCTTCATTAAGAATAGGAACGTATTCAGTAAATGCTGTTCATTGAATAACATTCATGCAAAACAATGCTGATAACAGTGTGCTTGCAGGGGTGGATTTAGGAAATTTGGGGCCCTAGGCAAAGACAGGCAGGGGGCCCCTCCGAATAGTGAAGCACAAAATATGTAAATCAGATCCATTCTACAGATAGAGAAATGTTAATAGAATAGACATCCATTATCTGTTCTAGGTCGTGTCCTCTCTTTCTTGTCCCTTTTCTTCTTGTTTTCCTCTATGTTTTGTACCTTTTCAGCTGACTTTTCATGCTGTCTCTAAAGGAATGAAAGATTTTTTCCAAGCACCAAGCTCACTTAGCTGATTGCCCTTCCTGTGTTTCCAAAAGGCCAAAGTAAATAACCCAGTCCTTCTTTTCACTTGTAGACAAGCCATGATCTGCTTCTCTGTTCTCCATTTTTCATTTGGATGAAATAATAGCTGCATGGATCATGACAGCAGACAAGATAGAGGAGAGCAGGAGGCGGAGTTACCAACCATTTGCTCTGGAGAGCAGAGTTCGCTGCTTTTGTGAGATGTTGTCTCCAAAGTCTCCAGTAGCAGAAAAAGTTCTCTAGATTTGGCGCTAGGAGCTTTTTTTGAAATCAAAGTTTGGGAGAGTGAGGTAAAGTGAGACGTTTTTTACATTTGCTCCTCTCCAAGTGAGCTAAAATGATAAATCATTTAAATTTACACATTTCCCATTAATTCAGGATGTTTCCTTGTTATTGTAATTATCAGAATGTATTCAGGATGAAGGGCAGTGAAAATATGATGTTTTTTGATAACGTGGTCTTGTGGCTCACTTTACCCCAGCTTAGGGGTAAAGTGAGACAGACCAGAGAAGTCAACGGGGTAAAGTGAACCAACTAGGGGTAAACTGATCCACTTCTTTTTCCACCCTGAAACTACCATAACAACATATGTTGTAACAGGTTAGAATCCTGACAGCTGGTCTGACAACCTCACATTCCAGAACAAATGCCAGACTAGTAAAATAACCATTGGAATTGGTCTATGAAGCAAATTTTTTCCTACAACACTTGAAAGTAATTCTAAACAAAATCAAATACAACATAATGTAATTCAAAATGTTTTATTAACATTCAAATGAGAGGTATGAATCACCTTGCTGCAACTCAACTCCTACACTACAAAATATCCCCTTTTTGTATATGTATATAAAAGTCTTAATATAAAAACACAGTCTCGGGGTCAGAACACAGGACCTTTAGACTGGGACTCAACAGGACTAAATCCACAATCAGAGCATCAGTCATTCTCTACAAATACAGTAGGCCTCTACAACTACTCCACATTCCAGCCCTGATGATTGCAGGGAAAGATGAAGAGTTGTTCTCTACGTGTGGTCCCTCCACGCCTCTTAGGTTGAGGCAGCTTCTTCACCACATCTGCTTTGGGAACATGTGCCACATCTTTTTCTTTAATAGCAAATGTGGGTCTCTCCCACACTTTTGTGTTTCCCTGAATTTTTCTAAGGAATTGGATAAGAATTTCATCATCTTCAACTTTTTCAACCATGCCAATATACCGGAGGTTCCTGTGTTTGGTTGTAAAGTTAATCATGACAAAGTCACCCCCAGACAGATCTTTGTTTCCTGGAAACTGGCGACGTGCTAGGAATCACCACATCTTCACCTGTTGGACAATTCACGTTGCTTGCTAGTTATGGTCTATGGTTAGGGCTAATTCTAATTTATATTCTATGTTCTTGAATTGTGCGTAAGATGCGCATGCGCATACTACGAAAAAAAAGCCCAAAACGTTCGAAATTACGGTGCATAACTTTTCGTACGATTTCATACGAACTCATAATGAGAGTATGTTGCATCATCTTCAACTTTTTCAACCATGCCAATATACCGGAGGTTCCTGTGTTTGGTTGTAAAGTTAATCATGACAAAGTCACCCACAGACAGATCTTTGTTACTACTAGAGGGATCTGAAAAGTCGCTAAATATAGCGACAGAAGCGCTAAGTATATAACGCTGCTCTTCGAAACGTTTGTTTGCTGCTGTCTGTTTGGACCTTTCTGAACATGTGCCGCAAATGGACTGATCCAATATGGTTCCAAAAAAAAGAAAATTAAAAACAATGCACTGGACTTGGTTATCAAGTTTGAAGATGTTTTGCTTCTCATCCAGGAAGCTTTTTCAGTTCAAAATGTGAGGAATAGCATTGAGTTTGAGGTTTTATACAGCAGCCCAACAAAGCCTTGTTTTTCTTTTAAAAACATGCAAATTGAAAAAGACCATTTTCCATGTCAAGATCCTGGGCCGCCCCTGCCCCAGTAATCCATTGCATCCCAAAGTTGGGATGGTTACACAATGCAAAAGCATTCCAGCAGTGGTTTTGATACTGCAAAAACAACAACAATAAAAGACTTCAGAAAGCAGTCAGCGTGAATATGCAGGTCTTTATAGCAGCTATGAGCTCCGTGCATCCTTGTTTTTTCATGTAACAAGAGGTGAATGCAATCGCAAATTTTCATTATTATGATTCTGACCTTTTCTTAACACACAGCTTGACTCCATTTGTGTGTGACTTTGAGGAGAAAACCAAGATATTTCAAAATGCCAAACCGTAACTGCCTCTGTCTATAATGCTGACAATAGCTTAATTGGGACAGCAATTTTCTTTAATAGTCTAAAACAGTCAAGTGCGATGATGATATGCAAAGGGTTTTATTGTTTTGGGGAGCTACAAATAGTCTCATCAGGAGCAGTTTAATGAACAGAAAGTATATAGAACAATAAAAAGCATACTCAGATTTGTCACAGCCTCACCAGTATTTGTAAGCAAAGGAATAAATTCTGTATTAATCAAAAAATCAACACATATTAAGCAAAAAAACTCAACTTATTCTACTTTCTGCAGGTATGCCTGCAAAAAGAAGGTGATGGCAGCTGCTGGCCACTTATTTGGAATATTACTTTTCCAGTTTCGCAGCCATTTTTCAGCAGAACAAAACCAGGTGCACATTGTTTTTGCCAAAAATACGGATATAATGAGTTGATAACAGTGAAGAATATCTATGAATGCTTGACTGGCAGCTCTATTAGTGCAACCTGCAGTTCTGATTTGGCACTTATTGATCTATTTCTTGGATGACGGTTTTGAACACTTTTAATTCTTTTTAATTCTTTTTTAAATTCTGAAATCTTGCTAGTAAATTTATCGTTCTGATCCAAGGTTGGACAAGCTTTTTTGATTTTTCTATTATTTTTTAGTTTTTTTAAATTAATATTATTATCATCTCTAGTGGGTTTTCTACAACAAGCTGAAGATCTGTTACAAAAATCTGGGGTAGATTTGTGCAAAGATAGTTTTAGGATGGTATACATATTTAAATGTTGATCCTATCAGCCCAAGCATATAAACAATTAAGGTTATGACTGGTTTGGTGACTGGATACCACAGGTGGAAAAAGTACTAAAATATCATACTCAAGTAAAAGTACCAATACTTGGATGAAATATTACTCAAGTACAAGTAAAATTACCCATCAGAAAAAAATTACTCAAGTAAAAGTAATAAGTAGCTACTTTTAAAATGTATTTTTAAGTAAAAGTTACTTAGGTTACATTTTTTAAACCGTTGAACGGGGCAGGGGATCTCTCCCATGGTGAGAAAAATAGGACAAGGAGCTCATAAATCCCAAACTATTTTAGTTTTTAATTTCAAAAGAAAAAATCTATACAAATGTATACAAGATAACACATGTCACACTATGACATTTAAGACCCTTAGGACCATCCCCATAAAAACTTTTTTCAAAACAATCAATTGAAGGTGTGCGCTATAAATTTGTTGGTTCTGGAGGGCCGCCCTTTCTTCTCAAACATTAACAACAATTATTAATAAGCACTATACAAATGCAATAACAACATAAAACACATGAAATTTAAGACCCTTATAAATGTATAATGTGCCATTTTAGTGCAGAACATCCCATAAAATGTTTTCAATGTTTCCACATCAATTGAAAGTGGAATTGCCATGAATTGTTCATTCTGAGTTCCATCCTTCTTTTAAGAGGTTTATGTTGGGATCTGGAGATCTGCCACCTTTCTCCAGCAGAGGGCGCCCTGGCTCTCCTGAGCTGAAGCCACCTGCACACCTGAGGCTGATCATCTCGTCAGGAGACCAACTATATAAGCAGTGGCTTGACTTCCCTTCAGTGCCAGAGTGTTAAACAGTTTATGGTTAGCAAGCCTGAGCCAAACCTGTTGCCTGAAACTCTGACTGGTTTAGAAGCCAACCTGAATCTAACCAGCCTTTGTCTTCTCCACCTTCTTAGGAAAACCTGATTCACTCCTGGAGCTCTGGAGGAGCTCACAGTCTGAAAACCTGCCTGCCTGCCCTTGGAAGCCAAACCTGAAGATCTCGCCTGGAACAACCTGCTGGTTCTCAAGGAAGAACTAGGAAGATCATTTCAGATTCTGAACCTCATAAGCCTAAAGCCAAGCCCTGCGCTGCTAAGAGAGAGAAGCCCTCAGCTGATACCTCAAGTCTCCTGGACCCTTCTGGTTCCCTCCCTCTACAGTTCTGTCTGAACCACATCAGGTACAGATCAATTCTAAGACTCTAAGACCGACAAGATACTCCAGTCTCTTGGCTAACCAAACTGTCCCTCTCTACAGAGAGTCCTGTTTCACCGGTTCCTGGATCCGTTCCTGCATCTGAGCCCAAATAACCTTATTGTGTTTTCTCTTCAAATAAACAGTTTGAACTTTTACTCTGAGTCTGTGGTGTTCTGCATTTGGGTTTCACACTTTGGACCCAACATGACAGTTTAGTCTACAAACTTCTGGTTAAGTTTGAGCAGCAGTTGATTTTCAAAGTTTGTTGCGCTCATCCTTGCTCACTTTGCAGTGAACAGTAAACTGTAGTGCTTCCCGGCCCGATTTTTTTGTCTTCCTTTCGGTTTTCTAAAGTTTTTTTATTTACTCAGTAACGGATGGGATTTGTAATGTAACGAAATACAATCCTTCATTCAAAACGTAATCAAGTAAAATTTAAATTACCAATTTTAAAAACTACTTGAAAAATACAAAATACACAAAAAAACTACTCAATACAGTAACTTGAGTAAATGTATTTCGTTACTTTCCACCTCTGCTGGATACAATCATCAATTTTCATTTTTTATTTAAATGACCAAATAATAGTAAAAATCCACATGCCAGTTTTTGGAAGAAATTTGAATAGAAAACGTCACATTCAGGGGGGAGATTTACCATCAGGCAATACCAGGCAGTTGCCTAGGACCCCAAGTTCCTGGGGGGCCCATAAAACTTGTGCACATTATTTATGTTTTTGATAAAAATCATTTCGCTAAAATGCCATCAGAATGCTAATAAAGTGTGTCTTCAGTTACCACCACATTGGATCAGTCCATTTGCTGCAGATGTTCATATTTTGGTTATTTTAAAACCATTTCTGATAAATAATCCCTTAAAAATCCAGATCATTTAAATATGTGCTTAACGCTTTAAGATGAGTTATTAAATCTGCCTTCTTTATGGTTAATCTTTCAAGCAAAGACTTTGCTGCTTGTTTAATGTTTTTTCAGTTGAAGTATGGCAAGAAAATTGCACCTTTAAGTTGTGTCAAAAAGTTTTTCTGTGAGTCTTTGTTGTGCCAATCTTCATAAAACTTCATGCTGATCTGATACACACTCAACAGCAAGTAACATAATCAAACACAAACCCTTTGCACTTGTCCCACATACAAGGATGCAGAAATATTCAGACACACCATATATGAGTAAAGATGCTGTCTGCAAATTCTTTTTTAAATGCTGGGGAAGACTATTGAGGGTGAAAGTGCTGTAACTAAAACAGGAGGGGGTTTGCTTTTATTTTACTGCTTTCAACCAACAGAGGGTTCTTAGGGGAAAGAAAAAGAAGAGCAGTCATTTTAAGTTTCAAACAAATGTTTGTGCAGCTTCCCACTGGAACTTTTTACTTCAAACATATAGGAAATTGTTTGTGTGTCACTTTGCAACAGCTCGACTCGACATGCTAAATATATAGAACAGAATAAAACAGTTTTAAAATGAAGTAAAGAAACAGTAAAGTAGAACAATTACAAAGTAGAGTAGAAAATATTAATATACAAAAGTAGGTAACATAAACTACAAGTAAGTAAAATTATACCTCCTACCTAGGTTAACAGTGTACTGTGCAACAGTGAGTTGGGTTGAAGGCCGACTGGGTCGGCTTTTCTCCAGGTGGGACTATAAATTCAAAATAGTGTAACAAAAATCAAAATAAGTTATGACACCTGTATATTTATGTGAATGCCAACAACAACAACAAAAAAATAAATAAAAGCACTTTATAAAAATAAAACATAGTTTCATGTACAGGTTTACTTTTTGTACATACATCTTGCCCTTCTGAGCCTTTCTGAAGGTAAATCTGTGGCTTGCATCGTCCAATATTCCGTCATAAACCTAAAAAAATAATGTACCAGTTTAATAATGGAGAAGCTATTAGGCAAGGCAAGGCAAATTTATTTGTATAGCACAATTCAGTACAAAGATACGGTGGCTGAGAAGTGCAAAACACATGTACAATTCAAAAACACATTAACAAATAAAAAACAAAATAACATTTGAAGAAACAAAATTATATTTTATGAAACAAATGTATTTTTGAAAAAAAAGTTAAAATTTTTAAAAACAAATTTACATTTTAGGAAACAAATTCACATTTTAAATAAGTTAGATTTTAGATGAGAGAAAGTTTCATTTTAGAGAAAAAAAATACATTATAGGGAAACAAATTTACATCTAAAAAAAAATTGACCGTTCGGAAACACTTGTACAAGTGCAAAGACAAAACTGCAAGTGGCAAAACACAGTTACATAGCCAAAAGAACAAATTAACAAAAGATGGCTACACGGAAAGGGAATGTCCCAGTGGCCGGATGTGACATCACCATTACCTTGACTAGTAGTACAAACAGCTCAATCTGTAGTCCTCCTGCTTCACGTGAAAAGTCAGTCACCGATTTTAGATGGAAATAATTGCACTGAAGCTGTTTTTCTTAAGGTTACGCTAACCGAACAATGTTTTGCCCTTATTGTGGGAGAGCATTTCAGCCAATTTACACCATTTTGTTGCCCGCGCGCGACGGTCTCTGGAACTTTTACGGGACATCGGACCAGGTGGCAGGAGCAAGCAGCAGGGCCGAGCTCAAAAACTTTACTGGTGTAATAAATCTGTTACTGTTCTGCATTTGGCCACGTCGCCCTCCTACTCCAGCGCCTTTCTTTTTTTTTTCTCTCTCCATCTCTGCGCCGCCTTCCCTCTTCCTTTTACTACATTTTAAGACGGTGTTCATTGCTCCTTATTCTCATTGAAACCGCTCGCTAGGTACACAACACAGCAGCAGCCGGCACCAGACTAATGTCACATCCCCCTTCCTCTATATGCTGCTGTCTGTGTCCCTCCCCAAATGCTACTGGCCAAAGTGGCCTGGTCTGTCCCTCTCTCCGACAGGAACGCCGCCGCTGCACCGGCAGACTTTAAAAAAAAAAGGGAGAGAGATGCAGGCCAATCCCAGGCCGCCGCTTCGGGAATATTCCCGGTTCTCCCTATGGCCTATTTAGGTTCATTTAGAACCAAAATTTGTCATTTATTTTTTAGATTTGGGATTGTTCATATTATGCTGTTAATTGTTAGACCCTCCCATTAATTTGAGTAATTAAGAACACAGCTGGTGGATTTTTTAATTGTCAGGTGTGGAAGTGAGGTTTTGTAAAATTATTTTTTGGACACTCTTTTTAGAGCGTCAAACATTAGATTAACATTTTTAATTTCTACTAAGTTGCAAGACATTTTTAGTAATTATTTTGTCTTTGCTTTTACAATAGATAAGTAAAGTCGGAAGTGCATACAATGCCATTTACCAGCCATGGCCTTTGTTTGAAATGTTGGTATTTTTTGGAACAGAAGACCACGACAACACCTTTGATGCCCTCTTGTGAACTCGCCGCTATTTCCAGAATGATAGCTGAAATTACAATCTCTCTATTATACAGCTATAAAAGCAAAATTCTGCATATTTACACCATGCATATGTGATTCTCTGAACTTCCATAATGATGCGCTATTGTTTTGCACCATGCCTTGCAGCTCCCACCGCTAGCACATTTGCATATTTGCTGCTAATGTTAACAAAATGGAAATACCTGAAAGCTGTACAAAATCCGCCCTTATCAGGTCTGCTAAAAGGCCGGTAATAATAACACAGAAAATATATATCTGAATTTTACCTACATAGTAAGTCCTTCACTGGATTAAGTATAGATTGAAAACTCTCTTGCGTAAAAAAATGTAGCCCTTTGGATATACTTTATTTTGCTTGTTTTTTGGAGTAATCAGGAGGTGAAGGTGAATTATCAATAGCTTTTAAATGCTTCGTCTTTTTTTTAAATTAGATTTGAATATCGTTAAAATAGTGTAAATCTAGCAGAATTCAGAATGTTGCAGCTTTTCATTAATCTTTCTTCATTCAAATTTCACTTATTGAATAAAAAAAAAACATTATCGATTTGTGCTATAGAGCTGTGTATGTTCAAGTAGTTTTTCATCATACATTCTTACCAGTTGGATTTTTTTCTGGCAATATTTGTTCATGATTGTCTCCCCTCTAGCATCATAAAGCTTTGCAATTCTCATGTGGGTATTCAGAGCAGCGTCGGCAACCCAAACTGCTCAAAGCAGCCATATTGGACTAAAAACAGTACGTAAAATCGTTTATATAGCTTCCAAAACACAGCCTTGGGTCTTATACATACCCCATATGGAAACACGGCTCTAAGCATATTATCCCACCTGAAACTACTGGCTAAGGATAAGGTTAAATACAGTAAGATTGTTATTCACGCTGGTGGTAATGACACCCGGTTACGCCGATCGGAGGTCACTAAAATTAGTGTTGCTTCGGTGTGTAAGTTTGCCAAAAAAATGTCGGACTCCGTAATTTTCTCTGGTCCCCTCCCTGATCTGACCAGTGATGACATGTTTAGCCGCATGTCGTCATTCAACCGCTGGTTGTCTAGGTGGTGTCCTGAAAACAACGTGGGCTACATTAATAATTGGCAATCCTTTTTGGGGAAAGCCTGGTCTGATTCGGAGAGACGGCATCCATCCCACTTTGGATGGTGCAGCTCTTCTTTCTAGGAATCTGGCCACATTTATTAGTCCTCCAAAACCCTGACCACCCAGGGTGCAGACCAGGAAGCAGAGTTGTAGTTTAACACACATCTCTGCAGCTTCTCTACTGTTACCCACTCTTTACTCCATCCAGACAGTGTCTTGCCCACGACCAAAATCTAATAAATTAGCAAAGATTCCCAAAGGAGTAAATCATGATAATCTAATTAAAATCAAAATAACTCCAATTGGGGAAAAAGTTAAAACAATTAAATGCGGTCTGTTTAACATAAGATCGCTTTCCTCTAAAAGTCTACTAGTTAATGACTTGATTTGTGATAATCACATTGACTTGTTTTGCCTTACAGAAACCTGGCTGCAGCAAGAGGATTATGTGAGCATAAATGAGGCAACTCCTTCAAGCTATTTAAATTTTCACATACCCAGAAGTTCTGGGCGAGGAGGAGGAGTAGCAACAATCTTCCAGTCTGACTTACTGATTACTCCCAAAACAGTTAATACCTACAACTCTTTTGAACATTTAACCCTTAATTTCCCTGATCCAAATTTCAAGGCAAGAAAACCTCTTCTTTTTGTAACTTTGTATCGTCCACCAGGTCCTTACTCTGAATTTTTAGATGAGTATTCAGAGTAGGGCTGGGCTGATAATTCAATAATTGAAGGCTTATATATATCGCTTTTAATCGATAGACGTGTGGCGCCAATAGAAAAAAAGAGGCCTTGTGCTGATAAAAGTTCGATAAAAAGAAACGCGAAGTTTTCCTTCCTATCTCATTGTAGCCTAGCATGTAGGTCAATATGCTAGTCACTACTTCCCTCCCAACCAATCACAATCGCGGACCCAGGCATTGTAGCGCATCACCAAAGCGCCGCCCTCTCAAACCACACAATACAGAGCACATGAAGATGCAGCAAGGAGAGGCGGAGGAAATTGTTGCAATGAAAGAAGGGTTTTGTAGTTCTTTGCAGTCTGGCAGTATTTCTCGGTCATGGCAAGTCGGACCAAAACAAACCACAGTCATCTGGAAAATGTGTACGGGAACCAGTGAAAACGAAGTCTGATAACGCAACCAACTTTTTTTTTTTATCGCGTCTCTCTGAGCAGCTCACACCCGGCAGGAGGAGTATCGAGCTGTGTATGCCCCGACGCGGCTCTCCTCCGAGGAATCTTGGAAAATATATATATATTTTCAGTTTTGGGCAGTTTCCCACGTAGTTCTAACAATTGAGATAAAAATGCTGAGGGGCCAGAAACTTCAAAGTAATAACTCAGGTTAAAGCAGGAAACTCGGGTTAAGGCGGAGGTGGGGGGGCATTTATTTATTTGTTATATTTATTTTGGTCACTTTAGTTTATTCTTTGTCAGTATTTAATAACATAACTCAGGTCTCTTAAGTTATTTTTCTTTAAAACAATTCTGTTATGGTTAAAAAAGTTGGTTAAATAAAGATTTAATTTGAAGTCTGTGTTTGTGTTTTTATTAAAATTAAATCATTTAGAGCAATATTATAAAAGTCAAGGCAGAGCTGCGCGTTTGGGGGGCTTGGTGGCACGTCGTGCCTGGGTCGCGATTGTGATTGGTTGGGAGGAAGCGGTGACTAGCATAGCAGAAACCATGCTAGGCTTCACAATGAAGAGAGGAAGAGGAAAACTAACGTTTATTTTTATCAGACCTCTTTCTATTCGCCCACCGTCCTGCTCGATCATTATATGCTCGTTATTGAATTATGCGTAGCCCTAGAATAGTCCCGCATTTCTCTTCATACTTTACGGATCTTGTGCTTTGACATACGGCATAGAGATGTGAAGAAATAACAGTATTATTTCCCTCCACAACCCTGTGTCCTCCTCTGATGACCACTTTTCTAATAACCTTCCAGGATTACTTTAACGGGGATTTATACTCCCAAAAGAAGGTTCAATTTTTGCAGATCATTATCAGATAGTGCAGTTATAGGGTGCAAAGAATCTGCTTCACTTTTTCTCTCCTCTGCTCTGTGGCGCTGAGCAGTGCTGCAGAGTGCAAAAGCTTAGCTTATTCCCCTTCACAGGTTGATGATTTTGTTGATGGGGTTGCTAGTTCTCTGCGTATTGCCTTAGACAATGCAGCTCCTTTGAAAATGAAAACCGTTAAAAATAGAAAGCTTGCTCCTTGGTTTAAGGAAGAGCTGCGTACTTTGAAGCAAAATGCTAGGAAACTGGAGAGAAAAT
>JAGKQL010000006.1:3336237-3365764 GCA_018398635.1 Cyprinodon brontotheroides | reverse complement strand
GATATAGATGAATGACTTAATATATATATATATACACACATATATATACATGTAAAACACATAAAAACCTACACAAACGCATCAGGCCAAAATCCACCCTTATCCATCCAACCCTGATCCATCGGCACTCAGATTACTGCGACCCCCAAATTAAAGGGATTTAAATTGAGCTTTTATTTCTTCTTTTTTCCAAATAAAACAGATAAGGTATTTTGATTCACATTTTGTGTAACCACCAGTATATTTCCCTCAGTTAAAAATCCTAACCTTCAAAGCTAATGCTGGTTTGCTTCATAGCCTACTCACTTGACAGATTTTGACATGACATTTCCACTGAGTAGGAAAGTATCATTACACCAAGGTCACTTGTGGGAACCCATCACATTCTCCCAGTGTTTCTGCTTTCAGGCAATTGCATATATTAAAGTAACAAATGAGTGCAGAAAAGAAGACAGTGCTGACAATCTCCATATCACTGCATTCAGGTCAGAGTGTCTGCTGGCTTGATAGGCAGATCAAACCACTTAATGCAGCAGCAGAATCCTGTCTGTCACAATGTTTTAAGAATCTACATTCTGTATTTAGAAAAGAATGTGGATTGTGGAGCCATAACTGCCATATTTTTTATTTTTTTTATAATGATCAGCTTATTCTTCTAAGTTTAAGCTGTTGAGAGATTCGAGTAGCTGTTAATGCTGTCAATGGAGATTTCCTCTAAAATATTCATGGATTCAGAAATTAAATCACAAATAAACGCAAAAACGCAACATGATTGGTGGTGCCTGCCATTAAAAAAAACAACATTGAATATTAGCTTGAATGGATTGGATGTTTCTATAATATTCAATAAGATAAGGAATACCTGTATTGGAATTCACAGTTTAGAGGAAAATATTTATTACCTTAGTTTTCTTAGCTAGATGCCTCAACTGTTCTGAATTGTTTTCAGACAATTAAATTATATTAAGTTCACTTATATAGCGCCAATTCACAACACGTCAACTCAAGGCACTTTACAGTTCACCAGGTCATCCAGTCATATCGATTCAAAGTTTTCTATCTAAGGAAAACCAGTTGATTGCATCGACTCATTAAGTCGAAGGCAATCCTTCACACTAAGCATGCTACAGTAGCGCGACAGTGGAGGAAAAACCAGCAGAACCAGGCTCAGTGTGAGCGGCCATCTGCTGAGACCGACTGCGGTTCAAGGAGACAGAAGCAGACATAGAAAAAGAAGTATAGATACAAAAAGGCAACTGTCAACCAGCTCCACAGGCGGCCCCTGTCCAGGAAACACACAGCAAGGCAGACGAGCTCCGAGCCAGCTCCCATGTCAGGAGGATGAAGAGAGCACATCCAGTTAGTCACAGTCAGAGAAACAGGACTACACTGAAAAACAAGTTTTTGTTTTTCCCTATCCAATACCCATAGTCATTCAGACATGAAAACCAATACATTAAAATGATCTTTCATTTTGAGTAATTACATCTAGAATACAGTTCAACCAAAGATAATCTGATTAATACCTGAAAAGAGGCTTGGAATCACTGCTTAGGTGTGAAAATCTGATCAGGACATCCCCAATATCAGAATTAAGATTAGAATCTTTTAAGGTTTATTGATATTTGCTATAATTTAGATATTTTTATATTTGCGTAAATAATGCGTAATCTAAAAAGGAAAAAAAGCAATACATAATTAAACACTTAAATAGCCTTTAAACATTACTGTGACTGCCCTGAGCATGTCTGATGATGACATCATGCAACAGTGAATGTAAAACGTATCCATTACTTCCAGAAAAATCTTCAATATTTTCTATATGATGTAGTTTAGCATTCTTTAATGTTTTAATTATATTATTAGGTATTTTTATTATCTTTATGACATAGTTTTTTGGCGACCTGGATGTTATTGTTTAGTTCGCACATGACTACTGCAAGGACTACTGCATCTATAAAGTAAATTGGATCACAATCTTTGTGATCTCTACTAAAAGTACAACACATTTTAAAAATATGGTAACTTGAAGCTGAAAAAGTCTTGCAGGGTTGCTTTGAAGCTACAGACTGGGATGCGCTGTTAGCCACATGGAGAGGATAGCAATGCAATGACTGAGTGTGTGACTGACTACACAAACTTCTGTATAGATATTACCATCCCTACCAGAACAGTGAAATGCATCCCAAATAAACATGGATCAGAAGTAATCTGAAGCAACTGCTAAACAAGAAGAAATAAGCCTTTAAGACATGGGCGTAGGTTTGCATAGGGACCATAGGGACAAGTCCCTACCAAAACTTTGGACAGACCTACCTGTCCCTACCAGCAATTAGTTGTGAATACCATGTTTATAATTTACAATACAGCGTTGTTGCAGCATTAGAGGAGTTCTGGAATGGGTAATATTGGCAGACGAAAGCATGTTTTATCTAAAATGGAAAATGTTTATTTATTTATGTTTTTTTACAATTTTGATATAATTCTTGCTGTTAGTTGGTCGCTCTGTGAGCTAAAGACTTTTAGATTCTCGATACTCCATAATGATCAATCGATTACTAAATTTGTTGACATTATTTCTTTTATTGATTAATCCAATGAATTGTTTCAGCCATAA
The DNA here is from genome assembly GCA_018398635.1 of Cyprinodon brontotheroides. NCBI lineage: Eukaryota > Metazoa > Chordata > Actinopteri > Cyprinodontiformes > Cyprinodontidae > Cyprinodon > Cyprinodon brontotheroides. The sequence continues at coordinate 3,363,147 of JAGKQL010000006.1, read as the reverse complement.
ATAAAATACATGAAATGAGTTAAAAAGAGCAACTACAGCCTAGATGTAGAGCTTGTAGATTGATTGATTTTATTATTACAGACTCAAGGTCCAATATACATTAAAAGAAAAAGATACACTAAGAATAAAAAAAAAAAGAAAAGAAAAAAGTGAAGTTAATATATTAAATGCTCATTGTCAGCCCCTCTTCTATTTCCAGTGCTCATGTAAATTCAATACATTTATTTGGCGTCCCTTGAATCTATTTTGTTTTGTTTTAATGATACAAAGAGAACATTTAAAAGATAAGAGTGGGTTTTACCTCTGTTTACCTCTGCACAATTCTATATCTTCAAAAAAAAGTATAAATCCACATATAACAGACATATTTAGACTATATTCTGTTAAATAGGCACAGATTTACCTACTGTCTTAGGTAATTTCAAATGCAAACCTTTTCAAAGTGGAATAAAGTCCTTTTTTCCTCATTCAACAGTCAGTCATTCATAAACAGCATCTAGTGTGTGTAGTGCTTACAACATTTGTATAAATGTAGCAAGAAATGCTGCTTTTCTCTTTAAACAAAATACACCCTGATTTTCATGTCAAGCATAAAAAAACCAGCATGCACATTTTTGCATAGGGCCAATGACATCAGACCAACAGTGTCCCTACCAAAGTTGAAATCAAACATACGCCCTTGCTTTAAGAAGAGAGAGAGGGACCTACAGTAGTAGCTATTCAAAATGTCCCCATTTCTAAACATCAATCTTTGTTCTAAAGATCTAAACTGTCATCTCCTGGTCAGACCCTGTAATTCAGTGAAAGGGTGGAGTCAGAGTAAAAAAATATGCAAGAGGGGGTCACTCCAGTGGCTGGAAGTTGGAGGGGATTTTGCTGGAAATTGGTGGCGATTTTTCTGGTATTTGATTGGGAAGGGCCATTTTGAATGGCTGCTACTGTAATGAGGTTTATACAGAAGGAGCTGAAGGTCAAGATAAGAGTTAGCAAGAGGCATACAGGAAGAGGCTGGAAAGCAAACTAGCAGAACAATATCAGAGATGTAAGGTCAGGGATTAAGAAGATCTGAGACTTTAAGCAGAAGGATGATCAGACAGATGGAAGTCTAGTCAAAGCAAATGAATTGAATACATTTTTTAACAGGTTCTGTTAAGGAACAAGCTCAGCACCTTTCTCTCCTGCCCACCGTCACATGGACACCCTGCCCTCCTCTGCCATTGACTCTCTTGATTCTGAGTCTATTCTCAACCAAATTAGAAGATGGTGCTGCTCCCTCCCACTTTTTCCTGTCTGCCTCTAGAAGTCAAGTGAAGAGGCAGAAAGGTTACCATTTTCTGATGGCATAAGCCCCAGATTCCCAAAGGCCTGTGCAGAGCAGCTCTGTGGGATTCTACAACAGCGGTTTTAAGAATCAGGCCCTGTAGCCCATTGTGTGCTGAGAAGGGGGTGAAATCATTTGTTGCAGGTGCGATGGAGCAGAGAAACATCTAAAACATGCTTTCACTGGCCAGGTGAATTTCAATGTTGGGGAAAAAGCAGGAAAAGCTGCTTACAATTTTGCCAGTTTCATGTTTAGTGTGAATGCACCATTAGTTTGTGCAAGAATTATTTTGTTTTCACACTCATTACATGTTTTGCTACTATAGTTCTGCTACAAATTTTATATGTGGATCAGTCTTTAGATTGTTGCTGAAATAATATGTTGACGTTTAGTGGAAAAATAAAGGCTTTTGTCATTCTTAGGATTCGGTCAACTACTGTTCTTTATGGTTCAAGGAATATTGCCTAAATAGGTGGTTCCCTTCAAAATACCACAAATAATCAGACTTTTCTTTTGAGGCTGCATTAACAGATATTATTATTGTGGAATTGTATCTTAGTAAATATTTTTTGACTCCTCAACCTTTCTTCCAAGATCTCTTACCTCTAAAAAGGGAAAGAGACGCAACATAATCGAACTATGTGCCAAAAACGATTGCAATTACAAAATCATTTTTTTTAGTTAAGAAAAGCATGGTGCATTAAGTCTTCCACACATACATGCCAAAATAAGCTTAAAGTATGATTCATGAAAAGCTCTGTAGAGACAACAGTCAAGTAGAAGATAACAGGATTTTTCTGACTAAGTGTTAAAAAGTCTTTGGAAAAGTGAGAATGCCGACAGTTATTCTCTGTTTCTGAAATATTTTCAGTGTCGAACACCAAGTAAAACCTTCAACTTAGGTTGCAACCCTTTGTCGGCAGTAAAAATTTTAGGATAAGAAAACTAAGATAAGACCAATTATCTTGCATAGGGCATTCTTTTGAAGACATTCATATCACTGTTTGACTTTGCATGTTCGTCTTGAGCATTGAGGTACATCAGTAGTTCATCTTGATAGCAGAAATCACTATATGAGCGGATTAGAGAAATAACCTTTTGTGAATACAATCTGAATCGCAATATGAAGCTGAGGTTGTAAATGGAAAAAGGAGAAGAACTGATCGTATAATCTCATGTTTTATGGACGAAAGAGTTGCATTGGTGGCATTGACCTTTGCTTCAAAAAAAATTCTTGACTAACCTTTGCATCAGCAGTCTTGCAAAGACATTCTCACTCCCTGAAAGGCTTACATCTTATTAGACAGACTAAGAACCTCAGTGTATTGTGAAAAGTTTCATATGTATCCTTATTTGGACAAATCTTGTCCAAACTGTGTAGAAGTACCTTACACTGCTGCTACGTACCCCTTTAGGTCGGGGGCCTAGATTCCAGAGGTTCTGAGTTAGAGCCCCACTCCCACAGACTGCGACTCTGGCTCCCTGAGCAGAGACCCATAACCCCCACACTGCTCCCAGGGTGGCGCACAATGGTAGGCCACTACTCCCCAAGGGGATGGGTTAAATGCAGAGAGTTTGTTTGTTGCTCTGTACTTGTGACAGTGTAATGACAATAAAATTTGGGGGAAAAAAGCGTAACTCTAGTCCAAGAGGGCTGGTATCCAGCAGCTTTTAGATTTGTTCTAGGACCCACGCTCCTGATTCAAATGGCTGAATTATCTCCTCAGTATGTAGTCCATTTCAACAGAGTCCTGTCAATCATCTATGGACTTTTTCAGATGTGTTGGACTGAGGAAACATCTAAAAGTTGCAAGATACCAGCCTTCTGGGACTAGAGTTACTCGCTTTACTAATTTGCACATCTAAATTTTATTATTTTTTGTTCTTTGTGTATAGCTGATTGGATGGATACTGTTTGTAAACCAAAATGTTAAACTTCTCCTTACCTGAGTTTTTTTAAAATCAATTTAAGGGCTATATGTTATATAGTCAAGTAGATGCAAACTGAAGTGGTGATTCTTTACTTACCATTTTAATTACCCAAATAACAGATATACATGTAGGTATTCAGAATACTCATTATGAAAAGTAGTATAAACACCCTACTTCAGCGTCAATGCACCTAAATCTTGCGTTAGATACTCCATTGCTGAGTTTAAATTCATTGGGATGCGTCCTCCGGAGAGCAGATTCGTAGTCCGATTACGCTATAGCGTGGCGCCAAGGTCTGTTCGGATTGAAACAGTCCTTGTTATGTGTGGATAGAAGTAACTAGAAGGGAGCTAGGGGAAAGGAGAAAGGCACATGGGGGGAACAGAGAGTAACTCAAGAATCCTTAAATATAACGCAAAATGGAAAATGAACCAAAGATCAACAATACAGAATGGCTTAGATAACTGAAAACTCAAAAATCAAAGTCCAAAAGGGGAGAACCATAACACTATGATGTTGTTTGTTCTCAAAGGTTCTTGAACAAACTTGTTAAGTTTTCACAAATTTCTTTTTGAACTGAAAATGATTATGTGGTTAGTAGGTAACTTTAACAATGAATTTGTTTCACTGGCTTTAATATAAACATCTGAGTAAAATTTTCGGATGTTTAACATGACTTTGATAGTCTTCACAATAAAAAAAAAAAAAACTACAGTTCACAACAACAAACTTGTTTCCACAGATTATTTTGCTTCACAATTAAGTAACTAAGTATGGCCTGCTTTACTCTGGATAAAGGAATACAGAATCCCAACCATCCAAAAAATGACTTGGTGGCAGTTATAGAAGATATTTTTATGATCTGGATATCCCTAATTTATTCCGTTCCCTATGATATGAATGAGATGCAATTTTGAATATTTAAACTCTAACCAACAGGTGAATATGAGTTGGATAACATTGGCTTTACCGTCTTCTTGAGCTCAAGAATTTCAAGCATTTCTGTTGCATGAAAACGTCCTAAAATTTAAGATTCCAAGTTCCGAAAATACTGCTTCTGCAGCCCTAATCAAATCTAGTGATGCTTAATGCTCTTAATAGTCTAATGGGCTTTTGTGTCAGATGGAAGCCCCAACAACCAAACTGTATGGGATGGAAAGAATTTAAATTAAATCCGTTTATTTAACATGTCACTCAGGGCAAACTACAGGGACAATTCAACGAGATCATACAATCAGATTGGTGATTTTCTGATTGATAAACCCAAATGCAGAGAAACCATTACAGAGAGACCAGGGGAAAAGTTCTAACAGGTTTTATTGAAGAGATTATGCAAAGAGCAGTGTTGCTCTGAACTGTGCTCAACTGGAACTGAAAAGTGAGGGGAAGACACAGCGATTAGTTCAGGCTCTGTGGGAAATTTCATTCGTGAACTTGGAGAAGAGGATCAGGTTGCTGACTCACGTTTCCAGAGAAGTTGTTGAATCTTGGACTCCAGTCTGTATGCTGTTGTTCCAGTGTTTGTCTGATTCGGTGGAGGGCGGAACAGGGTTTACCCAGAACACGGTCTTTTGTAGGTGAATGGAGAAACTGATTGCCACTCAGATTTCCTGCGGTACTTGAACGGGTCGTAGTGGAGATGATTCCCTTACTCAGTGTGTAAACTCAACGTCCTCTTTGGGAAAGTGGATCCAAACCTCCAGTTTGAATCCCCAGCTCAGTTTGAAGCTCAGTTGATCCTTCCAGGGAGTGAAGGTCCGAAAGATCCAGTTTGCAGGATGACTTCCTGCCAAGAGGCAAAGACAAAAAAACAATGTTTAAACTCAGGTTGACTCAGCAAAAACTCAACTTGGCTAGAGTACCCAAAACTGGCAAACACTCTGGCGTCGATGTAGTGGCAATCAGCAGCTTAAGAGCACTCCATTAATGAGGTAACCATCGGCAGGTGTGTGAGGAGGCAGAACAGAACCAGGCGCCTCCTGTTGGGGGAAGGGAGACAAACACACAGACTGGAGCCCTGACAAGCAGTAGCCATTCAAAATGTCTCCACTTTCCTTGATGAGCCCTTGGCTGGTCCCGTATAATGCCTTTTTAAACATCAATATTCGTATTTAAATATTATTTCTGTCATGATTTGTGAACATTAAGATGTAAAGAGGTGCAGCATCTCCTGGTCAGACCCTGTAATTCAGTGGAAGGGTGGAGTCAGAGTAAAAAAGCATGCAAGAGGGGATTTTTCTGAGAGTTGCAGGGAAGTAGGCTGCCATTCGGTGGTATTTGACTGGGAAGCTCTATTTTGAATGGCTGCTACTGTACGCAGTTTTTGAAATAGTTGGAAGAATACTTTTTGGTCAATGATTGCTTTAAGTAGTTTAATCAACCGATTTTATTACTGGAGTAACTGTGGCATCATCATGGTAGAGCTTGGTTGAAACATAAGGGTTTATACCAAATAAAATCAAGCTAAGAATCACTCAACCAATTTCTTTAAGATACTCAGAATTTCAAAGTAATCAATTCATTTCTTTTGGACTAAAACAGAAAACACCAAGAAGAATACATAAACTTTGTTGTGATGTGACTAAATGTTTAGCAGGTAGCAACACATCTACAAGTCTATAACTGAGAGTTTGTTGATCTTGAAAGAACAAAAACAATATTTTGCAAAAGTTTGCCATTTTCTATGTTCTTACACAGGCCAAAACAAAATAACACAACAAAGTAGGAGTTTCAAGAAAATGCGAAGAAATTGTCCTTCAAGTAAATTAACAGTGCATGTAAGAATTCTGTTTTTCATGTGAATAGGACAGTGAAGTGGTTAGATGGACCATCCGAATGGAGAGAAACGGTGAGTGGGACTCTAAGAGGCCAAATGGAACCCTCTTCAGCCAATTAGAGTCCTGGAGGGTGCAGTACAGTTAATCCCCATGGTAACACACATGAAGTGCATAGTGCTCTGTATGCCCTACTGCTTTATTTCTATCCAAATCCTTTCATGAGGAAATGTTTTTCATTGTCTCCAGCTCCTCTTGCAAAAATGGCGCGCCCACAAAAAAAAAAAAATGCATTCTCACTCATGGATGAAGATGCTTTTTCAAAGGTAGACGCACGAGTGCGGAACAGCATCACTCGAAAACAACTGGAAATAATATTTTAAGATGAAACAACAGAGAGATGCACTGGTGCAAGGACATTATTTACCTCTTTACTTGCTTAACATGTTTTCACCAGGTCGTAAAATGGGCCTTGGCTGTGGAGTGGAAGAAAGTAATGATTCAGAAATGCATTAGTACTTGCATTAAAATGAGTCAGCTGCATCAGCAGGATTGTTGCAAGATCCTGCTACACAAGACATCGGATAAAATATGTTTTCTTCTTTTACCCTGAAACGTATAAATTGCACAGCTTTATTATGTTAATATCCTCTGCACCATTAAACATCAAACTTTATTCTATAGATCATTTATGCTAGTGGACAGACCAGCCAGCCTTATACTGGATTTCATTCATTACTATTTAACCTTATTTAGATTGTTATAATTATGTGGTTTTGCTACATTTTAAATAAGCTGACAAAAATGCTACAAGTCACAAGTCTCACTTAAAAAAGGAACTTAAGTGAAACATCATTTAAGTTTTCTTTGGCAATAATGGCCTTCATATGAAAGCAAGCTGTCAGGAAATAGCATCGTCAGAAAGGGGGGAAGACTTGCAGCTGGGACTTCAACTCTTGGTGGTGATTTTGGGGATTAAAGGCTGATTTATACTCAGAAACCAGGTTATCAGCGTGTGTGTCGGAGTTACCACAGATCCTTCAACACCCTTTTAGAAAACAGAAGAGGAATCATTTTGACAGGATACAACAACCTAGGCAACACATTCATTTTGACCAGAGGAACGGATCCCAACCAGGAAATGGGAAGTGACATCCATCACTCAAGGTCATGCTTCATTTTACAAAATAGTGGGGGAAGGTTGGCTTTATATAGTTGATTGAAGGATGGGATGATGAAGATTGCTAAGTACACAAAGCCATTTTGAGACCATTTAAAAGAACAGGGAGGTGTAGTAGATGGTTTAGCGAGGGGCATAGCCTCTGATTGAGTGAGGTTAATCTTATAACCAGAGAAGTGACTTTATCTTTCAATCACATGAAGAAGACCACCTATAGATGTTTCAGGGTTGGTTAGAAGGATAACATCATCATCAGCATATAAGGTTATTTTGTGACAATTTTCCAATCTTTACGTCCTTATAGCGTCTAAAAGTGGCTCTATAGTCATAACCAATAAGAGGTGTGATAAAGGGATGCACCTGCATCACCCCCTTGTGAATATTAAAGTATTCAGACTTGAGTCAATTACTCAAAACTGCTGCCTGTGGCTTAGTCTATATAATTCTAAATGTATCTTCTTTTTACTCACCTGGATTAATTATCTTAAAGCTTCCATCCATCCATTATCTTACACGGCTTGTCCCAATTGGGGTGTGAGGGGTGGCAGTGCCCCTATCTCCAGCAGTCAGTAGGAGAGAGGTACATTCTTAGCAAGCAGCTTGAAAAGATTTTAAGAAAATTGTATAGACATTTTAAAAGAATTAGAAGTTACCTGTAAACTGTAAACTATGGGTACAGTATATCGCAAAAATTCAGAAAATTGTTTTTTGTCACTCATTTCAGAAATAGAAACCTATACATTTATTATATAGACACTTTGCACAAAGATGGAATGTTCCATGTTTTCTTTTTCATAATTTTGATGATTATTGCTTAAATGTAATGAAAAGCACACTTTCAGTCTCTTAGTATTGAAAAATATTATGTAGGATCAATTAAAAAGTGGGTTTCTAAAATCTATCATCTCTGCTCTACAGTCAAAAGTAGGTATTACATAATAAAAGGGTTTCTTTTGCATCCATTTTTGCATCCATGTTTTATGGCATTGGTGAACTCAGACTGTGGTTCTGCTGAGTTATAATGAAGGCCAAGGTTGCTTTAATAGCCGTCTATCACCTTTCATCTTTTTCTTGGCAATATCTCAGACATTTTTTATAAGGTTTGCATCAGACCAGTTTGTTGGCTAATCAAGGAGAGCCACACCATGGTTACAGAACCACCTTTTAGGACATTTGGGAATGTGTGAAGGTAGAGCTTATTGGAAATTACATCAGCCTGCGAGAGGGTTAGGGAAGCTGCTACTCTGCCCTTCAAGAAGGCAGGGTAGCCAGCGGGTGTCACAAAAGCGCCACCTTGGGAATTGCGCCCAAGGAAATAGATTGGTTCGTACCCAAGGAGAACAAGACTTCTTTTAATGCAAAAAATAATTAATTTTATTGTTTTCTCTCTTTTTAAAAAAACTGTAAAATTCAAGGAGCACAATAGGAAAGGGAGTGCAGTGCTGGGACCTACCAGCAGGGGGGAGGGCAATCCAAATGTGGGAACTGGGCATAAACAAATTGATAAATCAAAATAAATCACCCCAAGCACTTGTGAATAAACACTCAATCCGTGAAGAAATCCCAACACCGGTCACTCGCACAGCACACTGGTCCAGTCCCTCTGGATGCCCCCCCACTGCCTTCAGCTCCCAGCCTGGAAACAAAACTACAATTTACACATGGGTGCTAAAATGAGGTTACCCTCTGATACAGCCAGTTATTAAAATCAGCAGTTTGATCAAATGGAATAAAAAAAACCACAGCAGCCACACCCAGCCAAAATTTCCCCACTTCCCTTGATGGGCCCTTGGTTGGTCCCCTACAATTCCTTTTTAAACATCAATATTTGTACTGAAATATTCTTTCTGTCATGATTTGAGGACATCATGATCTAAAGAAAAGCGTAATTTCCTGTTCAGACATGGTAATTCAGTGAAAGAGTCAGAGGAAAAAAAAATGAATGCCCAGGAGAAAGCCAGTGGCTGGAAGTTGGAGGGAATTTGGCTGGGAGTCACAAGGGAGTAGGCTGCCATTCAGCTGGTGTTTGATTGCGAAGGGCTATTTTGAATGGCTGTACTGTAAGTTTTACATATACGATTACCTGAAATTGCAGTCTGAAACCATTTTTTTTTTGTAATAACCCTGATGTATACAGTAGGTTATACAGAGCGACATTTCACAGGTTTGCTTTGGAAGGACAGAGGGAGACTAATACAGAACAATAGCTTTAGTAACCTACCAACTCCTACTTTATAACCTTTGGGCTTGAAGGGACTCTATTATCAAGACCATTTAAGGCCAAGCTTATTTCAAAAATCTAAAAGGGAATAAAACTTTGGTGTGTGTCATATCCATCACAGCCTAATAGCATGGACCTCCATTTTTGCTTCTGTGTGGCACAGTGGGGTAGCAGATGTTAAAACCCTTATCAAAATAATGACAAGGTTTCCCCTATAATAGTGTCTGTGTGTACACCTGTGTTCATGACTCCCTGTGCCACACATGTACTAATCAGTGCTGATAAATGACAACACTATGGTACAAAAGGCAATTACACCCACTGCTTTCCCTCAGCTGAATTTAACTGCAGTGAAAGTGGACTTTTAGGGTAGCCTGGGGCGATGGGGCCATTGGAGCAAGAGACAGAAATGTTGTAAGACTGATGGAGAACAGGACAGAAAAGAGACAGATATGTGACTGAAAATATGGTATTTGAAACTCAGAAGAGGCTGAGAAGGGCTCTTGCCTCTTGAGTACGTTGCACCTTTCATCCAAAAGGGCAGAGCCGTTCTGACAGACATGGGTAGTTTCACATGTATAGCGCATTCTGGAGATTTTTACTGACCCAGTCATTATCCGTCAAAACGGAAAGCATGTCCACAGTTTGAGTGAATGCCACCCGGGGGGGAACTGAACACCTCATTGTAAGGAAATATCAACGTTCCAAAGAGTTCCTCACTGTTTAATGTTGGATTTTCAAGAGTGTGTAAACTGTACTCTTCCTGCCCTTTACCTTTAAGATGTGGGTGGACAGTAAATCTTGAATTAATCCAGAAGAGTCCCAGAGACCTACAGTATAATTGTCACTTAGCAATTTCATGAAGTAGGGTGATCTTAAATGTGCCAAAAACAGAGCTCGATTTTAATTGAAAAGATCTGTACATCTGAATTTATGTGGTTATAGGGTTCACTTTTGCCCGGTTTTTAAAGGCAATGGTAAGCTTTTTTTATTCATCATTTAAAATAAATTTAAAGTATTGACTACCTTAAATATTGTGCAAAAATTACACCAAAGAATTGCAGCTGTTTTGCAAGGTTTAGAAGTGTGAGAACACAACAACAGAAGGACAGAAGGTGTGCCATTTTTTTATGCCAGATCAAAGCTTCGTTGGCGGCGGGCACATGATGAAAAGATTGTGGCCTTGATCTCGGATCCGTACCAAAACCTGCTCTCAAATATGCACAAATATTACATCTGTTCTTTTCGTTCACATGATTGAGAAGATAGGATGAAAAATGTTCTTTTAAAGAACATAAGTAAAATGTTTAAAGTGACATCATTTTTTACAATAAAAGATATAGAAATTTTGTTTTTCTTTATCTTATATCCATTTATAATTATTTGACTATTTTCAGAAATGAAAATCACTGAAAGCTTTTTCTAGTTTTAAATTAATATATTTCTTGGCATATGTTCAAAAAATATAGGCATAGTCCATATTTACACATGTGCTTCATAAAACATATTTACAAATTACAAGTTGCAGATATTAGCCAGAAAACAATTTTAGAGGTGAAGTTTTGTTTAAACTCTGCCAAGAATGCATTAAACAACATGAGCATTCCAGTGACACCTTCAGCTGGGAAGAGCTATAGAAAGGTTGCACATCCATGTCAGAGTAGAATGTGCAGACCAAGATGTGAGTTTGATTGTATTTTCTTGTAAGGAATAAATTGCTGTTATGATTATTTTAAATCGGTCTTCTTTGTTAAGTAAATGCATTAAAGGTTCATTTTTATTTTCCATTTAAATACATTTACAGTTTTCCTTTAACAAATTAAAAGCAGAGGTGAAAAGCATCAGGCTGCTCAGTGGAGCAGTGGGTAGCAATGCTGCCTTGCAGCAAGAAGGTTCAGGGTTCAATTCCTGGCCTGGTCTTTCTGCATGGAGTTTGCATGTTCTCCCTGAGCATGCGTGGGTTCTTCGTAGGGTTGTTCGTCCTGTTTGTCTCTGTGGATGGACTGGTGACCTGTCCAGGGTGTACCCCGCTTCTCGCCCATTGACTGTGGAGATAGCACCAGCACCCTTTGCGACCCCACTCGGGACAAGCGTGTGCTATAATGGATGGATGGGTGAAAAGCATCAACAATATTGAGGTAAGATCATAGTTTCAGGGGTCAAGTTTCTCATTAGTTCTGTTGATTGCTTAATAGATTAAATGATGAGCATCTTTTCTGTTTCATTCCTTTATTTTGCGACCCCAGTAAGAAATTAGCCCCGTTTACACTACCCTATTGAAACCATGCCCAGATCGGTCTGAGAACGGTAACCTAGATAACTGTTTAGCCAAGGCAAGGCAAATTTATTTGTATAGTACAATTCAGTACAAAGACAATGCAAAGTGCTTTACATGATTAAAATACAGGAAAATAAAACAGAATCAAAGCAAGTAGGAAAAAACAAAATTTAAATGACACAACTGAACCGGACTGTGCCAGACACAGCTGTGCTAAGCTGGTAGTAGTTAATGAGTAAGGCTCGACATGGTTCAGCTCTGGCTTGGTTCTCTGAAAACAAAGAGCGCATCAGCAGACTACGTCATCTCCTTACAGTCAGCCTCCGTAATCAGGAAATTTCAGACATTCATAAAACTCCTACCTTCTCTACTATGCCACACAATTTCCAGTGATGATTCTGCTTAGCATTATGATTCACCTTAACGACGGTTGTTGTTTCCTGCGTCTGTAAGCCCTGATTTGACTGTCGCATCCACTTCCCAAAAGCTGACTTTTTCAAGTAAATTCACCAAAGGCTGCTTTCTTCGCCTGACTCTCTGCAAACTTCCTGAGTTCCGTAGATTGTCACTAGGAGGTGAGGAACCGTGCTAGCGTGGTGTGTAAATAGTTTATAAGGGACCGAGCTCGGTACGGTTAATTGATCCAAGCTCGGCACTGATCAGTTACTATACCGGCTCCTCTTCGGTAATTTTGGTAAAGAAAGACCAATGTTAAAGCTTGAAGGGTTCAGTTTAGGCAACTAGGCATGAAGTTTTCTAAAAGACAAGAAACCAATTTCTAGAAGTTTTCTAGAAACCACTTTGACGAGGGAGTTAAGACCCATCGGAACCCCCTAACAACCAATCCCCCCCAGGTGACCTCCATGGCCAATCCAGTGGGAGAGATCGGAGCCACCTTTTGTTTTCCCCTAATCCTTTGTTCCACCTACAGTACATTAATCTCAGTGCTCCCCAACACTGGTTAGAACTGAAGAAGCCTCTAGGAGGGGCCGCCTTTTACCTGGACGGGGCCGCCTTTTACAGCTGCTTTTTTCTATGTCTGCTTCTGTCTCCTTGAACCCCAGTGCGGCCTCGGCAGATGGCGCTCACACTGAGCCTGTGATTTCTGCTGGAGGTTTCTTCCTGTTAAAAGGGAGTTTTTTCTCTCCACTGTCGCTACAAGCATGCTTAGTGTGAGGGATTGTATTTGAGTCAATGCAATCAACTGGTTTTCCTTAGATGAAAACTTTGAATCAATTTGACTGTATGATCTGGTTGAACTGTAAAGTGCCTTGAGATAACATGTGTTGTGAATTTGGCTATATAAATAAACTGAATTGAATTGAATTGAATAGGATGAGAGGAGAAACATCTTCTAGAGCAGTGTTTTTCAACCCTGGTCCTCAAAACACCCTGCTCTGCATGTTTTGGATGTTTCTGAGCTTCAGCACACCTGATTCAGATGATTGCAGTTCAGCAAAGCCTGATATTCTGCTATCGATTGATAACAGGTGTGTGAAAGCTGGGAGACATCTAAAACATACAGGGCAGCGTGTTTTGAAGACCAGGGTTGAAAAACACTGTGCTAGAAAACACCTTTCAAGCTTGACCATGGATGACTGAGAATCTTCACAGATATGTCACCACTGTTACAACAATGGAAACATGCAACTGTGTTTACAGTTTTTTAAACTTTGCACTGAAATCACATCCACAGTGAAGGATGCTAATTGCTGTATTGCTAAAATTGTTGAACTATAAATTTTTATAGCCGATTGTTTTTGCCTCAAGTTTTAGAATTTGAAGCACATAATTAGGTTTTCAAGCATTTTGCATAAACTCACCCCGTAATAGCTTTGTAAAGCAAAATTTATTTTATTTTTTTGTGGTTTTGTTGTGCTGAAACCCAATAAAACCACTCTTGATTCTTTTATTTAACATAATTTTAACCCAACCAACACATAATGTTAACTACTGAGATAAAAGGGGAAAAGGGTCAGGTAATTCAGTAACGCTTTCTTTTACAGAACGTCAATAATCATGTAACACAGCAAATCATACGATAGTATTTGGTAACAATTTGGGGATAATTACCCCAATATTAAGGTGTATCATTTCAAAAATAATAACCTGATTGTAATCATTACAATGATTTGTGACTATGTAACAATGGAGACTTTTGGTGGATGATTGCTATTAGGTTACCCCAAAATAAATAAGATTATTGGCCACCACCAATAAATTGGAACTTAAAATCAGGTAAATAAAGCATTATAAAACTGAACTCTTTCTTGTTACATAGTAATATAGTGTAACTTGCTATGTTATTACCATGTTGTTACACGGTTATTGATGTACTGTAAAATAAAAGTATAACTTGTACTTTATGTTCATCATTTGTATTTTGACATAATGAATTTCTATCATACTGCCACCTACTGGTTTGGTGGGTATATTTCAGCGCTTTGCGCTCGGATCTGGATGGACATATATTTTCCAAATGTTTTCCGGTTTCCTGCCCTGAAAAAAACCATAACCACTTCTCAGATAGAGCTATTGTATATGTTGCTAATAATTTTCTCAAAGGTAGAATTGATCTGAAATCCCTGATGTTTTCAAATCCTTTAATTGTACTGAAAAAGAAAATGATAAAATCTAACGTTGACAAGTAATAACCTAGAACAAACCCAGACAGATATCTATTTTTTCTTTGCGGAAACTGATCCCAGGAGACAGACAAATGCTCCACCACTTGCTCCTCAGAGATAATGAGCCACTGAGTGCTGAGTGAGATGTTTGTGAGGCCAGAGGGCTGGGATTGGACTTGCTTCACTGGCTCCGTATGGAAAGGGCTTGGGCTCGGCTCTAAATTAGTGCGCCCTCTGGATCAATGTGGGCTGTAATTAGCTGCTATTGATCCCAAAAAGATCAGCCACTACAGTAGACCACAGCCAAGCAACCCTCAACGTCCATCTAGCTCCTTCCCTGCGGCGCAGCAGAGCACCCTGAGATCACTCCAAGAGCAAACAAATAATATCAGCCAGCACACTCAGCTCCTGGTAAGTGCACTAAAAATATATCCAGGTTTCAGGATTCACTCACATATTCTGTTAGCGCACAAAGCAAAAGGTCTTTTAGATACTATTTTACCTTTCAATCAGTTAAAACGCATAGATTCAGCACCAGGCTCCTAAAATGTTGGCCTGTTGTTCTTCTTGAGCAGCCAGCATCAGCTGTCATCAGCTGAGACAACCACAGAAAACAACTAGGAGATGATTTTAATGCAATCTGACATTTGGAAAAAGAGATTCAATCTTCTTCAAAATGATGACAATCAAGACTTTTGTAAATATCTCATCAAAGCGAAGGAAGTGATTTTGCTCTTTTCACTATGGTAATCATCTTGGTGCTCATTAGAAATTTGATAGGTGTTTTATTTATTTATTTTTTCAGCAGTTGCTGGGTGGCTAGAAGTGATTGTAGACAACAAGCCTCCGTGTTCAATAGTAACTCAGTCTTCAGATTACCCATTTCACTCATCTTCGAAATATTAAGAGGAACCTCTTTTTTTCCTTCCTTCTTGACAGAATTTGCAATCATAATAATATAGTTTATCATTAGAAAGTGTCTGCCTATTAGAGATATTGTTTTAAATGAGCAAAACCCAAAAGGGCAGGATCAAAATGACACTCTTTGCACTCTTTTGAATTAAAAAATCTTCCTGAATGGGACACAAAATGTCTTCACTGCAAAAAATCTGAATCTAGATAAGTCATTTTTTTTTTTAAATAAGTGCATTTGTTCTTGAATTGAGGAGATAAAAGAGACATTTTGCCAATGGAACAAGACAATTTACACTTAAAATAAGAAAACACAATTGCATCGTCTAATTTCAAGTGCATATTATCTAATTATCTTATTTTAAGAGTAAAAAATACCTCATTCCATTGGCAAGATATCTCATTTACCTGCTCAAAATAAGGGTGAATACACTCAACTTAAGAAATTTTTACTCATTTCTAGATCGTTTTAACTTGCAAACAAAGTCCAGTGAATTGTTTGTTTTTAAGTTTTTTTAAGTTTTAACTTTGACCTGGATGTCTGAGAATCTTCACCAGCATGTAATCTTTCCTTAAGAGGTGGGCTTAGAGGGCCTCATACTTTTCCCACCTGTGAAAAATATTTCCCTGTAGCTTAAGCCCAAGTCACACCTTGACAAATTATATTAGCGTATGCATGCTGTTATATATTATACCCATATAAGTTATAGGTACGTTTTGTATAAGTTATAAACAGGTTGAAATATGCTGAAACACGCTAGCAAACGTTGACATATGGTGAGTACGTCGAGAAGTTTTGAGCTTGCTTAGAATTTCCCGACGAATGCAAGCGTATGCCATGCATGGGCCTTAAAGGAATAGTACACCAAAAAACATGATTAGCCTTGTCATTTTCTACTCACCCCCATGCTGAACAACACTTTCTTGAAAAAAAATAAAAAAAATAAATACAGCATTAAATAAATAATTAAATGTGTCAATAATTAATTAAATGTGGAATTAAATAAATAAATGTGTCATTCATTGAATTAAAACCATGTCACTAATATAAAGTGTCACAATTAAATATATAAATACAGCGATAAACAATTAATTACATGTTGTAATTCATTAAATAAAGAAAGAATTAAAAATATATAAATGTGTTATTAATTTAATAAAATACGTCTTCATTTTATTAAAAATATATATAAATTATTTCAGTGTGCATTTAATTATTTCAAATGGTCCTGTATTAGCAGTGCATGAGAAACCATTAAAAGAATCTGTCAAACTCACCCATCAAAGATTTAGGGGAAGTGTTATCTAACACCTGATTGGGAATCACCCTGAACATTAAAGTGAAGCAAATGCGATTACAGAGACTCGATTCGCGTAAACCCCGCTCCCATTTATTTATTTAATTTACACATTTATTTCTTTAATTCCACATTTACAATTAATTATTGACACATTTAATTATTTAATGCTGTATTTATTTATTTAATTTTGGCACTTTTTATCCTCCATACATTTGCCAGCATTTTTAAGGATATTCTGAGACATTAGGCAAGGTGTTACAGGACCCTTAGAAATAATCATACAGAGCATGCTTCAACGGAAACAGCGATGACATGCGTTAAAGATTAAACTTGTCAGTTTTGTTAGGAGAGACTTTATGGACAATATGTTCAAGGGTTGCAGGGGCATGCACAATGCTTGAGCAGCATGTAATTAACAGTGTTACGACGCTTTTCTTCACTAAGCTGCATTATGCTTTATTTAGAAATGCTACAGAGAAAAAGGCCGATCCTTTGAGGTAGGTGGCGGAGGAAGTGGGTGAAAAACAGTAAAGTCAGGCCCCAGAAGAAAATCAGTGGGAGGGAAATAATGACTGTGAATATTCCATCGAAATTACATCCAGAGTCATGAGAATATAGGAGGTAAAGTTGAAACAGTCTGTCTATTAGGTTTTAACAGCACTTGATTGCAAGGATTGTACTCATTTAGTTTGATGTTTTATTTAAAACCAATCTAAGCTTTTGACCAACTTACATGTTGACCAGGTATAATCACCTTTACCTGTGTCAGGTTTGTGCCTCAAACTTATTGCACTGCTAGAATGTCCAAGTTTTCTCACTCCTACTGTCGTTTTTTTGCAGAAGTGAGTGATATTTGCAATTCAGGCCAGGTAAATACTCCCCAGCACACGTCCTGAAAGTATTTCAGAGATTGAAAGAGGGAAGCCGGGGTGGAGAGGTACGAAGCAAAATGGAGTTAGACTATTTTGCAGCCTCTGCTGGTTGAACCCGACTTTTTATGTAATAAAAATATATAATCTCAACAGAAGAAGAAGGCCAACAGAAGTGATTTTCTTAGGATTTTAAGACAAGAAAAGATGTTAGAAGAGATTCTGCTTTCTTTTTATTTTCAATATTACTATTTGAATATTCTCGGTCGAGCCTTATCACAATTCTCATAGTTATTTATAAATCCTAAGTTTACTTATTTTTTCTCCTTGTCAAAAAACTACCTAAATTGATAGACCTTAGTGCAATATGGCGGCCGTATACAGCATAGAACAGGAAAGGCTGTTATATTAACCCAAAGTTTATGGAGTATTTTTATATCTAAAATCTCAACATCCAAATTAATCTCAAAGACACTTTACATGCATCTGCAGTTCAAAAGGCTCTATTATGTTTAATAAAAGATAGATAGATAGATAGATAGATAGATAGATAGATAGATAGATAGATAGATAGATAGATAGATAGATAGATAGATAGATAGATAGATAGATAGATAGATAGATAGATGAGATGAATAGATAGATAGATAGATAGATTATCTTGGCACTGAGATGACTATCTACATGGTTCATTCCATTCACCTGACTAGCTCCGGCCCAGTTTAATATCATTGTTGATCTGTGTCACCTGTTCTAGTCTTTATTTAAACTGCTTGCTCCCAGCCATCAGGTGCCAGATTACTCAAGCCTTCAGTGAGAGTTCTCTAGCATACCTGTTGTTGTTCTGATTGCCTGATCCTGACCAGTTCTGCTTCTGGACCTTTGAGCATGCCTGTTCTGGATTTGATTGCCACATTCGTCTGGTACTTCGAATTCTGGATCCTCAGTTCAGAGTCTTGGTGGATGGATGGATGGATGGATGGATGGATGGATGGATGGATGGACGGACGGACGGACGGACGGATCGATGGATGGGAGTTCTGCACTTTTATGATATGTTTTTAGCTCCAAACAATTAGTTTCCACTTCTAATTTAGAAAGTCCTACTGTTTGTGATGTCTCCAATAATGTGACAAAAAGTACACCAGTTTCTTTCCACAGATACCCACACAAAGAGGGATTGTTTGAGAAAGCAAAAAAATAAAAATATTGACATGTCTTAAAACATTTCTGTAAAAAATCTAATCTAACATGCATCTAAGTACATTCCAGATTTTTACTTAGTTGTTTTTTATAATATGATGGCCTAAGGGATTTTCCTAGTAATTGGGCCTAGGCCCACCTCTATCTGCTAACTGGCCAGTAATACAGGTGTAGATATCTCACACATTAAGCTGTATCAACACTGACTATATAAAGATAGGAGTTTTTATTTTTTAATGCAGTTTTCTTTTTTGTCTGTTTCAAATTTATATATTAGGATAGTTATGACTATATGAATTTACCTGACTTGTTTTTTTTCTTCTTCTTAGAATAATCATCCAATAATGGTCTAAAGAAATGTAAGGTACAGTGTGGTGAGTTGGGCAGATAGTTATTTTGTCTATCTGTTCTTAAAGAACACTCAGTTACAACTGGGCTGTGAAAAAAGGACAATATGTTTGTGCACTTCTGAACTGATACATTTTTTTATAGTGTATGAAAAAAGTATTTAAAACTGTGTAATAACATTTCAGCCTCTAAATGTTCATTATTATCTCATTGCATTTTATTGGGCAACTTTTTATTCAGGTAATGCATACTACTTCTCTCCCACAGCCTTTTACCTGCGATGTTTTCTTTATTAGTTTCCCTGTTACATAAAAATGGAAGGAAAATAGGGAAATGGACATTTTTTTTTCAACATTTAAACACAAATACAGTAGTATCTGTATTATGAAAGGTAATTAAAGACAATCTTCCAGAAAAAAGAGCTGAAATACCTAAGAAGTTGTTTCATTATGCTGTTACACAAAAAAAGGAAGCCCAGCTGAATGCAGAGAGTGAAGAACATTCAGATAGAAACAGATAAATATAAGTTTGATGAACTTGTGTTTAATTAGATTTAAACAAATCTCTTTACACAGTAAAGACACTCACTTTATTGTCTAGCCCGTGTCATATGTACAGTATAGCTCAGTGAAATGCAGAGGAAGTTGCTGTTGTGTTGAACTGTTTTGGGGTCATTTTAAGTTCTGAAAACAATAAAAAAAAATACAGTAGAGGTCTCGTAACTTAAAAAAAAGCAGTCTGTGTCTTACTGGAATCAGGGGTTTATAGCGTAAAAAGGAATTTTGAGAGTACGACCCCCTGTGGCGCTCCTGTGTTGCTTACTACCTGGTTTAGTCTACAGTATGTTTACGCTGCAGCCCGAAGTGACCCATATCAAATTTATTTTTGCCAATATCTGACCTGTATCTGATCTTTTAATGACAGTCTGAACACAGATCTTTTCAAATGCAACGTGTTTCTGAATGACCTGTACATTAATTTAATTCAATTCAATTTAGTTTATTTATATAGCCAAAGTCACAAACACAAGTCATCTCAAGGCACTTTACAGTTCAACCAGATCATACAGTCAGATTGATACAAAGTTTTCTATCTAAGGAAAACCAGTTGATTGCATCAACTCATTGACTCTTCAGCAATCCCTCATACTAAGCATGCTTGTAGCGACAGTGAGAGGAAAAACTCCTTTTAACAGGAAGAAACCTCCAGCAGAACCACAGGCTCAGTGTGAGCGGCCATCTGCTGAGGCCCACTGGGGTTCAAGGAGACAGAAGCAGAGATACAAAAGCAGCTGTAAAGGCGGCCCTGTCCAGGAAAACACACAGCCAGGCAGACGAACTCCAAGCCAGCTCCCATGTCAGAGGATGAAGAGAGCACATCCAGTTAGTCACAGTCAGAGAAACAGGACTACACTGGAAAACAGGCCAATCTCCAACTTCTAGAAACAAAGGTGTTGATGGCAGCAGCACAGCTGATATTTCTCTCCAGGATGGAGTCAAAGCCAAACAGGAACAGACCAGACGAGGCAAAGCTACTCAGAGGGAGCTTAAAGTCCTATACACTACTGTTTAGAGCATAAACAGTAGTGTAGAGACCTTTAAACACGATAGCTTCTGCGAAGTTGAAGTTCACACGGAAACCGTGGCAGACCAAACCAGATGAAAGTGCGATTCAGCGCCTGCTCTGCCGAGCAATGTAAGCGTAGAAGAAGAAATGTGCTGTTTACCTGTGCAAAGAAAAAAACAACGAAAAGAAAAATGTCTGAGGACTTCAGTGTTGAGGAAGAGCATGAGTTCTTTTTGCCGAGCTGAATGCGCACTTTCATCTGGGGTTGGTCTGCCGCGTTTCCGAAGATGTCGCAACGCTTTTAGGATGTCCTATACACTACTGTTTATGCTCTAAAACATTCTAAATGACTTTTGTTTCGTGAAAAAATTATGGACGCTACCACACTCAGAGACACTTCGGAATTGGACGAGAGCAGTATGGAGGAGAATATTGACACGACGTTTTTGTGGACTTTTATGGACCTTTTCTGCCTCGGGCGCTATAAACCTCCATATTAGTTTGAATGTCAGCAGATTGCAAGAAGCCTCCCAGATCTCCAGGATGCATTTGAGATATCAAAAAAACCGTACTCCAGAGTGTTGTTCAAGCATGGGGGAGTAGAAAAATGAAGGCTAATCATGTTTTGGGTGTACTATTCCTTTAATCCTGTCTCTGAGTTCAAGAAGTATCCATGCAGGTTGCTTGATACAGTCCTACCACAGCAGATAGTCCATCTGCTTGTTGCAAGTGTGTGTAGACTCTGGTTCCACGGCTCAATTGGGTTGGCTCGCCATCTTACAGATTCTTCTCCACGGATCTTGACCATACATCAAAATCTCTCACCGATTTGCATATACAATGCAACAGTGTGATTTCACAGCTCAATCCCAGTGCGGTCAAAAGGCTTGTCCGCTGCCGTTTCAGCACTTGTCTTCTCTAGTCCAAAGTGGCCCTGGACTCCTCCTAAGTTCCTGAGTGTTTTATTTAACTCCTGTACTCATTACGCTTTGTTAAAGAACTCTTGTATGGTGTCTATTTGCTCAGCTCCAGGCGGAAAAAAAGGAAGTAAGTAGGTAGCGCTCAGACACAGTGAATGTGACATTTCATTGGCTGCTACATCTGTCCATCAACTCTGCTTGGTTAAGCTGAGTGACGTTACATGACATTTTCAAACGATTTTCTTAATATAAACATGAAAAACTAATAATGAAACAAAAAATCAACTTACAAAAATAAATGAGAATGTGAACAAAATAATAATAATTTTTATGTAGAAATAATTTAACTTAAATCGAATCTATTAGTTAAACCAGTTTTTTTATGCCTGGGTTACATGCGCAATCGTTGTGGCCTCCATTTGAGGCTTCTGGGAGATTTCACAAGAAAAATCAGGCTTAATTATTTTCAATGTACTTGAGATTATAATGAAAATAATCCTCAAAGTCTGTCTGTGGTGAATGACAGTGGGTTTGTATCAGCAGGTGTATGAAGGCAAGTTCCACATCGATGCCACACTGCTAAGCAAAAGGCAGGAGGTGTTGATAGTGTCATCATAGTTTGGGACTCTTGATGTCTTTTGATGCACTTTTCTATGCTTATTCTCTTTTATGTTTACTTTAAGACTTTTGTTTTTAGGTTTTGCCATTAACCATATTAGTTTGTCCTTTTTGCCAGATGTTTTCTAGTCTTTTTCATTTGCTTATTCCCAAGAGTTTTAAGAGGTTTTATCTTTGCTCTAGCTAGTAATTATTTTCATAAAATCGGGGAGGTTCTCTTATGTTCTCCCTTGTGTTTTTACTGTTTACCACTGTTTAAACATTCCTCCCTTAGCCAAGGCCTTCACTTAATTAGTAAGTACTGCTTCTTGTGTTTTCCTCATTACCTGAACCTGTGTTCTTCTCCTTTTAAGGTTCATTAGCCCGTTTGTCTTTACTGGATCATCTGCATCGTCCCTCAGTGTCAAACTGTATTTCTGAGCTTGCTCCTCGTTGTCTGCCTGTCGGCTTCATTGTTATCTATCCTCTTGTGAAAGCTGGTATCTTCTTCATCCCTGACAACACATCTTTGATCTTGTTCTGCTGGAGGTTGCTCTACAGCTTTCTCCTGTATGGCTTAGACTTAGATTTTTGGACACACAGTGTGTATACAAAAACAAATTCCGCTCAGTACAGCTCTCAAGGCATTTAAACTTTTAAAGTGCCGTGGTGATCAAAGGTAAACATAAGACTGGTATATGATTTTGCATTTTTCCACAACATTTAGCTCCCTATTTTCCAACCCCAAAATAATACAAATTCAATAAGTCTGGCAATGGAGTGGGGAAGAAAGCTGCTGCAGAACCTGCACTGGTCCTGCATTGAATACTGTGAGAGCCTCTTCCCAGAGGCAGCAGGGAGAACAGATCCATGGTGCTAGAGTGAGGGGTCATTGATGATGTCACAGGCTCCGGGAACACGCACAAGCTGGGATGAAATGTCTGCTAATGGAGGGGGAGAGGAGCCCCATGATCCTCTCTGCTGTTCCTCATAACTTCTTCCAGTCTGAGGCGCTGCAGCCTCCACACCACACACAAAGTGAGACAGCTGCCTCAGAACGCTCTCTATGGTGTTTCTGGAGAAGGTGGTACGAGATAAGGTGGAAGCTCTCTTCATCCCTCCCCAGGAAGTACAAACACTTTGTGCGGCTCTTGCTGAGACTAAGTGAGGTGGTGTTTCCAGTCCAGAAGTGAGGGGTGTCTGTGAGGTGATGGGTCACTTACTGACCACCTCTACAGCTTCCGAGCTACATTGATGAGCAGTACAATGCAGGTATATGGAATTCGGGTTCTTCCTGAAGTCAACGATGAACTCCTTCGTCAGTCTCCCGCGCGGAATTTAAGGATCGAAGGCTGGGTTCCATCGCGCTTTGCACCACCAGCTGCTCCACCTCCTCTCTGTAGTCCAGGTCTTTGTCGTCTATGAAGAGGCTCACCACTTGATTGAGGTAATCGATCTAAAAACTTCACGGTGTGCCGTCCCGGTGTGAGGTGAGGACTTGGGGGCTCCTTGATACTTTCCACTTAACAATGTCTTTAAGTTGTTTGAACACATACAAGGATTTGAATTTAAAAATAAATCACTGTCCCATATAATCTGTAGGCAAACTCCCCTGCATAATTATAACCAAAGCAGATTTATATATAAAAAATTATTAAATGAAGTCACTATTCCAAATGGAGATTTAATGTTGTATACATTCATATTCCGAATTTTCCTTCTACAAATGCGTCATAGTTTTTGATGGTTGTAGGCAGAGTAGGATCTCGTGTTTTGCTGTCTATACAGAGATTCTGGAGGAGAGATTGACTGAAGACATGTTGAAGACTGTTGCTGAAGTAGAGATAAAGAGGGCTGTACAATGTAAATATCTGGCTGGCTTGCCGAAATAAAGAAGCAGTTGTGCACTGCGTTATGTCCAGTCCTGTTTCTGACTTTATGCTCACTTAGCAACACAGAGAACGCAGCATGTAGACAGGGAGTCTACATACTGGAAGTCAATGCACGAATCTTGGCAAAAACAGGGTTCTTACTGGCTGACTCATGCGCCAATCAGGTCATAAGCTAAAGAGATTTCCAGGAAGGGAAGGTAATCCAGTGAGTGCCTGAATGCATCCACACAGTGCGATGTGGAAACTTATAAATGCGTGCCTAGAATGGACTGAAGGTGGGGGAATTATAACTGTGAATGTGACGATGCGAGTGCTGAATGTATGAAGTGTTTAAGACAGCTGTATGAGATTTGGTTTCTGTAATTAAATGTTTCCCCTCTCCGGATGATAACATGGTGTGAATCGTGGCCCTTCTTTCTGTCAAAGGGGAATTCTACCAATGAGCTTCCATAGAGGAAGATGAGAATTATCCATAATGTTTCTTAATTTCATGAACAATAGTTTTTTTGTAAAATCAGTCTCCACAGAATTTCTAGATGAGTTTCGATAATCTAAGGAAATCTCTTTAAGTAAGGTGTTACGTGATGATCCTGGCAAAATGAAATGGCTAGACTGAATGCGGTTCATTCCATTCACCTGCCTAGCTCTGCCTAGTTTCTCATAAAGTAATGTTCATCTCAAGCCACCTGCTTCTGGCCCCAAGCCGCTTACCTCCCAGGTCGCCAGTGCCAGATTATTTGAGCCGTAGGTGAGAGTTCGTAGCGTACCCAGTGTTTGTTCTGCGATTGCCTTACATCACTGGCTAGATTTCTGCCCGCCGGGCCTCTAATACCTGCTTCTTTTCTCGATCTTTTTTGCCTAACCTGTCTTCGGACTCCTGCTGGACCACTGCGCAGCTTATGACCCTGGATCTGTCTCCTGAGCCCCACGACGCAGGATTTCCATTCGGTACCTCTTCGGATCTCCGATCGCTTCACAGCCTGGACTTCTGTTACCTCATACCTCGTCCTGCTTTCAGCTTTTTTTTTTCTGGAAATTCCTGCCCTCCCTTCTCACATGGCTTCTGCTCTTCAGCCGACTCAGCAGCCTTCTTGGCTTCGGCTCCTTGACTCTGGACGGCATCCGCTGTAAAAATATCATCTGGCTTGATTTCACTCCTTTCTCTGGGCTCAGACTGAACTTTATAACCAGGTTAGTGACTCACACGCTTGTAATCTTCCTTCATCAGAGTTGCATGGTCACTAACCTGAGATTTCCCCTTTACGAGATTCTGGTATTTTTGTCATAGCTGCAGATTCACCAAGCTGTCAATAAACACTATGATAAATCACTTCAGTCTGTCTGCCTGAATTCTGGGTCCAAAGTTCTGGGTCCTGACAGGTGTGGCTTTCCTTTCTCTACATTACAGGCCTTATTGCTGGATCTTGAATTCATGGTTGTCCCTGGAATGTTCTACTTTCACCACAGAGGAAGGATGGACGTCAGAAAAAGTGAAAATAGGATCTTTTTTCACTGCACTGCCTCAAGGGGGCTCCATACACTTTCAGTTGCAGATAACGTAACACCACGGTGCTCAATGGGACCTTCAAAGTAGCATGATGTTTCTGTATTCTTTCCCATATTTTTACCTCAAAATAATCCTGTCTTAGTCATCTACATACTATTAATTTATGATCATACTAGTGTCTGTTGTTTCAAATGCATTTTAAAATAAAGGTACTTGTATAGACAGCTGTGTGCTGTCTATACAAGGTCTGCTATACTATGCTGTGTGTTGTAATGAAGTCCAGTTAACTGCATTCTACACAGATGGACTCAAGCTACAAAAACATCTTAAAGACGATCAGTGACCATATTATGCACCTCAGCCTAATTTAAAGCTTCATGGTGGAGGTTCTAGATGCTTATGCAAATGTCATTTAATAGAAATTTCATTTCCATTTTGTAAATAGAAACTGGCAAGCAATAAAAACCAGGAAAGAGAGATTTGCGGTGAGTAGAAATCCTGAAATTCAAAGCTAAATTTCGGTTGTTCGCCTAGCGCCAATTCACAACAAATGTCGTCTCAAGGCACTTTCCTACAGAAAGAGATCATTTAATAAAACTTGGAATGAGTCTATAACATGAAAAATGAAAAATTGCAGCACCGTAAATATTTTCTAATGTACTTTCTGATTATCAAATACATTTGGCTTTGCTATTTCAAACACATTGTTTACCAAGTGTGCAGCTGTTTATGCAGTATTGATCAGTTTTTCAACCTATATATTTATATTAAAAACCTTTTACTACACTTCTGCTCAGAAAATATCTATTAGTAACTGTCATAAGGTGGGTGATGTGGTCACTCAGACATGGACACAAAGAGGTGTTACACTGTAGGTAATATTATAGCAGTTTGCATATTTTTAAATTAATTCCATCTCAAGAATCCCTGAATATATATTTAATATATCAGCGAGTATAACACACCCATACTTTTGTCATTTAAAGGCAATTGTTTCTTGCTTTTTCAATTGTAATTTTGTAATTTAGCACACCATAATATGTCATTATACCTTCCACCATATAAGAGCGTTCTTACCAGCTGTCTTACTGTGCGGTGTGCAGGCTGCAGCGTCACAGACTGGAAGAAAGTAAGTGAGAGTAGTGAGACCTGCAGAGAAGACTATCGGGGCTCCTCTTCCACTTCAATTCAGTTTATTTCTATAGCTCCACTCCACATCATGTCATCTCAGGTCAATTTTCCAGTTCAACCCAGTGATCATACAGTCAAATTGATACAAAAGTTTTCTATCTAAGGAAAACAAGTTGATTGCATCGACTCATTGACTCTTCAGCAATCCCTCACACTAAGCATGCTTGTAGCGACAGTGGAGAGAAAAAACTCCCTTTGAACAGGAAGAAACCTCCAGCAGAACCTCTGCTGAGGCCCACTGGGGTTCAAGGAGACAGAAGCAGACATAGAA
>JAGKQL010000006.1:3278424-3311237 GCA_018398635.1 Cyprinodon brontotheroides | reverse complement strand
CAAATTTTCTTCAACGGAGAGTCTCCAGACTGATTAGCGAGTGAAACATTGAAAGCTCGCGAGATCAGGATGGTCTCACCAGGCTAATCTTCTCTACTCTTGGCAGAATACTGTACAGTAGCAGCCATTCAAAATGGCCTTTCCCAGTCAAACGGCAGCCGAATGGCAGCTAACTTCCCTGCAACTCCCAGCGAAATCCCCTCCAACTTCCAGCCACCGGACTGACCCCCCTCTTGCATATTTTTTTTATCTGATTCCAGCCTTTCACTGAATTAAGCCGGGCATACACTGTGCGATTTCTTCAATCGTTGCAGCTATTGCTCACACTGTACGACGAACCAGCGGGGTTTCGTCGTACCCAACAGTCTGATGCGATCTACCTGCTCCCACTGTACATTTAAAAACCACATCGGATTCAGCTCCGCAGTGAGATGGCGCTACTCGGACTCGTATATCCAGAAGCCAAAAGAGTAGAAGAGGAATCTGAAGCTTACCAGAGAGAAACGCACTGCCTCTGCAATTTGTGCAAATTTGTGCTGCATGGCGCATGACCCATGATCAGGCTTAAAGTCGGGCTGATCAAAAAATTCTCGCATGACTGGAAAGTCGCCCCAAAAAGGGCAAAAAATCTCATAGTGTATTCCTGGCCTTACAGGGTCTGACCAGGAGATGATGCTTCTCTTTAGATCCTAATGTCCACAAATCATGACAGAAAGAATATTTTATTACAAAGATTGATGTTTAAAAATGAACTGTAGGGGACCAGCCAAAGGCCAAGACCCAGATTTTAAGAAACGTTCAAATATGCAAAACATTTGACATCAGTCACATTCCAGAGGCTTTTAAGGTATAGTGGAGGATTTTCACTTTTTTTTTTAAAGACCTGCTCTGCACTTTAAAAAAAAAGCACATAGACAAACCTGTACCTGCTCCTGAGAGGGAATGCCTATTAAACATGCGGCACGACGAGCCAATTTGTCCTAGTGCATGCTCTGTTTAAAAGTTGCTGTTTGCATTGGACATACAGGCTTACCTTCCAAAAATAGAGACGAGCACGTAGGACGGCATGCGTAAACATGTCAACAGAATGATTGACAATTAGGAGGGCCACGTATTGAAATCATCCACCTGGAAAAAGAACAGCCTCCACTGTACCTTTAATCCTAACCTGCTTTATCAAGTGTTATTATTAACATGATTTGATATTTATTGCGATATATTATTAGTTTTTAACTCGACTCCCACAAAAATGCTTCCCATCACTTTGGCCAAATATCTCAATCTTTACATAGTTCTGACTGCTGACCAATGTTTCCAGAAGAAGATTGGTTTTATTCTTTACTGAAAATTACCGATCAAAAGAATGCCAGAAGACTTGCCTCAATAAAAACAAAAAATAGATTTTTGTGATACTTGTATATATGACCTCTTTGGCCAATCCAGTGGGAGGGATTAGAGCCACCTTTTGCTCCCCTCCAGCTACACTTTTCTAGGCTATTTTGCTACTTATAGATACTTTACTTATAGATACTTTAAATTGATATGTAAATATAAATTGCTTGAAATATAAACCTTATATCTGAAAAAATATTCTAAAAAAATAGCAATTCACTTTAATTTTTAGCAATGCTATACTTTGTTGTTTGTTGTAATTTTAGCAATCCGAATTACAGATATAGATTTTATTATAAATGATAGTAACAGCTTTAAATCTGTTATTTAACTGTATCTAAAATAGGGCATTTTTTAGAAATATGAAATAAAACAGACCTTTAGCTTTTAGTGCCCTGAATGTAAGCTTGACCCCAGACAACTTACCCCAGAAAACACACTTATCTTTTG
The DNA here is from genome assembly GCA_018398635.1 of Cyprinodon brontotheroides. NCBI lineage: Eukaryota > Metazoa > Chordata > Actinopteri > Cyprinodontiformes > Cyprinodontidae > Cyprinodon > Cyprinodon brontotheroides. The sequence continues at coordinate 3,309,395 of JAGKQL010000006.1, read as the reverse complement.
TTTTAGCCCCTCTATTTCTCTGCCTAAGGCCATCCAGCCCCCATCCTGTGTCCCAGATCTCTCTCTGCAGAATGCTTCTTTCCTTCCAACAACTACAGCCTCCATTAGCAGATGTTCCACTTAGCAGAAAAATTATTTCCTTGCAGTGTTTGCAATGGTTTAAATTATTCATATTATTTACAAAACCAACACAATTTTAGTGCATATTTGTTTAGTAAAAGGCTTTACTAAATTTTACGCCTATAAAACCTAAAATCTTGTGAAGCACGTGTATTCACCCGCTTTTAAAAACTTCTAGTTCCTACTTTATAATTGAAGATCCAAGTATTTTACCTCTAAAAAAAGTGAAAAAATTGCCCATTCCTTTCTCCAACATATTTTTGCTTATTCTTTAGCAGTTTTGTTAAAGAGTATATAACACTTTACAAGACTTTTATACATATCTTCAGCAACACTGGTCAGCAAGGAATAACCAATGGATCATTATTTATACTCCAAACCAATAACGCCTGTGGTGATCTAATGAAATTAAAGTTAAACAATAAACACACTCTTCCATCTCCTGCACTGAGTCTGGGAGAGCCGTCATTTTTGCCCAAATATAGTAGCCCTCCTCTCCTGCCATCTTCCAGCAGTGACGCCATTCTCCGGTAAAGCTTTACAAGCTGCTTCTTCCCGCTTTTACAAGCATAACTCAATGGGAACTACTAGACACATCTGCAATCAACAACAATTATTGAAGATTTCCAGAGGACTTCACCATTGAAATTCACCAGAGCTATAGTGAAACTGACAATGCCCACGTAGCATGGCAGCTGGATGCTGGAATACATCGGGAAAAGTGAAAAAAAAGAGTTATTCCACCTTTCTGGATTCCTGATCCTCCACGGACGGGTTGGATTGTGGAACGCCAACTTGAAGAGGGAGGATTTGCCATCGAACTTCTGGCCAGAGAAAAACCAGTAGGTGGCAGTAGTGTTCTTTTGACAAACATGGATGCCTCCAGTAAAGCACATTCACATGAAAATTACTCTGAATTAAAACACTGATCATTTATTGAACAGGATGGAATCATTTCAGATTTAAAGAACTTTCAGAAGTTTGAATTCTGACTTTCCTGCATAAATATGAATTTATTCCTTTTAAGTCACAACTCTGTTACTCATAACTGCAGGTGGGTAGGTCTCTTCCTCAAAAACAAATGTAGTGTTGTTTCTTTTCTCATACCAGTGGTTCTCATACCAGCTTTCTATTGAATTATCTGGTATTTATTATCTCCTTCAGGGCACAGAATGCTGCTTTAAACAGAAAAGAAGTCGCCCCATGCCACAAGAAGAAATAGATTAATAATAAACTTGCAAATATCATCCTGTACTTTTTTCCTCCTTTATCTCCTCTATATTGTGATTTCTCAACAGACCTTGACACTAAATGCAAAAAAAATAGTAATAGAAAGCAATCAAAAGCACAATGTTAACACGCATTTTTAGTCAGTTAAGAGGCATTGCAGTCTTTGGAGAGACATTGCTGTGTGTGTCACTGCTTGTGCATAAACTCACACAAATAAATGTATTGAAAAATGGCCTGGAGGCAAAAGGGTCCAAGCAAAACCTAGCATAAATGGGGGGAAAAAAAGAGTTAAACGTCTTCCTGCATTCATGTCCCCTTTTCCTGCAGTCTCTGTATTTGGCATCTTTTGAACGCTCCTCTTCATCTTGTTTGTATCGATCCACAATCTAAGGTGAAAGTATCAGGAGTTTCGAGTCGCATGAGTACAAAAGTGGCGTAAACACACACACAGTCCAAGAGATAAATATTTCTTTGCAGTAAGAATGTCACATTGGGATAAGCTTCTGGTTTCAATGGAATATACACACACTCACACCAACGCAACGACCTGCAGCTTTCTGGAGCTGTCCAAGGTCCTGACCAGCTGATGTTGCTCTGAAACAATATGAAATACTGAATTTAGTGACACAAACATGACATAAATGAATCTATTATCCTGTGCTAAGGTCATTAAGAATTTATTTTAATCTTCTCAGATTGTATTTTGTCTATCAGCTTTATTATCTAGAACCACGGTAGTTTGATGAGTTTAAAAATGTTTTAAAAAGATGCTATAAATACCACCGAGCTAAGGCAGGGCCAGAGCTTGCAAGGTACAGTCTGAGTCATAGTGCTGGTGGCAGACCCGGCATTTAATGTGATTTATCCAACTTCTCCGCATTTGGCAATGTGGGACACAGTTCAAACGAAGAGCTCAGACAGAATATATTGAGGAGGCTGCGTGTGTGGGAAATCGTGCAGGACTGTTGATGAAGTTTGTGGAGTGCTCAGAGGTGTGTATCGCTGTGCGCATGTACGCACTGATTCTCACACTAAGTTGGGCATAACGCAGGATTCAAAGGGAGCCTTTGAAGTATTTTGATGTTCCCTGGCTGCTCTCTTGCCAGTTTCCTAAATAGGTCAGAGACTCTGCACTCTGCCTTCTGCGCAAAGCTAACTGCACTGCAGTCTGCTAGAAAGAGTCAGAGAGGGCAAGAAAAAAAATGATATATTTAACTCCATCTGAAATAAACTATCAGGAAAGCTGCCTTGTTCACATTTACTTCATGGCATTTCAGTTTCATGGAATCCTTTTTGTTTACAAGAAGCTCAGCAGGTGCACCCTCACAACCTGGAGGCTGTTTATATTTCTTTAGAGGCCGAAAAAGGAATGATGAACACTAAATCTGATAGCTAGAATGGAAAGGTGAACTAAACCTAGAGACTGCGACAGAGGAGGTCAAAATGATAGTGTCCAGCATAAGACATCATAAGCCGTTTTTTACATTTTGGAAATTAAGGACCTTAAATTGAAATATAATCAGGAGGATTTCAAGTCATACACAAACTTAAAATGTCAGTAGAATAAAAATATATCAGTTGATGCATACAAACCCTTACAGCCATCTTAGTTTCATGTATCTGGGTAAACCTAATGGAAAGTCCCCTTAGTAAACCATAGAATTGGTAGCATCTTAATATGATAATTATTTTCCCTGCTAATGACAGTAAAGCCGATTAGCAATGATGGTGCTTTTCCTTCAAAAAGAGGCTACAAAATACAAAAGTTTTAGATGGTGAGTCCTTCTAGAAAGACAAAGAATATAAACTATCACGCAAATCTAAAACAGAATGGTTTAGGTAAGAGCATGTGTTAGTATGGCTCAGTAAGAGTTTAAACTGTGTTTAAACTTAAAGGGGTGGTGTTTAAGATTAATTCCCATCTAGTCTTTCACTCAGTAAATTACTTCAAGAATGGCATTCTACTCTTTCTGAGTGGAGGGGATGCATCAACTTATGACACTTTGGTCAAATAAGCTAAAATAATGAATAATAATGAAATCATTACCACAATATTCAGATATCTATTTATAAAATGAACATAGTGACATTTTAATATTTCCATTCCTTCTATAAATTATGCACAAATTTAAGATGGCCTCATATAAAATTACAAGAAAATGTATCTATATTTGTAGTAGAAATGGCATAATTACTTTTTTAAGACACTATATGAAAAGAGGAATAAATAAATAAAAATAAAATGGAGTGCGGATATGAGGGTTGGCACAGATTTAGTGAGCCAGACATGGAAGTATATGAGAGCTGGTGTGGTCCTGCGGGCCATCTGTCCACAGAACTGTTTGGATTCTGGCTTCTTACGCTCGCTCTCCTGCACGCCAGTCATTTGCATCTTCCAGCCTTTTAATGAATTTGGTATCTCTAGAAAGGTTTTCCTCCAACATTTTTCCCCCAGTGAGGCCCCTTCCAGGTCATCTGTCTGTGTCTATGTATGTGATTAAATGCACTCTCATGCCTTGGTATAGGTTGCTTCAATCTCTATGTGATTTCTTCTTTTCAGTTCCCTGAGGTTTAAGGTTGAATTCCTGCACAGCCCAGAATCACAGATCTGTAGGAGTTTGAGAAAAGGCTTGTTAAGGCAGCTTATGTAGAAGGACTAAAATTATTAAGAGAATTATTAAAGAATTATACCAGAGACATCCTTTCTTTGTCTCACATTTGTCCTTGCCTATTTGCAACATAAATGATTAAAGGAAAACAAATTATAAAGAAGGCTTCCCAACTTTAGGGGTAATACTTCATAAAGATACATTTTTATGGAGAAAAAGATTCATAGCTGAGCTTTCTTGCCCCTAAACTCATACATAATCATGCAAAGAAAGAAGTATTCACCATTCCGATGGACCCTGTTAGCACCAACGCTCATCCTCCTTGCTGTAGACAGAATAAATCAGATTAAGTCAGGCACTTGTTTTAGTTGCCCAAGGTGGAATGTCCACCAGTGGGAGGAGAGGTTGAGGCGTGATTTATTGTAGAGCTAAGCTAAGTTCTGCCATGGGAACAGGACACACAGCTCTCTGTGGAATGGGATTTGCCTTCTGCTTGGCTGGGCCATGTTAGCAAATGTAGCAGAACACATCCTTTCCTCCTCTTTAGACCAAGTAAAAAAAAACTTTTTTTTTCTCTTGACTGAAATACAGAGAGAGAAACCAGAGGGAATCAGAGTGGGTAGGCTGGTGTATAAGGGAGGAAACAGCCGCTACTCCTAATACATCCCGCTCTGCTTCACCATGCTCATGGGGGCCAGCAGTCCTAAATAGTGTCTCCAGCTCATCTGTGATCTCTCTTCTTCTTCAGTAGTTTGCACAGCACGATTCCACGACTCAACCAGAAGCCCTCAATCTCCCTCTGGGGCTTTGTCATCTCCTTCAAGTCCCTTCCACGGATTCATTTCTGAACACCCTCAAAGATGTTTGGCCGTTTTTTTTCAAAACCCATGGCCCCACACAGATGCTCGGGTTAGCATCATATTCCAATACACCAGGGGTAAGCAATTAAAAATCAGCAGGGCGCGAATAAAGAAAATCATCAAGGAGACATTTTTACTTATAATCCATTACTTAAAACAGAAATTAACACTAAAATAAAATGCAGGTGTTTTTGCATCCATGTTAAACATTGAATTTTGAAATAAAAAAATACAAAAAAATTGAACTTTTTTCCATTTTTAAATCTAAAGTGTTTTTGAAGTAGAGAGTAAGACTAGTTCAGTTTGTTATTTTTCTTTCTTCTTTCTGTCTTAATGTTGGCAGTGGGCTTTAGGCTGCCCCGCAAGGCTTTAAACCTGGGTTTGAATGTGTCATGATGGGTCTCTGTGATTAAACCCACATGCAGAACACCACACCAAGCAGGGTAAAAGTTTATTAATGAGTTGCAAAACACACAGAGAAACAATGCACTGGTTCTGGTATTTCCGCTGGTTCTGGTACTGGTCCGGGACTCGGTTTCACGTAGTATCTGATGAGGTTCAGAAGCTTGTTCAGTAGAGAGGGAACCGGTTGGGTCCAGAGACTGTGATTCCAGCAGAGAGTTCAGCAGCGACAGAGCTTAGCTTCAGGCTAGCGAGATTCAGACCTTGAGTTGTCCTCTAGTTTTATTTTATTTTATATTTATTTAACCTTTATTTAACCAGGAAGTCCCTTGAGATTGAAATCTCTTTTTCGAGGGAGACCTGGCCAAGACGGCACACCAGTTAAAATACAAACAGAAATACAACATAGACAAAATCTCACATAGAGGAAAAGACAGGTCATATAGGGCAGTTACATTTTTGAATGACATGACATTTTAACATGGCCTTAAATTCATTCAATGGGACTAGATAATTTAAATGGAGCAAGTTTTGCAAATTATTCCAGGACCATGGAGCAAAGTAAGAGAAGGATTTCTTCCCCAGCTCAGTTCCCCTGAGAACTAGTTGGAAGATTCTGGCTGAGGATCTTCAGGTTTGGCTTCTTCTTGCAGGCAGGTTTCCAAACATGAGCTCCTCCAGAGCTACAGCGTTTAGTCGGGTTTCCAAAACTGGTCAACACTCCGGCGCTGAAGACAGGTCTGGTCGCTGCTTAAGTAGGGAGGACTCCTGATGAGGTGATGATCCTCAGGTGTGTAGAAAGGCTCCAGCTCAGGAGCCCCACAGCGCTCTCTGCTGGAGACAGGTGGCAGATCTCCGGATCCCAACAGAATGGAGACTAAGCCATTCTCAGGAATTTGGATTAGGGCCACTGAAAAAAAGTTAACTGATTTTTAAATTTTATCTCAGTTTAAAATGGGAAAAAGTCAGAATTCTGACTTTTTCTCAGAATTCTGACTTTTAATCTCAGAATTCTGACGGAATTCTGACAATAAAAAATTAGAATTCTGAAAGAATCATAATTCTGACTTTTTTCTCATAATTCTGAATTTTCCCATACCAAACTGAAATAAAATTTAAAAAATCAGTTAACTTTTTTTTTCCCACTGGCACTAATCCTCTTTGTACAAACCTTATACATTTATTTTTAAATTAAAAACATAAAAAAAATGAAAGTTTTTCCATTTTTAAAATCTAAAGTGTTTTTGAAGTAGAGAACAACAATCCTTCAGTTTACAGTTTATAGACAATTTCCTGATTCACATTTTATAAAACATGTCAATTGACCGTTTATTATTCTTTTTTTCTGTCTTAATGTTGGCAGTGGGCTTTTGGGAAGGCTGCCCTGCAAGGCTTTAAACCTGGGTTTAACGAGGAGACTAAGCCATTCTCAAGCACATATCAAGGAGCTCATTTTGAGCCTGGATCCAGATTTATTGTTGATTCTGTTCATGTAGGGTGGAGAATCACTGCTTCACAGCAGCAGGTTGAGCCGTCACATCCTCTAAATGTGCAGGGTCATCTTTGAGCACGCCATTTCACTTTTCTGTCACCAGTTCACCGCAGTTCTTCCAGCAGTCCACACTTTTCTCTGCTCTCTTTTTTCTCATCGTCTTCTCCTTCTCTCCCATCGTAGCTAAGGCTTGCCAGCAGCCCAGACTGACAGCCTGGTGCTACGAATGGCACCCACCATACAAGCAGAAGAAGCAGTGCAAGTGGCATTTAGACACTATCATTGAACAACAATAATATCAAGCTGGGTCCAGATAAGCCAGCAGGTGGGTCTGGATCCGGACCCTGGTCTGCTAATCTGTGACCTCTGCTATACACCATTGCTATCACTTCCACAGACACCCAGCATAAACGGATCAGGGTTCTTATAGTGTGTCATCACTTTGTTCACTAAGACTTTCAGCATCATTACAAAGACATGCCTCCCACACACATTTTTTTTTGTATGGTTTTATTCTTCTGTTTTAATGTGGCATGTTTCTGCAGAATAAGCACAAGATTAAATGGGACCAGCTGAAAACCAGACAGATGCCCTATCACATTTGAAGCATTGCCACCTGCTGTGTTTTGAGAAATGAGTGTCTTCATTTGAAGCATGAACGTCGGGTCTGCTGCTTTCAACTGTTTGTCTTAGTTGACTTCCCATTGGGGATTGTAATGTTTGTGTCAGTGGGCACACTAATAGAGATGTGTGAGGTTAGCGCTATTGTATACATCAATGCCGGGGATCTGTGCTTCACTATTATAGGCCTGTCACCTTTCGCTGGGGATTATACAGGTTTTAAATGGGGAGGCAGGCTTTACACAGAGCCATATTGAGGGGCTTTAATCTACACAAACAACACTTTTATATGAGGTATTATGGCCGACTGTCATCCTGCAGATGTTACTTCTGGTGGAAAAGAATGTAGGGATTGTGGTGGAGGGCCTGCACTTCAACAGATGAAAGATTAAAGGGGGCTACGCCTTTATATAAGGACTGTGTCTGATCAGGGAAGGAGCTGGCTTTTTCTTTTTTAAATACGATCAATATCAGAAACTTTAATGGTGTGTGTCTTACAAAAATATTCAACAAGTTTCCAATATTTCATTATTTTTGTCACATAACAACCACAGAATGGTGGGAGGTTATATATTGACTGACGCATTGCAGGGCATTAGGAAACCAATGCATGAAATAAGAGTAACGTTATGTAGCTATGCAACTTGCATAGCTGAGTGATTAACATTACATAAGCAAATTATAAGCTAATCATAATCTTTACCTTCAAAACAAAACTATGGGATAAAACTTCAAATTGTACTCAGGCAATTGTCAATTCAACAACAAACAACCAAACAATATGCTAATATAAGCTCCTTGTTGTGCCAACCCGCCTCTATTGGTTTTGCCTCCAGCTAACGAGCTAATGTACATAGAAAGAATAGCCTATTACCTTTTGTCTATTCAATTCAATTCAATTCAGTTTTCATTTATATAGCGCCAAATTCACAACACATGTCATCTCAAGGCACTTTTACAGAGTTGAAACCCAGATCAGCACAGTCAAATTGATACAAAGTTTTCTATCTAAGGAAAACCAGTTGATTGCATTGCGACTCATTGGACTCGAACTACAATCCCCCTACACTAAGCATGCTTAGTGACAGCAGTGGAGAGGAAAAACTCCCTTTAACAGGAAGAAACCTCCAGCAGAACCAGGCTCAGTGTGGGCGGCCATCTGCCGAGGCCGACTACTTGGGGTTCAAGGAGACAGAAGCAGAGATACAAAAGCAGCTGTAAAAGGCGCTGCCCCGTCCGGGAAACACACAGCCAGGCGAACGCGAGCTCCATAGGCGCTCCCATGCCGGGAGGGACGAAGAGAATACATCCACTAGTCCGCGGGGATCAGAGAAACAGGGACCACACTGGAAAACAGGCCGATCTCCAACATCTATAAACAAGGGTGTTTGATGGAAGCAGCACAGCTGATGTTTCTTTCAGGATGACGTCACATGCCAAACAGGAACAGGCGAGGCAAAGCTACTCTGAGGAAAGCGCAGAGGCATTATGTATGTATTGTTGTTATAATGTTATAATGGGAGGTGCATTTATGGTTACATTTTTGTTGCAAGCACTGCAAAATGTTTAAATACAAATAGAGAAAAAAGCCTATTTAGGCAATCTTACGAAATGGAACTATACAATTTTTCTTAGGAAGCCAAACAAACTAATTTTTGTTGTTTTTAGATTTTTATTTTTAATTTTTTTTCATCAAACTTTTGATTTTTTTGATTTTTTACAGAATTTATATTTGAAAATATAATTTTTCATATGTTTCTTCTCTCTGGAGGAAAATCAGTACCAGAGTGATGATGGTGAACAGAAAATGCATTTTGACAATAATGTAATTTCTTACACTCAACTTGAGAAAAAGCATTAAAGAAAGTTCACCATGACCACCCATCGTCCGGCAATAAACTGGACCAGTTTATCTGACCGCAGAACGGCATCCATGAGGCCGTGACGTGCTTGAGATAAACTGAATTGTTTTCGCGACCTAATGCTAACAGTGACAGCGCCTGATCTCTTTTTTTGACGAATGTCGCCAGTCCATGAAAATGCGACTTTTTCGACAAACAGGACAACCATTCACACACACACACAGCTAAGGAGAATCTAATTAACCAAACAAAGTCATAATACCATGGAAGCAATGGCTGTAGGAAGCCGGAGTATCCTGGAGAGTAACCCACGCAGTTGCATGACAGAACATGCAAACTTCTGTTGGAAAAAATACCCGATTTTTAATGATAAATCGAACCCAGAATTTTGGCTGAGTCAGTATTTAATTATAGGAATGCTTATACAAGATTTTGGAATTTTTCAAAAGCATGTTATACAACCTTTAGAACAGATCTGTTTTTTGCTTGTGTTTGGTCCAATATGGCTCATTTTTTTTTTTTGCAAACTTTTAAAAATATCCTTTGTCGAGATTTGTAAAACTTATAGTAGCTTTAATAGTGTCCAACAGAGTTTTCTCTCTGGAATTGTGAAAATTTTCAGTTTTACCCGTCATGATCTTGGCCCTGATTCAGAAATGACTTTTCGTTGAACTCACCTGCCCAGTTCTAATTACTCATTATCTGAAAAAAAATGCCTCAGCCTCTATTTAACCAGCATTAAGACCAGTCATGAGTACCCAGATTATGCAATAAACTCTGACCAGAATTATCTAGCATCGCAGTTTCTGATTGCCTGAGGCCGTGCGTCATTCTGCCTCTAAACTGATTGTTTTACCACCTAATCCTAACAGTGACATGACTGATGCTGGAAACAGATCCGGGACTGGTCACAATGTCTAAGCTGTGAAAATGGACTTTTTCGGCTGTCAGAGGTCTCTTCACCCTTCCAAACAAGAACCTAATAACCAAAGAAAGTCATAATACCATGCAAGCAATGGCTGTAGGGAGACATTCCATCCAAAAGGGTAAAGTTGTTGTTGCATGACAGTGAGCGTCTTTCTGTTGGAAAAAATACCCGATTTTTAATGATAAATTAACACCGCATAGTGGCTGAGTCAGTATTTAATTATAGGTATGCCTATATTTGATTTTGGAAGGCTTCAAAAGCATGTTATACAACCTTTAAAACACAACTTCTCTTGGCTTTTGTTTGGCAACTGCTTCATTTTTTTTTTTTGCAAACTTTTAAAAATAGGTCAGGCTTTGTCAGAGTCCGGGGAATCAAGTTATAGTTGGTTGGCTCAGGTGTGGCAACAGCAGTACTTTTGGCCTTAACACTCTGGCATGGAGTTTAGTCAGTTTTACCCGCTCATGTATGCTGAACTGGCTACTGATGAGCGGATGAGAAGCAGCTGGTGAAGTCGGTCCAACTTCACCTGACCCAGAACGCCCTCTACTGGATTAAGGCCTTGATCCAGAACCCCGAAACCGACAGAGAAAAACAAATGCTTGTTTTGAAGGGATCCCTTAGTCATCTGGTGGGCAGATTATTAAATCCCAACAGTGAGAATTCTCTAGCATTCCTGTTTCCTGATTACTTGAGTCCTGACTCATTCTGTCTCGCTGGACCTCTGAGCCTGCTGTCCCTGTTCTTACACTGTTTGCCTGACCTGTCCTCGGACCCCTGCTGGATTCTGCCTGTTTACCAAATCTGCTGGATCTTATTTCTGAACATCGTCCTGGAGCTTTCCCTTTGGTATCTCTTCAGTACTCTGATCCTGGCTTTCACTCCCCTGCACGTTCTCGATCTCCTGCTTTGGCTTCCGCCCTCCTGGACTACCCTGCGTTTCTTTGTCTACTCAGTTCTGAGTAGACGTTTCCCGCTGCGTCTAATTGCCAGCCGGACCGCCTAGAACCAACCCCCTCCTCTGGGCACAGACTGAATATTAAGACTCGCTGTTAACTGCAGATCCGTTTCTAAATAAAAGTTTGGGGAAAAAAACGACTGTGTTTCTTCCTCGAATACTGTCCAATCTTTCTGAGATACTAACATAGTTACTGTCTCAGACAGAAGGTTGAAAACACATGAATACTTTATCTCTTTCATGGAAAATTGAAAACCATGTTTAATTTTCTTTCCAGTCTCAGTAATGTGCTACTTTGTCCTGGTCTGTCATATATAATCCCCCAAAACGTGAACTTAACCTGACAACATGAAACAAGTTCAAAGGCATATAAAAACCTTTGCACAGCAGTGTGACTGTGAAAATACCAGCTGGATCTGACATGTCTTTGTGTTCGTTTCATGAAGTGCTGTACCAGTCCTTAAAATATTTTTTTGTTAAAAACTTAAAGTCAAGCGGCGTCAGTCGAGACATGACAATTTTTGGCCAATTTTCAGGGAACATAAAATAAATTCCCCATTTAAATAAAATTTTCTTGGGTAGAAATGTTTAATCAACTAAACGTTTTAAATGTGTGAAGTAACAAATGTCTGTGAAATGTCTGAATAACAAACAATGCTGATTCAGAGGAAAAACTTAAGCCATTGTCAAGACCAAAATTAATATTTGACAAAACGGGAGATTTTCTGCTCATGTCTGAACAAAAAAAGAATTTGGTCAGGTATGAATAACTCTGTTTACATTAAGAACTAAAAAAAAAAAAAAAAAACTGTGGGATATCAGGAAATGATCAAAAATATATGAGACTGAGGCCAACCTTGCTTGTTATTCTACATCTTGAGTTGTGCAGACTCTGTATCCATTAAACTTTAAAGAAACATAAAACTCATACACACAAACTGCAACCGTTTTTGAAAAACCTCTTTCTAATACATAGCATTAGTCACAGTAAGCGTCCTTTTATATTTTGCATGTTTAAGGATAACTGTTTAAAAAACTGCAGTGCTTCTGTGGCATGCTCCTTTTATCTTCTGGATTAAAGAGTTTTAAAATGTGTTAACAATCTGAGACGAAGACCTTGCATTTATATTCTCACAACAGAGGGATATAGCTGTAAATTGCAGCTGAAAGATGTTTCAAATAAGCTGAGGTTCCTACCAACTCCTCCAAAAACATAAGAACAATAAAAGAAAGCAATGGAAGTTAGGTTAATTTAGCATTATAGGGTGCAGTTAAGTTAATTATGTCTAGGTCCTGTTTTCTATTTTATGTATTTTTGTGATGGCCTCATGATTGATGTTCCATCAGCCTAGATAGAAGCTTCTCACAGACCTACATAGGAAACAAGAGTTAATGTCATTCCCCTCCCCACATATTCCACTGACCTTGTACAGGATTAGGGAGTCATTGAAAAAGGATCGACTAGAATTTGATTAAAGAGAGTAGAGTTAACAGAATGGACAAACCTCATGTGATTTGATGGCTTCTTTCTTTGTTAAAGCATATGTAGGAATGCTTGAAACTTCATATAGAAATAAACAAGCAATGGAAACAATTGGAGACTGACTGAATTAGCCTGTTAGGTTGTATGGCTGAGCAAATAATCTCCATGTTTCGCCAGCATATCTCTGTAACATAACGGGAAACAGATCACGTTTCACTTTGGGAAACAACCTGTCTCTGACCGGAGGAGACGTGTACCGTGGTCATGAAGTCATTAAAGAGGTCAGAGCAGAAAAACACTGTAATAAACACAGATTAAGAGACAAGAAATAATGAAGGCAGAAAAAGACTGAACCAGACATCTTGATGAGATGATTGTTGCTGGACCTTGACAATGACAATATCTAAAGTAAAGCATGGAGATTTTTCTATTTTATTGAGTCAAATAATTTTTTTTTTTCATTAAAAAAATGATAATAACTGGTTATTTGTGCACAACTTAGACTTTTTATCATTTAAAAGATATTGCTAACAGTTAAATGCTGTAAATTTGAAATCTGAGTTTTTATATTTTAAAAAGGTTGAATTGGCCGGAGAAAGAAAAAAACACTCTATTTGTGATTTTGTTTGTTTATAAGGCAACAATTCACAGGCGTTATCTCTTTGAAGTGGTTTACTGCAAGTATTCTGTAGCGGTCAGTGATTCACTTAACAAAGTAACGGCAATGTATGGAAAGGACATTATGTTGCAGATATTGATGTAATCTCTAAAAACACTGGCCAGGGAGTTTGAAGTTTTTGAACAGCAAATTATTGTTTTGAAAGCTCCAATGTTGCTAAATTAGTTTCAAAGTGGCTTAAAAACAATGTAAAATTTATGTCAAAAACACTTGATTGCAGTCGCAAGAAATATATATGCCAGTTGAACACGTTATTTAAAAAAATGTGAATGTGTCATGATCCAGCCTGCTTGCTCCTCCCCAATTAGTCATTCCCTTTCACCTATACTTTTTTCCCTCCCTGCCAATACTCAGTATGATTTTACATTCCTCTCACCTGTTTCCTGTTGGTTATATTCAGTTCAGCCTGAGCATCTAAAAGTGCCACAGATCATTGCTGTCTCTTCTGTTAGCACCTGTCTGTTCAAGCCTTTTGCCTTGGTTCTTATCCCTGTGCATCCCAGCAGCCAGTGGAAAGAGGGTTTTTGTGTTTTGTCTGAATGCTCCTGATGGGTCCACTGTTCTCCCATGGGTCTCTTGGTTTTGATATATAGTGTGGAGGTTTTGGTTTTGTCCTCAGTGACACAGGCTCCCCAGGGGTTCCAGGAGTCCTCACTGTCAGGTACACAGGGTTTCACGTCCTGTCTCAGCTGCCTCACTTCCTGAGGGGCGCCGCCAAATGCCCGCACCGATCTAACCTGCTCCTGTCGTGACCCGATCACAATTAAGCGCTTCCAGGGGCTCTGTAGAGGAACTCTGAACACCTGTTCCACGGGGCTGTTGCTGGCTGAGCGCCGGTCCGCCGCACTGTTCCCACTGATGCCACCTGCCTGATCTTTAGCCTGTTCGCATACCGTTCCTGCGCACAGGTCAGGATAGAAAGCTCTGGCTCTCCGAGGGCACAGCACGGGGGCCTCACCGGGTAGCATGAGCTGGCGTCAAACATTAAACCACCCGGCTGGATTGCACCCTCTCAGGGGGTATGGACTGAACTGCTAAACCAGGTAAGTGACTCACTGAGAACATCATCTTCAGTCAGATCATGGTCGCTTACCTGTGTTTTCCTCTTTCCATAGAGTGTCTTCAGTTTTGTTAATATAATAGCGTTTTGAACTTTCCTACTGACTGTCTCTCCTTGAATACTGGGTCCTCTGTCCTCAGAGTTGTGCCCTGAAATAATAACCAAACTTGTGCAAATTAATTCTAAAAAGCTAGAATAAAGCTAGATAAAGTTTGATCCGACTCATATAGTTTAAGTTGATATTTAGACAAACCCTCTTGGAACCTGGAGAGACTTAAAGAGAGAAAAGCTGCAATCAAAATGATTTAATTAACATGAATGAAATTAGTTCTTTGGCGCTGGGACCCCGGCAGAAGCCTTTGATGCTGTGAATTGACATGCGCTCTGATGAATAGCTTGGGAAAAGCATTAGATTGGTGGAATGATTTGGAGAATGAGTGGGACTGAGAAGAGCCTTAGGCTGTTTCTCATTATGTGTGCTCTTGTCTGCTCGTGAAACAGATGCGGCAGAGAAAACTTGAGCATTCTGCAGACTGGCAGCTCTGCCAGCGTGCACCACGGAAGCAGTAGCTTCCAGTGGAGCGCTGATAGAGCGACCTGGAGAGACTCACACGGAGAGACTCACACCGAGAAAAGTTGCAATTAAAAAATATTAAATTCATCTATACAGGTAACACAATAAACCAGCTGATTGTGAGAACGTGTTAACTCTTGGCATTCCCTTCACTGAGCATGCACGCAGCGACAGTGGAGAGGAAAACTCCCTTTTAACAAGAAGAAAACCTCTAGCGGAACCAGTCTCGGTGTGAGCGGCCATCTGCTGGGGCTGACTGGGGTTCAAGTAGACAGAAGCAGATAAAGATATAAACGAAATAAGTTACTTAGCGCTCGGGCACCGGCAGAAGACTTGGATGCTGAGAACTGACAAATACTCTGTGATGAATAATTTATGGAGTAGTTGTGGTAGGCCGCCCAGACACTGGTGGTGGAATGAGCCAGAGGATGAGTGGGACTGAGAAAGAGCGCAGGAAGATGGCCCAGGGGGCTAAGTTCACTCTTGTGAGGGGATGGAGAGAGACCCTAGGCCAGGAGCTCTTACGAAGGAGATGTTGAAAGATGATTGGCTTGAGGAGAGGGTGTGGCCCCTCCCCCCCCGAGCAGATTGGCTGGAGCTGAAAGAGTTACATTGCAGGAGGTACAGATGAAGCTGATAAGAATCTTTGGAGATGGAATTAATGCTTAAGCTTCATTAAGTTAAAACGTTCACTTATTTGCTGCTGTTCCACAAAAGTACATTTAAAAGATCTTTTGAGGCGAGAAGATGATACTTTTAAAACTGCACTATATGGCCCATTTTGCTGATTTAGCGAATAGTTCATATGTTTGAGAAGGCAACTAAGCGGACCTTCGAGGCTAACTTACAGCCAGAGGCGTCTGCAGCAGAGCCTCTCTCGGCTTAGAGGCAGTTTTATACTCCAGAAACCAGGTCGTCCCTCTTGCGTTGTGGCGTGGAATAACATAGTGCCGATACCACGCTTCAATATTGGGCATAAATCATAAAATATCTGCGATAAGCTCACTGTGACACACACTGCTGCACGAGGATAACCAGGACCTAAGGAGGGTATACTATGCAACTGGTGTTGTTGATTTTCCAAGCGGAGGCTCCCCAGAGGGCGAAAGTAAAAGTGCACTGTAAGTATAGCGGCATCAGCTGTTCCCTCACTGGTTTCATTCCCATCAAGCCAGGCTGTTGTTTTGAAGCTTAGCAGACAGGCTAACGCAACCGAATGACTAACACAGTGAAAGTATGAACATGCACACAGAGAGAGAGAAACCATTCCAATGTTACTAACAATCGCATCAGCAGAAACGCGAGATCCGCGTCAGCCTTGCAACCTTCTTTTTATTTTGGCTCTGCGCTTCGTGGGAAAAACGCTTGCCCGATTTTCGCGTATGCGGAAAAGCTCTTCTCTCTGTCCGGAGCCCTTCTCACTCTTTTCTTGCCTGCTCCGACATGGGCTTTCGCTGTTTTCACGCTGGTTCCGGCCATGATAACTGCACAAAGATCGCCACTGTGCTAGCTTAGCGAGCATGCTTTTAACTGGGGGCGTGTAGCAGTTCTCGCCGTGAAGCAAGACTGACTCTGCCAGCGAGACTTCTGAAAGGCCATGGGTGCGGGTCGAGGGGCTCCTGCAATTACAAGTGCGGTATTTCCCCACACAGACCACCAGGGCGGCCGAGAAAACCTTTGTTCAACCTGAAATGACTCATTTAATCATCAAAACTAGCGTTATGGAACACGTATTAATTGGCACAGAAAAATGTTGCATAGTGTGCCTTTAAGCATCTTGAGAGTTGTAAGCTGCACATCAGCAGGCGGTCCAGGTGAGGCTGACAGCTGGCGATAGGCACCAGCGACCCTCTTAACCCCAGCAGGGAGGGAGGGAGGGAGGGAGGGATGGATGGATGGATGGATGGATGGATGGATGGATGGATGGATGGACGGACGGACGGATGGATGGAAGACAACGATCCTCTCTTATTGTCATCCTGACCTATAGCATACAGAAAAAATGTCACCCAAACACGCTAAAAAAGATTAATTTAATCTGATTTATTGTAAAAAGGAAGAAAAAACAATGTTTTTCTAAAGAGTATGTAAATATCTGTTAGCTGATCTGTTTAATACCAACTACAGTACTATTTAGTCAAATTCTGCTGATAGTATAATTGGTTAACAGTTATCTGTTAACCAGAGAAAGCAGGCATGCATGGTCCTCCCCTGTCATTGAGGCTGCATGTAATTCTATTTATCTAGATCTGGAAGCTATATTATGTCTCTTTTTGATTACAAAATATCTTTCTGACCTTTTTAAGGCAACATTTCTCCATGCATTGCAGTCAGGCTATTTTTTTCTAATCCTTTAGCTGTACCTGCAACACCTGGCTGTGAAACACCTCTGTTTAGTTTAGACTACAAACTCATTCTTAAGAGTCTAATTTCCATCCTCTCTTTCCTGATATGCGTCTGTCTTTTTATTTCACTTTGTCTACTTTGTTTTTCTCCCCTGAGAAACATTGACCAAACTGAAAAGACCTCAGAGTTGGGTAACAAATGGAGGGAGAAAAAACACACCAAACACTGCAGTCTTCATTTACATTTTCATTTAATTTTCCTTGGCCTGTAGCGCTGTGTACTGAATCAATCTTTCTAACTCCATTTCCAATATATTACCAAGAGAAAGCAGGGAAAGAAGGGGAGGTATTGATTGACTGAGTGTTCATTGTGTCTCCACACAAAGTGCACACTTCATAAGAGCAGCAATGAAATTGCTGTTTGTTTCCTCTTCCTGTGTCTTTATTTTAAGTGAAAGATTAATAATGACGCTGTGATATGGCCTAGGTGTGACAGTCAATACAAATCTATGAGTTTTTCAGGACTGCTCTTCTTGTTCTGAGCAGCTTACCTTACAATATTACATCAGAGCTACTGCTATTATGCTGCATTATTGCACGTTAAATAATGATTTTAGACTTTTATTATTATATGTTTCTACTCAAGTGTAGCATTTATTTAATTTCCTCTTAACCACTCTATTGGAATGAGGATTAGCATCTTTTTTGCCTTCTATTTTTCTTCTTTTTTTTTCACCTGTCAACTTTTTGATGCAAGAAAGATTTAAACTCAACATCTCACCGCTCTTTAATTGGCCACGCTCTGACCTGAACAAGGATTATCCATTCATAGCTTGGCAACTGTAACTAGGCAGCTCAGGTCTGTGCAGCTTTGGTATTGGCTGGTTGGAGACATTGTTGGAAAAAGAACCTGCCTGGGTTTCAGATGCCCGAATGATTCACTTCCCTGGCATCTTGATATGTCACAGCGGCTTTACATTTTAAAAAGTCACACAGGTTAATGAATGTTCTGGAATAATTAAGAATTTACTCATCAGTGCCTTTGACTGTACAGCAGCCGCTGTCAAGTTGTTTATTTAAAAGGAGGGCAAACTAGGCTTCACTCGCTCAGATTGGGCATATTTTAAAGATTTTTTTCCAGATTTTGATTTAGTCTTTTAGAGGAAAAGTCCAGTCAGCAAGATATGATCAATGGATCATTATTTATACCTAAAGCTAATACGCTTGCGGTGATTTCATGAAATTGCATATTAGCTGTTCTATGAGCCCTAATGCAGCCTGGTTAAAAGCCCCAGAATAAAACGACAGGTTTTCTTCCTTTTATGCTCATGAATATTTAGATGAGCTGTGCTCTGATTGGTTGGTTTACAACGAGCAAAGCTGCCGAGCAAAGACGCATCATAGCAACAAGCACTCACTCACGGAAAAACTGAAATTGTTGATATGGTAGGGTGACCAGACGTCCTCTTTTTCTCGGATATGTCCTACTTTTCATACCTAAACAAATGTCCGGGGGGAATTTCAAAATTGTCCGGGATTTTGATCGACTACAGTGCAGCACGTAGTCGAAACACACCGGGAATTCGAACCGAGCCGTCAGCTCCAGGGCTGGTACGGGAACCCTGGCGGATGGGGGCAGGGAGCCAGCAGAAGACGGAGCGACCGAACTGACCCGCTGACGGTAGCCTGGACACCGGCAGCCCTGTGCTCCCCCCCCCCCCTGCCTTACCAGCCGAGGACGGGCGGCTCATGGCTCTCTGCTGAGGTCTGGTCCAGTCAGCACCCCGGACGTCGACACTTAATACCCCCCCCTCCATTGGGCCAGTGAACCAGTGGGCTGGTCTGTATGTCAATTTCAGGGCGTGACAAAAGTACAACCAAATAAGGCAACATCCCAGGGTTTATGTCAACTTCGTACTTCGTTTGGATTCGCCAGTTTTATGGTGGAAGTTTAAAATAGTGAGATTTGCAGAGAAATTAAGTGTTGAAGAGGTTTGACCTTCTCTGTATGTCCATTTCACACACTTAACTATCGTTATCTGTCATGATCTGGCCTGTTTGCTCCTCCCTAATTAGTAATTCCTCTCACCTGCCGTTTTCCCTCCCTGCCTCAATTACAATTTATTCCCCTCACCTGTTTCCTCTCGTTTAAATTCAGTTCAGCCTGAGCATTCAGTGCCAGATCATTGCTTGTCTTTCTGTCGGTCTGTCTCTTCAATTTTATTTCATGGTTCATGTCCTGGATCCTAGCAGCCAGTGGAAAGAGGGTTTTTGTGTTTGTCTCGTCTCCTGATCGTCCACTGTTCCTTCCCCACGAAGTCCTCTGGGTTTTTGGCTCAATATGTGGGGAGGTTCAGTTTTTATCCAGTAAGCCTGGCTCCAGGGAGGAGACCAGTTTAAAGTCCTGCTTCAAGTTCCGGTTCCACGTCCTGTCTCGGCTACCCTCTTCCACTGAGCCTGCCTGTCTGCACCTGATCCTGTCTGCTCCTGTGCGACCACCTGTTTCTGTTCCTGCCTGATCTGGATCCCTGACCAGGATCGGCTTCCAGCATGACCTCTGGGACTGCAGCAGTTGGGGACATTCTTGGACTGGACTGTTAAGCCAGAGTGCCTGGCCCCGCCCCCCCGCCTGCAGTGTCCTTGAGCCACAGCTCTGCTTTTGTTTTCTTTGTTTATTTAATAAACGTTTTGAACTTTCCTACTGACTGTCTCTCCTTGAATATTGGGTCTTTCTGTCCGTCTTTCATGACAGTTATCTATGACAATGGAAACTTGGTTTTGCATTCTATGAGCCCTTTAATTAAAAACAGTTATCATTATTGAAAAGTATGTAATAATTTCATACCTAAAGTACCTTTCAGAAGTTTGTATCCTGAATGTGACTGGACTATTCCTTTAATTTACACCTCACCTATTTTGTGCACCCTATACATTGGCCTGACTTCACACCCATGTCATCTTATTATATTAGGCACTGTCAGATATGTTGGATTCTATTTATTGGTTTGGAGAAGTCTAATGAAATCTCCTCCCCCACAAAAGTCAGTAGGCGCAGAGGAAATGTCAGCCAAGAGATGTAAACTGAGTGTAATGAGGTGACAGTTCTGTCTAATCTCAACCAACCCAGTGTGAAAATAATTTTTAGTGTCTGAACATGTTTTGAGTGTGTCAACCCTTTTAGTTCTCGTATAAAAAAAAAAACAAGATACAGAGGTGCTAAAATTATTCAACTGTTCTTCATTGAGCTCAACTGAATGGTATAAAAAATATATTTCCTATACATACATATATATATATATTTTTTTTTGTAAGGATATTTGCCCAAATGAATAAAACTTAGCATGGCTTAAGGATGTAAATGTAATTCGAGATATATTTTTCTTAATTTATCTTATCATCCATTGCAAGCAATATAAAACACAAAATATGTATATATTTTTGTCTACATCAATAAATCTAAATAATGTTAAATATGGGTTGTCATTAGCATGACTACTGGCAGTTCTCCAAGGCGTCATCTAAGCAGAAATCTGCACATCCTGCATTCACATAAATACAGAGATATTTACAAGCCAGAAAACAGTGAATCAAATAAAGAATTTATTCTGTTTGCAAACCATTAATACTACTCATTATGTAATGAATGTTTTTAGAGTAAAATATATATATATATATATATTTTATATTACTGGGTGTTATTTCTAACATGGGAGATTTTCTGCAGCAGGAATGATTTGTTGTTTTTACTTGAAATAAACACAGTACATATAAAAAGCCAATTAAGTATCAGCTTAAATAAAAGGTGAAATCTCTTCTGAGGTGTATTAGTTTAAATTGTCTTAATCTAATTTATTTTTCAGTGACAGCTTCGTAGTTTCACACTGTCAGAATGTTGGCGGCCATGTTTAAGAGAAGAAACTCAATTCTTGTCATTCAGGCCTTTAGCTTTGAAGGTGGGCCAATCTGCAACTTAAATAAGCCGTCTGTAAACAGACCTTTTAGAATACCAAGGTCCCAGTGATTTTTCGGTGAGGCGGATGGTCTAATAGAGGTGTATATTCAGGCAGCCCGGCTGTCTGGCCAGCATAGCTTTCTGATTGATAGGAGGAGACATCTCGCCATTTACTACTTAAGCTGGAACTAGAGGAACCTCCCATCTTCTCTTTCAAGCGGTCAAGAGATGCTTCACAGTGAAAAATTGGCCTATTTCCATAGGGTTACGACCGGGTAAATTCAGCACCAGGCACAGAAAACACAAACAGGGTTTTATCTTGAACGCATACACCTGCATGCATGATTGGACGGTAAATGAGAATGGGTCAGATGTCTGTAAAGATATAGAAATTGGAGTCTACATGCACTTTATTTACCAAGTGTGTGTTTTCTCTGAAAAGCAAATACAGTATTAAACGCAGACGCTCAATGATAAAAATTAATGCTACATTTTCAACAAGAGGCATACAGTAAATATGTAGAGAATTCAAATAAGAAAAAACTCTTGACTATGATTTGTAAGAGATATGTTCAGTCATCTGAAGTAGGGGTTTTAGGAAGTTATTTAATATAATACGTTTTGAGGGTCTTTGTTAGACCTTTGTGAAGAAAAGCTACAAAAGGCATTGAGGAGATTGCAAAAAAGAGGTTAAAGTCGTAGGGAAGTCATATTTAAATGTCAAATCATTCTGGCTTGAATATGTATATAAATGTATTCTTTATCAGATGATATTGTACCAAATTTAGAAAATTTCTGATAAGAAAAAAAATCCTGTCCTTAAATCTGCAGATTGCCGTAGAGCTAGCAGAACTGGCAGCGTTGCTGAGGGCAAAGGCTCCAAACATGTATGCGGCTGGAAGGCGCTACACCAAACCAAGCTTCTGCAGCCACCAGGCGTCCTCTTCCCACAACATCTTGGGTAAAACTTATCTCTAAGTAAAAATGGATGTGGGAGGAGACTCATCCCACGACCTCAGGCACTAAACTCTCCTCCTCTTGCATGTTTCCTCTCTGTCCATGGCGTTCCTTGACAGCGTGGTTTCTAAGTCACCAATTTAGAATTGCTACTTGGTCCCAATGGAATTTCCAATTGGGAACCTGCTAACACTACTAAGTTGCTAACTAGTTAGCAAGATGCTTCCCACAAACCGGCCACAACCAAACTTGCTTGCAAACCTTCCGCCACAATAATCCCGCCCCCTTGATAAACGACCAATCACATTCACTTTATTCACTGGTCTAAAGTCATGCACCACTTGGAAGAATTCGGAAATGCAACAGTTGGAACGGCCGTTTGAAGTTTGAAGGCATTTAGCTTCCCATCCAGGAAGGTTTTTCAATTCAAAATGTCTGGGGTGGTGTTCAGTTCCAGGCTGTATTCAGTAGCCCAACAAAGCCTTGTTCTGGCTTAGACAAAATGCAAATTGAACGGAGAACGGTCACTGCCACAGTAATGGGGATTTGGGGTCTTTGTTGGCCACCTGTCTGTGTACTGGTACCACGAAGAAGGCAAAGAACGGACTACCACACTGGAAAAAACATCTAGAAATAAGTAACATTTCTTAAATTAAGTGTATTTACCCTTCATTTGAGTAGGAAAGTGAGATAGTTTTCCAATTGAATGAGTATTTTTATACTTAGAATAAGATAATGAGATAAAATGCACTTGAAATAAGACAATTGTGCAATTGTGTTTTCTTATTGTAAGTGTAAATTGTCTTGTTCTATTGGCAAAATCTCTCTTTTACCTCCTCAATCCATTAACAAATGCACTTATTTTAAGAAAAAAATTACTAGATGTTTGTTAATTTGCATAGTTGCTCATAACTAAATTCAACTAAATTCTGAGAAACACATTCTCAGAAAATAGTTTTGATATTATATTTAAAAATATAGGATGAATAGAGTAGATAGATAGATAGATTAAGATAGATAGATAGATGGAATGAATGAATAGATAGATAGATAGATGAATATGATATATGGAGTAGATAGATAGATAGATAGATAGATGGGAGAAAGTAGATAGATAGATAGATAGATAGATAGTACAGGGTTTTGGAAACTAAATCATCATTGTAGCATAACTGTTCTGATTAACTGTTAATTATCTAATGCATACTGTCCCCTTTTTAAACTGCTTAAGTTTCAGTCTAGAACTGAAATCTATCATGCTGTCATACTCCTCATTAAGCTTCTGAAAAACCATGCCCTGTTTGGAGGTAGCCGTTCTCTCCTTGCTAGTCCAGTGGGACACAGGTGCTAAAGAGAAATTTCTCCTCCTCTCCTAATTTGATTCCTGTTGAGGAACATTGAATGCAAATGAATTAAAATCATGTCAATAAGAAATTGCTTTATTCCACTATTTCTTTTATTATTCCTCCCGAAATATGAATAATCTGTGTCACTTTCTTGGATTCCATAAATTGATGTTTTCTCTTAGGAATCCATTATCCTACATCCTGTTACAATTGGTTCATAGTTGTTGAAGACAGAGTTTCATTGCATTCGGTTTATTAATTTCATTGCCACATTGACTTTATTGCTGCTGTCAGTAATGGGAGTATGTAATAGAGGAGGCGCCAAAACAGTTTTTCAATCATTTCCAGTGGCTCTATGAAATTAGTGTCAGTAAATTCAGGCTTATGCTTTTTTAACTAACAAAGATAAGCAGGAATTGGTGGATGTTCACACTGCAAGTTAAATTAATTTAGTTTTTTAGCAGCAATCCTCGGAGGTCAGCTTTTTTTTTTTGACTTTTGACAAAAAATGAGCAAACTGAAACAAAATGTCCCCAGACATATTTCAAGAAGCAGAGGTATCTCTGAAACTGTGTTCTATAGACTGTTTTTAGGCTCTTTAACAATGTACAGATCTATTACTAACATTTTTTTTGAGTATTTTGCTTCACAAACAAACATATTAGAGCATTTTAATGGAATTTATGTCATAAAAGACCAGCACAATCCAACACATAATTAGAAATTGGCGAGAAAAAGTGATGCATCATTGTTTTTTTTATTTGTTTTATCACAAAACAATGTAAAACTATGTATAACTATTCTTCAAATACTTATTCATGTTTTACTTTGCTCTATTATTCTATACACTCACCAGCCACTTTATTAGGTACCCCATGCTAGTAACGGGTTGGACCTCTTTTTGCCTTCAGAACTGCCTCAATTCTTGGTGGCATAAATTCAACAAGGTGCTGGAAGCATTCCTCAGGGGAGTTTGGTCCATATTGACATGATGGCATCACACAGTTGCCGTTAGAGGATTTGTGCGCACTGCACATCCATGATCACCGAATCTCCTCTCGTTCCACCACATCCCAAAGATGCTCTATTGGATTGAGATCTGGTGACTGTGGAGGCCATTTGAGTACAGTGAACTCATTGTCATGTTCAAGAAACCAGTCTGAGATGATTCCAGCTTTTTATGACATGGCGCATTATCCTGCTGAAAGTAGCCATCAGAAGTTGGGTACATTGTGGTCATAAAGGGATGGACATGGTCAGCATACAATAATACTCAGGTAGGGGGTATGGCGTTACTAGCGATGCTCAATTGTTTTTAAGGGGCCCAAGAGTGCCAAGAAAATATTCCCCACACCATGACACCACCACCACCAGCCTGAACGTTGATACAAGGCAGGATGGATCCATGCTTTCATGTTGTTGTGGCCAAATTCTGACCCACCATCCGAATGCTACAGCAGCAGAAATGAGACTCATCAGACCAGGCAAGCGTTTTTCCAATCTTCTATTGTCCAATTTCCATGAGCTTGTGCAAATTGTGGGCTCCTCAGTTTCCGGTTCTTGGCTGAAAGGAGTGGGGCACCCGTGTGGAAGTCTTCTGCTGTTGTAGCCCATCTGCCTCAAAGTTCCACCGTATTGTGCGCTCAGAGATGCTCTTCTGCCCACCTTGGTTGTAATGCGGTGGTTATTTGAGTCACTGTTGCCCTTCTATCAGCTCAAACCAGTCACGGCCATTCTCCTCTGACCTCTGGCATCAACAAGCGGTATTTCCTCCCACAGAACTGCCGCTCACTGGATGTTTTTCTTTTTCGGACCATTCTCTGTAAAACCCTAGAGATGGTTGTGCATGAAAATCCCAGTAGATCAGCAGTTTCTGGAATACTCAGAACAGCCCTTCTGGCACCAAACAATCATGCTACGCTTCAAAGTCACTCAAATCACCTTTTCTTCCCATACTGATGCTCGGTTTGAACTGCAGGAGATTGTCTTGACCATGTCTACATGCCTAAATGCACTGAGTTGCCGCTGCCATGTGATTGGCTGCTTAGAAATTAAGTGTTAACGAAAGCAGTTGGACAGGTGTACCTAATAAATGGTGGTATGGTGAGTATATTCCCACTGCATTTTTTAAAATCTGTTGAAACAAACAAGAGTTAAAGAACTACGCTTGAAAGTGCATTGTAGATTAAAAATGATCCTCCTAGAGCAACAACTTAGTGTTTCTCTCTGTTAACCTCGTTACGCTGAATCAACTCTTATTAAAAGGATCCGAACGCCTTTGGCTTCCAGGCTGCAATATCATATAGCCTTTTTATCCACTTTGCATACATTCAAGACTGGCTCTTCAGTTTTAAAGAGGGAACTTTGCTGATGGCTTTGCTCCTTAACATCTGGAAGATGGTTGCAGAGCATCATGGGAGGAAATCAGTGCCTGTTTCACGTTTTGCTGGCTTTAAATTGCACAAGCTCCCAAAATGAATCCCTCTCATCGAGTGAGACT
Source organism: Cyprinodon brontotheroides (assembly GCA_018398635.1). NCBI lineage: Eukaryota > Metazoa > Chordata > Actinopteri > Cyprinodontiformes > Cyprinodontidae > Cyprinodon > Cyprinodon brontotheroides. The sequence continues at coordinate 3,283,417 of JAGKQL010000006.1, read as the reverse complement.
AACAGGCGGGTTGCTCGAAAGGTTATTTCAATTATGCACTGTTAAAAGTGCTCAGTGTGCTTTTTCACACTGAATGGGATAGATGTTTGCTCTATTCAGAGGCTGAATGTTCAGGTTTATTTCCATAGTTGCTCCTATTTAAATATATTTGGACTGGTTCCTAATCTGAATCACACAAATTTACTACAAGACGTTTAAGGTCCTGTGTTCTTGGAGGCGCCTGAATTGAAGCAGCTCATTAAATAATGTGAAGACAATAGCTCTTGAGGACTGCGTAGGCATTAGGCATTTAAATTACTTTTTCCAGAGCCCTGTTTACATCAGGTGCCTCCCAATTTGCTAAAGTACCACACAAGCTCTTCCCTACATTCACATTCTTTAGCCATGCATTAATCAGCTCAGCAGTCTTTTGAGATTTTCTACAATAAGGACACTGTTGGCAGCATATGCTCCTGAAGTTACTGCTGTTGTTTAGAAATCTCACCTCAGCAGAGTGAGAGCGGTATTTTACCCAGCTTGTTATAGTCTGTGCCAGGAAATGGCAAGACGGCAAGAAAAAAAAAAAAAAAGTGTCAAAATAAATTATACATTTTTTTCCAAGACACACATATCATATCAGAATACATTATCACAGTCAGACTCTGATTCAGTGTATATTTTTGTGCTTGTTCGGATTTAGAAGCTGCACAATATCTGTGCCAGGAAGGCACCTGTGGATAACTGCTATCTTCCCCCAAACATAATAACAAGAAATAGCAGCAGCTGAACTCTGATCGGGGGGGGGGAGTTAAAGAATATCAAAAGCAATATCTCACAGATGGCCGCAGCTTCCGCTCACATCTGTTTCTTGGCTGTTGTCGCCCGGCGCAGCCACTTTACTGTAGCACTCAAAGACCGCATCATCTTGGGCAAACATTAGCCGTCCTCATTGGGATAAAGAGATTCTTTCTCTATGCTTAATACACTGTCTTCTATTTTACCGGAGCGTCACCACAGAGGCACAAAGTAATATCTGTGACAACAGCTGTATTGTTGACTGCTAATGATTTCTATTCAAAAGCAGCCTATTATATAGCCTGTCATCTGACTAAGTACATGTTTGTCCAATAAACACATCATTTGCCACCTATAGAGCCGGTATGTCACAGCACCCCCCAACAATGTGTCTTTTACCAATTTGCTTCCCTGGAGTGAATCTGAAAAGATTAATTGAAAAGAAAAGCAAGTATAGCGTCCGTAGGCAGTGTTACTGTTATTATTATAATTAGCAGTCGTGGCATGGCTCACTGTTTCAGTGGCCTGTTAGCTCATGGGCTAAAGCTTCTAATGAGTTGGCTGTCGCTTGGTGTCAGCTTCACTGGGAAAGAGCAGCAGAGGCGAAGCACAATTTGCTCATCATATGTTAGCGGGTTTGTTTGTGTTTTCATTTCTTTGTTGATGTAAATCTGCACGTTATCACGGATCAGGGGGGGAAAAAAGGGCCCCCGTCAGCCTTCGCGGGTGGTGAGGAATGAACAAGTAGGACACCAAAGAACAAGTTTTCTGACTTGTTCTCCCACACAGTGCACTGCAGCAGAATGCTCATAAATTATGGTGACATAAAAAAAAATAAAAAAAAAAACGACAGACGCATTTATTTTACCAGGAAGTTGTAATTACTGCTGGAGAAAATGTGACAAATGGATCCTACAAGTGAGGATAATTGTGTGGATGATCACATGGTTACATACAATCTATAAACACTAACACAAGTGAGCCTTAACTACAAAGAAAGAAAAAAAAAATATTGCCAAGATACAGCAGTTAGTGCGCTCACCGAAATGTGTTTCTCTACATCACACATTTTCTTACAGCTCATCAAACTGAGCAGTTATTCTCTCTGTTTGCAAGTTTGCAGCTATTATAGATTTTTTATTGTATATTATCTTTATCTTCACACTAAAAGTTGTGAAGTCCTCCTTTGTAGGATAACATTTTCAGCCGTTTCTGTTTTCTTAATGTAAACTACAGACCTTGGTATCCCTCTCTAACACATTTTAAGAAATCTGTTGCTTTTAATGTTTCCTGACATTATAGATTCTATTTCATGTTTTAATGATTTTCACGGCTATTCGTTTAAAGTCGAAGGGAAGTCATATTTGAATGTGAAATCATTCTCGCTTAAACATGTATATAAATGTACTCTTTATCAGACAATATTGTCCCAAAATCTAGAAAATTCATATTTAAAAAAAAAAATCCTGTCTTAAAATCTGTGTTTTTTTCCATTATCTTCTTGCAGGCCAGTTAGTTTATACGTCAGCCTGAACACCTAAATACGGCTAACTATATATCAACGGTCATCTGTCAATCAAATTTTTTCTGGCCATAGTGATTTTAAGTTAAATCTTGCAGCCAATTATGTAACGTGGTGGCCCTGAAGTGCAAAACTGCAACTTCAAAACTAAAAGCCGAACTACATTAAGGAAATTGTAACTACATAAAGCAAAGCGAACTACATTAAGAAAACAAAACTACATAAAGCAAAGCGCAACTACATTAAGAAAAACAAAACTACATAAAGCAAAGCCGCAACTACATTAAGAAAAAACAAAACTACATAAAGCAAAGCGCAACCACATTAAGGAAAACAAAACTACATAAAGCAAAGCGCAAGTACATTAAGGAAAACAAAACTATAAAGCAAAGCGCAACTACATTAAGCAAAACAAAACTACATAAAGCAAAGCGCTAAGTACATTAAGAAAAACAAACTACATAAAGCAAAGCGCAGAAACAACATTATGAAAACAAAACTACATAAAGCAAAGGCATTCACATTAATTCCATCGGAAAAAGGTAGGCACCAGTGTTCACGAGACATCGCTTATTTGACTCCACGGGCGCCGCTTGGACCTTGAACCGAAGGCGCTGCCTGAACAGTCCAGCTTCTTTTAAGTGTGTCTTCAGGTGTACCTAAAACCAACTGAAATTTCGTGATTAGTCTTGAGCATATCCAGTATCACCTCGCACGCATGTCCTGATTCAAAATATTCCTGGATAACGGCAGCTATGTTTGGGGCGCCGACAATATCCATGTTTTAAAAAGCCGCAGCAGGCAGAATGACTTCTGGTTCAACGCCCAATCAGTGATGTCTCATGTTTCCCAATGGTACCTACCTTTTCCGTAGGTTAATGTAATTGTTTTCCTTAATGTAGTTGCTTTGCTTTGACTTTAAGGTCAGTTTTGTACCTGACTTTTAGAAACACCAAAGACACAATTGTTGGGAGTCAATTTGCAAAAATCATGGTATTGTTAAATATCTATATTTGCATAATGCACTATGCATACTATGCATATCCTTTTCACTCATATAACCTGCATGTTGATGAAGGCACCAAAACATAGTTTGCAGGATTTCTGCTGGTTCCAAACGCAAATGTTTGAAGATCTGCTCAGTTCCTATAAATATGTTTGCATGTGTTTTAAGACATGCAAACCTTCTGAAAAATCAAACCCTTAGTCTTTTATTTCACCTTTTCTTTCTGTTTCATCATTTTGATGGTTTGTTTTCACTCACAGCTCGGCAGTGTGGTTCACTCTTTGATTAGCACAACTCCTTCTATATATTTTCCTTCTTTTGCACGACGCTAGATTTCAATTTTAGTGACAGTATTTTGTTTTCTCAGGACCTTTTGTATCCTCTTAAATTCCTTATTGTTCACTCCTGTGTTAACGAGTCGTACTCCTTCATGTCCTTCGTTGAGGTTCACACTCAGCTGCTCTGCCTTCCACTGATTATTCACCGGCTCTCATGTCTTTCATTGAACTCTCCAGCAGTTGCAGTTTAAACCAGTTCGTTTCTTTACCCCCATGCCAGATCCTTCTATTCTATATTTCTGTCCGTCCTGCTTTTTTTCTCTGCTTCTGTCTCTGGTCGTTCCACTCAGCTGCACACCAGTTCCTTGTGTGTCTGATTCTCATTTTGTAAGTATTTTTCCTCAATAAATCCTCTTCAGCTGCAATGTGAGTCCAACATTTTTCTCTGTGTGTTTTCTGTAGGTCGTATTTCTTACAACTTGACACATGTGGTATAACAAACACAACAAAGAAGGTTTTTTTTAGCTTTCTAAGCATCTACAGATAATTATCTCAGTTCAAACATAAACGATTCATGCTTCTATTTTTTACTTACTTACTAAAAACCAATGTATTGCTATAAGCTGATCCCTAACAAGTAAGAAAATTGTATTTTTTAGTAAACTGGCAATGCAGGCAGAAGTATATATGGAGGAGTAAGACTGTGCATAATTGGATCTTCTAAAAGGAGCCAACCATGCAGAAACAAACTGCAGTTTTATTTTATATTTAAAAGAAAAGTAATTTCATGAGGTGCATAAAAAAACGTCTTACAGAGGCAATTATAACTGCATCTATATTCCCCTACTTACCTCTATAAAGCTCTTTCAGGAAACATTGGCTGTATTTTAAAAAATATTTGCTTTTAAAATGTTCTTTATTGTACGTATGGCAGGTTTCATTTGCGATCTCTTATAACTTTCCTATCAATGGAGAAAAAAAACAAAAAAATAATTGCTACTTTTTCATCTTTAAGTAGGTAATTTCAAAGCTGCTACACAAAGGAACAAATTGGATCAGTGACAAAGGCTGATACGGCAGCTGCTCCGCTAAAGTATTTATTTCACCAAACTTTAGCTCATGTATTTATCCTCATTGCTACTCATTTAGACTAATTCTAATTTTGCAGAATAAAGACATTCATGAAATGTAGTTTCATTAGCAGGTTTTTCTGCTAATAAAGAAAACATTTCAGAGACTGAAGGCTCACTGATGCATGCAGGTCTTTCATTTGTGAGGTAATCTGAAAGTCTGATTTAGTAAGTCTAATAGTTTATCCTTTTCTTCTACAACACAACTGTTGCAATACAGAAATATCAGCTGTGCTTCTGCCATCAACACCTTTGTTTCTAGATGTTGGAGCTTGGCCTGTTT